>OVBL01000457.1:0-600000 GCA_900406555.1 Pseudoturritis turrita | reverse complement strand
TACTACTACTGGTGTTGTCGATTCGAGCAAGGAAGTGTTGTTCGATTTCAACTTTGCTGATCTACAAATCCCTGATCTTGGTTTCTTTGCAGAAGGGCCAATGGCTAATGGAGGAAACGGGCATGACCTAGACTTTGATTGTTTCCTCACTGATGATCAGCTCGACGATTTCGGCTTGCTTGATGATATTAACGGATTCGAAGACAGCGGTCCAAGCGAACTACCGGATTTCGACTTTGCAGAGCTCGAGGAGCTCGAGCTAGCTGACTCTAATTTCGCTTTCCTTGATCAACTCGCACCGCTCAACATCCCTTGCCCCATGAAAAGTTTTGCAGCTTAATAGGATTTTTAGTTTATGTTTTCAAGTGAAGAGAGAAGAGTCTTTTAATTTTGTTCGTTTTCCTTATAATGAGTTTTTATGTTATTAGTATCTATAAGACATACATAAGTGTGTTCCGGGGTAGTTAAGATCTTAAGACATAAAGCCGGGTTTTGCAAGTTCCAGTGTTATTAAGATGAAAGTGTGTTGAGGTTTTAAATTGAGTTTGTGGTTTCTTAAATCTCTTAAACTTTGGGTTTTTCCATTGTGCTTTTAGAGCCGTCCAAAGTGAAAAGAGATTGATTTCCATTTTTCAATCTTTATGTAACCTCTCTTTTCTCTTAATATAAGAAAAGTTTATTTTATTTTAATTGTTTGTTGATTGTTCTTATCGCCTTCATTTGTCATCTTTCATATATAATCCCATACCATTGAAGCGTTAGATTCTGACGTGTTAACGATTCTAAAGAATCTAATAGAAAGTGACAATTCATGAAATTTGGTTTGGTGGTGGCCTCTTCACTGTTTCTCTGCTGATTCGCCGCGCCTTCACAGAACAAGATTCTGAAAATTTAATTATGGTTTTTGATTATGAAATTATTATTTATGTTTTTTTATAAAATTTTCATTATTGTCTTTGGTCTTTTTTGAGGAAGAAAGAAAAGAAGAAAGGAGCGTGGGAATTAAAGAGGGAATTGCACGGAAGTGGCAACAAGTCAGGGGTTTGGTTTTGTCAGGTTTATTCAATTAATAAAATATATTTTATAACAGCTGTATAGCATTTGGGATTTATAATTATATAAAAAAAGTGATTGGGAATGAGGAAAAGTCAAAGGAAGAGTCTGATACTGTATAGTGTGTATAGTATTAGCAAGTAGTAAACTCTCTATCCCACTCTCTTCCACTACTTTTGTGGTTGCACCAATGCACATGCTCTTGTTTTTCTTTTCTTTTTTCTGTACGTGCGTGCGCATGTCTTCTCTCTCAAGCACGTGATATACTATAAGGAGAGCTTGAAATTGCACATGCATGAAGTGATGAAGTAGAGGATCTTGTGATAAGCTTTCCAGTTCTTGATACTAAATATTTTATAAGAATATTCAAATTCGTTTACACATTATGAATTAAAGTGTTCTGTCAAGTTGTGAGATTGTATTTTAGCATAATAACCTTTTTGTTGAGGCCTTTTTAAACCATGACGCTTCTATGTGTTTGGGCTATAAGAGAGATGTGATTCTCGGCCTATTAGCTTAAAAGCCCGATTTAGTTAATGGTGTGAGTAACCTTAGGCATACTTGGGTTTTTCGAATTTCGAATTTTCTGGGTTTTGGTTCGGTTCGTTTGTTTTTCCCCACCCAAGGTGTGGGGAATGTCGTTGAAAGGGTTCCCAATGAGAAGTTACATTAGCCATGGCATGATTAATTTTATTCTAAAAGCCGTTTTCATTGTTTATTTCTTGATTTGAACTGTCCTATTCAAGTAAGGTTTTTGTCATGGCATTATCTTGAATATTCTTGATCCATAATCTTCTTCATGTACAATTGAAAGCCACCACTTGGATCATTTGCTAATGCCTTATTAAATCTATAAGATTCTAACAAGTGATTGATCAAACCAGCTTATTGAATTTATACTGGAATCAGTTACTATTTGCCTTAGAGTTTTCAATCCATAGAAAAAACGTCACAATCCATAAATCGACAACAAGATTGATGGAAATGTATGTGTATTCAGAGTAGACCCTTCTGCTGAAAACTGCGGATACAGTCATCGAACATCTCAGGTAGTGACTTGAAGGATGCGAATCCCAACTCCTGTATCTTCCTTGTGTCCATACTATGTGGACTATTGTCCCCTTCTTTGTTACTGCACCTGAGAAAAACATAAAGAATCAATCAACTTAAACCAAATGATATCGACTATAAATGAAATCTTGGTGAATCTAATCAGAGTGAGATTTACTTGTTCTCAAATGGGTAATTGGGATACTTGTTTCTTAGCAACTCAATTATCTCGGACCAGTGTGCAACCGAACCCGAACATATGATTCTCCCTGATGCTTTTGGCTCTTCCATGGCTAATATATGTGCAGCAACTACATCGTCTATGTGCACAAACCCGACCGTGAAATTCGGGTACTCTCCAGCAAGACCTTTGACAATGGCGAGGATCATAAGAAGAGTACTCGTGGGTTTTGGTCCAAGCAATGGACCTACCACAAAGGAAGGGTTCACAACCACCAAATCTATCCCTTTCTCTGCAGCTATCCTCCAAGCCTCTTTCTCGCCTAGAGTCTTTGCATATCCGTACCAAAGCTATGCATCAATCCAAGCACACACCATCAATAAAGTCTTCAATTTTTAAATCGAAATTTCAAGCAAACTAGAGAGAAATTGTTTTCAATAACATGCATTTTACTGGATTTGAATCCGGGCGGTGACACATCGATGATATTAATATAAATTACTAGGCTATATATTCTAATTAAGTCTTTTTTTACCATAATTTCAAATATATTAGAGAGAAATGTTTCCAAAAGACATGATTTGAACGGGGCAGATTGACGACACTAATACAAACCATTAGTTATTTCTAATCAAAATTTCAAATAAATTAGATATAAATGTTTTCAATAGCACGCATTCTACGGGATTTTAACCAGGATAGTGACACATCTACGAAGCTAATGTAAATCACTAGGCTACAAAATCATCTGGTCAACTGAGTCTTTTTAATCAAAATTTCAAGTAGATTAGAGAGAAATGTTTCTCACATTGAAGCGTTTGCAATATTCAGGGTCGCTCCAATGCGACTCGTTGAGGGGAGAGACTTTGGTGGCATCGAAACGGTACCGGATCGAAGAACAAGAAGATGTAAGAACAATCCTCTTGAGAGTGGTTTTGGACTTTGCACAAGAATTAATCACATTTGTTGTGCCCTTTATGATTGGATCAACCAATGTCTCTTGAATGTTGTGATCTTGTGGAACAAGAACAGGCGAAGCCGTGTGGAATACTCCATCGACGCCGTTCACTGCTTCGTCAAAGCTTCCTTCCACAGTTAGATCAGCTTGGAAAATCTTCAGCCTCTCTTTCGCTCCTTTCAATTCCCATAGAAAACCCACTTTTTGTTCATCACCTTCAACACAAATCCAAATCAAAACCCATAAATTAGAGGTAGAAAATTCGGAAAAAATTGGAATGTTTGTGTGAAGAAAAATTGGGATCTACGTGGGTCTCGGACAGTGGTTCGAACGGTGTGTCCTAATTCGAGGAGTGATTTGATGATGTAAGAAGCAATGAAGCCAGTTCCTCCAGTTACCAAGTACTCTGCCATCTTTGTCTCTCTGCTCGAGTTTGATCTGAAATGGCAGAGATATTAATTAGGGTTTAATAAAGTGATGATCTTCGTGGAAGGAAAAGGAGAGTGGGTGATTCACCACATTCGTGCTTTCTCTATCAACAATATTATAAAGATTTACATATTAACGCAGGTGAAATGAAAATGACAACATATTTTGTTTTTCTAAATTAAATTTCTATTTTATTTTCATTTTTCAAGAAGTGTGAAGTGACGTGGCGTGTTTCAGTCCAAGATATGAAGATGAGATTTCCAAAGGCCCATTACGCTTCAAAGCCTCCAAAACTCTTTTTTTCTTTTTTCTTTTTGTTGTTTCGCACACTCGAGGTCCATATACAGACCCCATGTCCATGTGTTACGGCTCTAATTTAGTTAAATAATAACATATCATATCATAATTATAATTCACAAGACTATACCACGTGTTATTATTAATCAAAATTATAACATGTGTCAGTCGTTTAAAAAAATTAAAATAAAACTAATTTATGAGCCAAACATAAAAAGGAAATTTTTACAAAATTAAAATAGCAGAGTAATATATTTTAACTTTCTCTTTTTACTATTCATAGATTTTATTTTTTGTAAACTGAAAAAAAAATGTAAACTATAAGATCAAGAATATACATACTATTTATATATAAAAAAAGAAAAAATGTAAAAAATAAAGAAGAAATTGAATAATATGCATGTGCTCTATGAAATTCCGTTATATAATAAATCTAGATGCATGTGTATAATTGTGGTGTTGGTGTTGGTCTTTTTATAGTAAATGAATGATATTGATATTTACAAGTTACAAGGTCAAGTGATGAAGAGGATGCACGCAGAACGTATAAACTGTTCCACTCAAACATATTAGTAAAGTATAATATATTTTTTTTAAAATTTATTAATTTGATATAAGGTAGAGGAGGAGGAGGTTGAAGTTTATAGACCAAAGTAGAAAAAAAAAAATAGTCGAGCAAAAAAAATTTAGTGGTAAACATCAATAAATTGTTCTAAAATATGTTGACAAAGATTTTCAAACATTGATTTCCAATTTTTCTCCTTCACTAAATTTTTCATCTCCTTGCTCTAAACCGTCTCTGAGTTCGTCGATTTTTGTACCCCAATTCGACCGGATTCGCTTTGCGGATGTCGTCGTCGTCGTATCCACACCCGATGATTTGACCAATTTCTTGACCCGCCAAGTACCGACATAAATCGGATCTTCATCTAGGGTTCATGTGTTCTCATACCCACCGGAGCTCAAATTCGTTAGGGTTCGAGTTCTGGAAGACTTCCCAATCTGATTCGACTCTTTTCTGTTACCAGCTGGTCTCCATTTCGGCCGACACAAGTGAGAATCGTACGCCACGTGTTGGTACTGGTCGGTGCCGCCGATATCTCCTAACCGAATGCTCGGTCTTCACAGTCGTTTCGATCCGACTAAAACGGCGGCGGATGTTTCTGGTGCTTCGGCTGAGGTTATCACCGGCGGGATAAAACCACCGTTAGTCAGGTGACCTTCCACCACTGACTGCAACTCGGCCGTGGCGAGCGAGACATAGGGTTTCGTGATTTTAGCAGAGAAGATTCGGAGAGTCCGATGAAAGAATAGACCCATGAGAATCGGAGCGAGAGAGAAGTGTGAGAATAGAAGAAGGTACGAGAACAGTTTTTGACTGTTGAGTCGGGTCGGATTTTTAAATTGGATCGGGTTTTAATTTCAATCGGGTCTTCTGATTCGGTTAACTAACGGTTTTATCGGTTTGGTATCGGGTTAACAACGAAACCGATCAAAATCGACATTGGCGGAGATATATGTATTTAACTTTGTATTGGTGGAGATATATGTTTGGGACTTTCGTCTCAGGGATGTCTGTAAAGAGGGTAAAGTTTGGACTCTATCTATCATTATATCATAGTTCTCATGGGAAAATAGACAGTTTTTCCATGTTTTGGTGATAACTATGATGAAGTGGTTGTGATACATGTTGACAATAAAATTATGGATGTAAATTAGTTTTTTTCTTCACTGAAAATAGAGTGGGTTAATCAAATTTCAAATTAAAAAAAATATTGGTTATACCAAAAATTTCGGCAAATTTTTTGGTGGTAACTATGATGGAGTTACCGTGATACATGTTGACAATAAAATTAATATATGATGATATAAATTAGTCAATATGAACAATATGAATTACTTCATTCTCTATCTTCGGGTTTGAATTAAGAATCATGTATACCTCTTCCCCAAAAATTTTGTTAGACCAAACTATTTACTAACAATAATTATTCACTTTAATTATAATGAATCACAATTTTATCAAAATAAATTAATTTTCGCATCGCGAAGGTCCTAATCTAATAAAAGATATAACTAATTAATACAATTGAATATATTTAAGATGTAATTTGATATATTTAAAAATATTAATGAAAATTTAACGTAAATTTTTTAAATTAAATAATATTAAAAATATTAATATTATATTTATGAGATACACGTTGTGTACCTCATCAATGGAAGTAGTATTTGATAGTGAAGTTCCCAGCTTAAATTAAATTAAATATATTAATATTATATTGGTGAGATATCCTATTAAACTATGGGTATTTCACCCGTAGAGATGTTCTAATTGTGTTGTAAATAGTGTTGTAGACGGTATGAAACACATATATTATAAAATCACAAATGATTTGTTTTCTTAACCATCCTAATAAAACCTAGGGGACAAAAACCAAAAGTTTAGGTCAATCTATAAGCTAGTTTGTATAATTGATAGAAAACAACATATGATGGGGAGGAGACTTAGGTCCAACAGTCACAAAGACATTATTATCAAAATCAAAATCAAAATCAAAATTAATAGAGATAGTTGGGAAGATGGTCTCCATAGTCCATAATGATCAATCCTGTCAAATCTCACCCAATACTAATTAACACGCCCCTGTATTATTGCTACTTAACTATTGCATTTTCTTCTAAAATGGACCAAAAGAAAAATCAACCGGTATTTTCAGTTCAATATTCGGAAAACTATTAAAATTCGCAAATGATTTATTGAGGTTGGTAAATGCTTAAATTCAATCAATAGAAAAGTATATACAGATTGATTAAGGAATTTCATAGAAAGGACCAAGTCACATTCACGCTAAGATAGTACGAAGACATTTTCATCAAGGACCTCGAAAGCCCCTTTGAGTGAAGGGCCAAATCCAAGAAATAAATAGTAATAAAGTGGTTACAACACAATACATAATTTGTTATGTTAAAAAGAAATCAAAATGATTTACACTTACCAGTTACCACATATATTTTTATTTGATGAGAACTTAATCTACGATTAGTTTCAGATCAACGCATGAGACTTTTTATTTTATTTTTGTTAATAACGTGTGAAACTCCGTTGTTGACAAAATAAGCCTTATTCCAAATTAGGAAAAGATCTGCGCGACTAAGAAATCTTATTATATAAAATAAGATGTGTTCAACGTGAACGTAACACGTAGGCAAAATCGTAATTAACTAGATCGTGACATGTGTTAATTTTAATTGAAATATTGATACGTGTCAATATATTAATATAAAAAATATAAACTTTGTTTTCTATATTATTTATTTCTTAAATCCGCAGGTAAAAAGAAATAATAGGATAAAAAAGAAAAGAAAATATATTATTAAAAAAATTAAAAAAAATAGTAAATCAAAAAGACTAAAAAATGGAAAATAAGATAAATTATTTCTAATTGTAGTGTAACTAAAATGAAATAATAGTCAAAAAAATAAAATAAGACATATTATTAAAAAAATAAAAGGAAATAGTAAATAAAAAACTAAAAAAAGAAAAATAAGACAAATTATTTCCAATTTCTAAAAGTATTAGTGTGACATATGAAAAATTGATATTCATGAGATTACGACATGTGTCAAATATTTAATTTTGATATAATTTCCATATATTTTATAATACTTTTTAATTTCTTTATTAATATGTTTTGTTAATTGTTCTTACTAGTTGTTTAATATAAATGACATATATAGACATAAATTTGATAGAATGCATTATGCATATATCATTTTGATACGAAAATTTTGGGTATGATTGATTGACAAAGAATGCATAGAGTAAAAATATGGTGTTAATATGATGGAAGAAGTAGACGAGTTGTATTGCGAGATGAAATACGTGGAGTTGAAATCCAGTTTGAAACAAAGTTACTAATCAACATCCAAAATAAGTGTATTGGTAATCAATCAAAATCTAAATATTTACATCAACAAGATTTAACATATATTTCTTACATTTTCATAAAGTTTATCTTTATTAAATTTAATCGGTTACCGACAACGGATGTTTTACTTTGATTTTTATCATTTATAAATAAGTTATAGTTAAAATCCCGCGTATTACTAATCAACGTGAGCACGACACACATGCAAAATTGTAACTCACCAGATCGTGATACGTGTTAATTTTAATTTAGATGGTCACACGTGTCAAATATAAATAATGTAGAAATAGAAATTTTCCTTCTGTAAATTAGTTATTTCTTAAATCAAATTGTTGTATATCTAAATGGAACTCTTATTATATAAAACAGGATGCGCTCAACGTGAGCGTGACACATATGGAAAATTGTAACTCACCAGATCGTGACACATGTTAATTTTAATTTAGATGGTGACATGTGTCAAATCTAAATAATGTAGAATAGAAATTTCTCTTATTTAAATTAGTTATTTCTTAGATCAAATTGTCAGTGTATCTAAATGGAAATAGTAAGATACAAAAAAAAAAGACATATCATTGGAGAGTGAAAATAAAATAGTAAATAAAAAATTATAAAAAGTAAAATAAAATATATTATTTTATGTTGCACAAAAAACATATTATTTTCAATTTCTAAAATTATTAAGAAGAAAATAGTTAAATATATATTTATAAAAGTTTTAATTAACATATATGAATAATAAATAGTATCAATTTTTATTATTATTTAAAATAGTTAAATAAATAAAAAATTTGACTAAAATAGAAAATTGAATTTAAATATAATAATTAATCACAAATCATACATGACCAATAATTTCAATATAATAGAATATTTTTTATTTTATGTTTTCGTTTTATAGAAATAAATAAAATTCCATTTAAAAAAATTAGGAAAATGGTAAATTTCAGTAAAATAGAAAATTTGAATTTAATAGAATAGTTGATTTCATAAAATAAAATGAAAATTTATGAACATGCATAACTTTATATAAAACTCATACAACTTTATATAATAAGATATATATATATATATATATAGATATATATATCATACGATGATCTTTATTATTATTTTTGTTTTATATTGCTTAATAGTTCATACAGTAATATATTGTATGTTGCTCTTTATATATGTATTTATATGTTCAAATATTTTGGTGTAAGTTTATATAGATATGCGATTTATCTTTATTAAGTTTAATCGGTTATCGACAACTGGTATTTTACTTTGTTTTTATCATATATAAATAAAATTATTATTAAACTCCGCATATCACACGGATTCTAATCTAGTACTATATGTTATAATAAAGTTTTTTAAATATAAATATTCACCATGTATGTTAATTTGACCTAAAACAATGATTCAAAACCAACTCATGCATAGTTTGACATGACATGCTCCATAATTGAAACAAAAATTGATAAATACTTATATATGTAAAATATATAAGAATTTTGAATGAAAAATATTGTTTTTTCATTTATAAATTATGTTGGTATATGCAATCACTTATATAGAGACTGTAATATATCTTATGAATGTCTATTCTTAGAATAGTATATACTTGAAACTCAACGCGAACTCCATTTCTATAATAAAATATCCTAATCAGAAATAAAATTCTACAACAAAATGCATAATCCTAAACATATATACAAAATAGTTCAAACTCATTCACAAAACAGAAAATCCAAAAATTATGTTTTTACTTATTTTTGAATGATTTGGTATATTCTATGATTTCCACATAAAAATATAGAATGGAATGTCATTTTGTTCTATATAGAACACCGAGTTTTTACTTACAATTAATTATTCATTTTTTATGAAATTTTTATCCGTTTAAAAAAATTCAAACCATGGTATGTACGAAAAAAATCTATATTTTTTTACACTAAGTTCGCAAGTTTGAATCATTATTTTTGAAGAGATTCAAAGTAAATAAAATGTGATGAGATACAAAAATTAAGAAAAAGAAGAAAAAAGAAAAAAACAGAAGAAAAGTACACAAGCACCCACATACACATATATGTGTGTAACAAAAAAGTTATTTCGGTATATATTATAATTTATACAGAGTATACAGTAGCCATGTTTACTATATGGTCATTTGATAAATTATAAAAGTTTTGTTGGCTATTCATGCCAATTTATCTTTAAAATTTTAGTAAAATTTGTAAATATTAAAATGCTTTGTTTTCGTAAAAGTTTAACACAAATATTTTAAACTATATAAATTAAATGATATAATGTATACAAATGTAATTTAGTTTTTATTAAATCTGTGTAAATAAAATTAACAAAACCTTTAAATTTTCTCTAATACGTAAAAGTTTAGAAAATAAAATAAAATTTTATTTTAAAGTTAAAATATGACAATTGTTTGATATATATATTTTTTTGTTTGTTAAAATATTAAATTTATTGATCAACAAAAAAAATGGTTAATTACAAACTAAAAAACAGTGTTCTGGAAGTGGAAGCAATATGTGGAAAGACCAGAGAGATAAGCAAGCCGAAAGCCTTCAATGGGGACATCATACTGCGAATCATCTCTGGGGAAAAAGGTCGTAACGAGGCAAAGGAGGACATCGTTAGGAGCTCACTTTGTTTTGGATGGTTTTATAAATGAGTCGGATAACATGAGTTGTCGGGGTGCAAAGAACCATTGTGATGTTATCATTTTTTTCTCGCCAAATGTGGTATATAGTCGACTATAACACCAACCAGAGGAATATGTAACTGTCTCTATCAAAAATATGAGTGGTGATTCGCTGCATCGTTGTTGCTGTGCAATCCGGATCAGCCTCTATCCCAAGAAGATCACCTACAACATCAAGCCACACTATATACGAATAAGGATAAGCGAAGAATAGACGATCACGAGTCTCATCCAGTTCACCACATAAGAGACAAGGCTAGACGCATCTCCAGCTCCTAGTGCGAGTTTCCGTGTATAGCCTATCCTTGATAGCTAGCCAAGCGATGAAAGCGAAACGTGGAATCCCTTGCGGAAACCATACTATGCGGCTCCAATATTCTCTCGTACCCTTTACACGGAGTTGGTCCCAAGTTTTTAGTGATGAGAAACTGTCCTTAAACTCATGAGTCGTGTGTCGCCAAAGAACCCGATCATCACCTGCTTCACTTGTCATGGCTGGGATGTCCCTGAGTTGGTCCACGAGGTGACTCAATGCAAGCCACCTACATCGTCGAAGGTTCCATGGGTAGCACCAATCACAACCTCTGAAACTTTAGCAAACTTGCTAACTCTTAACTACCGGATATCAGAGTCACCAAAAACGTCAATGAGTCGACCCTGCGGTAGCCATATCGGACCAAAAAGGCAATCGAAATACCGAGCACCAAAAATTTAATATGCTTGATATCACTGAATTGATAAGATGAAGTCTTCCCAAAATGCCGACTTGTCCATTTGAGTAAACGAGTTCGAATCTTATCTACCAAAGGCTCGTAATCCAGTATTGACATCAATTTGGTAGTGAGTTGTAGTCCCAAGTATCTCATTGGTAGTGCACTTGTCGTAAGTCTTAGCGTACCAGCCTCCACCTCTAAAATTAGTTTTCCTCTTCCAGCTGCAAAAAGGGTTGGCTTAGCGACATTGATGCAGAGACCAAACATTCTTGCGAATTCATAAAAAAAGTGAGAGTTGCTTGCAACGATTCCGGTGAACCATTTGTGAAGACCACGTTGTCATCTGCAAAACTCAAATGGGTGACCTTAAGCTCCAAACATCTTGGGTGGTACCATATGCGTCCTTCAAGTGAGGCTTTGTTCAACAGCTTGGATAAGACATTATTGATAATCACGTATAGGTAAGGAGAGAGGGAACATCCTTGCCTTAGTCCCCGAGTGCTAGTGAAGAATCCTTCCAATTCACCGACACTGTGAAAGAAGCCGTGGAGATACATATGTGTATCAAATGTATAAACTGATCTGGATAGCCCATTGCTCGGACTGTAGCTAAAATGAACTCCCATTGAATCGTGTCGAAAGCCTTATAAATGTCTAATTTGATGGCGGATCTAGAGCTGATCGAGGTTTTATGGTAATATTTCACCAACCTCTGTCACCAACAAGACATTTTTAAGAGAAGCCTTCCTTCGACGAAAGCACACTTGTTGATAGCTTTGGACAACGTTTTTTCAGTCTATTGGCAATGATTTTGGAAATGACTTTGTACATGAGGTTGATACAAGCAATTGGTCGAAAAATTCTTCATCCTCTGGGCATCAATAATCTTCAAAACCAGAGTTAAAATCGTTGAATTTATACTCTTTGGACATAAATCCATTAAAAAAAAAAGACTGCACTGCCACCACAAAATCTCTTCCTATTATCGATCACACTGCATTGTAGAACTCTACCGTATAACCATCTGGGCCCGATGCTTTACTTTTCGGCATGGAGAATAAAAATTTCCTAATCTCCTCTGCATTCACCGGTTTCAGAAGTTCCATTGCCTCTGTCTCGGAACAGTAGTAGTCCAGCAGCTCGGAGAGAGTTGAAGTTGTAACTGTCTCATAGTTCATCGGTTGACTTTGTAGAAAATCCCTATAGTAATTTGTTGCCATCTTCTTTAAATCCTCTAGATCAGTGATGACTACACCCTCTTCATTTATCAGCTTTTTAGTTGCATTTTTTGAAGCTCAATCTTGCGTAACTTTGTGAAAAACTTGTGTTTTGATCACCCAACCTTTACCATTGAAGAATTTCTCCTCAATTCTAGCAAGGTGATGCCATTTTTCTGATGCATCAGATACCGATAGTTGTTTGATATTATAAGTCACTATTCAATGAGCTTGATACTATGTCATTTTTTTCACGTTCTAAAAGCATAATTCCACCGACGACCGGTGGCTCCTCCAGTGCCGGCGCCGGTCTCATGTGTCTATGCTTCTTTCTCCCTAGCTTTTGGTGGTGTAGATTCTCGGTTTCAAGCCTGTAGCTTGTCGTCGTTCGATTTGAGTGCTTCAGTTGGGGTCGAGATCGATCTCCCCAGTTCTAGCCGGATTCTAGTTCGTTGGAAGTGGAGGAGCTGGATCCTTTGGGTCATCGGTGCGGCTATGGTAGCAAACTCCTTCCTTTTCCTTTACCCATTCTGGCTTTTTCGACAGATATGGGGTGTTTCATCGGCGAGGTGTAGCTTATCGCAGTGGCCGTCCTGTTCTGGGCTCCTGGTTCGATCTGTTCGTGGTTAGGAGGTTTTGGTTCTGGTTTGATCAGTGTGCTTTGTCGAGGTATCCTCTTTGTTCTGATTCTTAGTGGGCTCTGAGATCTCTCTGGTGTGGTGTGGCTCGGCGATTTGCCGAGTTGTTTCGGGTTTAGGCCTCTGTTCCTCTTAGGCGGATGTTATGGTTCAACCTATTTGCTTGGTTTAGATCTCTGCGGTAGCTTTGCCTGTTTCTAGTGTAGGCTTGTAAGGGTGTTTATGCTCTGTCTGGAACATGGGTTACGAATTGTTTGTTCCTTTTTGTCTCATGTCTTTGCTATTTGGTGCTCTGTGGGAACTGATGGTGGTCTGTTGGGTATCTCGTCGGTTCGATATCGTGTCGTTCTTTTCTGAGTCCGACGTTACCCGGTTGGAGGTTTGTTTCACTCCTTGTATGTACACTAGATCTGATCGAGATATGGTCAGCTCAAAGGCTTCTAACGAGGCATCCAAAAGTCGTGTTCCTTTCGACATTGCCATTTTCCGGAAGAAGTGTGGAGAACTAGATACTTAATCTTGGTTTTTTCTTGCCAGAATAGAAACCTAAGATCACTTTAATTGGGAGGTAGTCTTGCTTCGCTATAGGAGGAATCATTACTCGTTGTTTGGACTATTTCCGTCCTCTTCGATATGCTTTCATCATCCAGGTGTCAAGAAGCTTTGTTAGTGAGACTGGTTCGATCGGTTTCAAACTTTATTTGTTGCCCTTTTGTTTTGGTTTTGGGCTATGATCCCCTTTGTCTCCAGTTTTTGGTTTGTTTTAGGGCTAAATCCACAAGTTTCTCTTTTTAAGGCTTAGTTTCCGGAAATATTCTTGTTTTCCCCAGCTTCATTTCCGGGATTTGTATTTATAGGCCCCAGCATTTGTATTTCTCCAAAATTTATAAAATATTGCAGATGACAAAAAAAAACGTAATTTCACAAAACACAAAAAACTATTCATAATACAAATGTCCAAAACCTTTTAGTAATAATAATAGTTTTTTTTAAAATATCCATTAAACAAAGGAATTTAGGTAGACTAACACATATTCTATAAATTTGGTGGAATAACAGTTGGGCTTTATAAAAATACAACAATTGGGCTTTCACCTTTCTGAAACAAACATGACTGAAAAACTTAAAAAAAAAAAAAGTAACAGTTTCGTCGAATGCAGTTCACCGCATCATTTCAATAAACCCAGTAATAATATGGTAATAACTTACAAATTTGTGAGAGTCGATAATTTATATGATCATAAGATCAGTTGAAATTTCATTAATAAAATAAAATAATTGTGTTAGAGTTTTTAACCGAACTAGTGCTTTGATCTTAGTAATTTTGAGATGAATTTAAAAAACACAAGAAAATTTGACACCGAGTTCCCCAAATGTATCTCTCGAGTGGGATCCGTCTCCCACAAATTTCACTATCAATCAAAGGATTTTCTTACAAGACACTAATAGAGGTTTCTCTCTTTGTTACAGATTTTAGATTAACAAAGAAGAATAGAGAAGAAAAATACAAGACTCCAAAAAATCCCTTGAAATTCTCTTTGATTTCTCTCTTGCTATCTCTCTTCTCTCTGCCTCTATTGTCTTGCTCTATTCGGATGATCTTCTAGTTCTTAGGCCTCTGTCTTTTATAGACGATACAATGCTCCAATGTTTCCATTTGTGAAACAGACTTTTTCCTTTCTTTAACTTGTTTCCTTTCTTTTTTGTAACGAGCATGCCGACTATAAGAAGAATAGAAACTGGGTTTAAGCCCAACCAATAACCAGAGAGCTTTGTTTTGGACTGTGCCAGAAATTGACTAAGCCCCACAACCTAATAAATTGATATTTTAAAAACATTTTTTTTTCGACTAAACAATTTTATTAATTTTGAAACTAGATTATAAAATCAGTATACATAACTTTTAAAAAACAAAATATTACATAAGCAAATATATGCGCCATATAACGAAAAAGATACATTCAAAAACGTGAATTTGACGATGCTCTCCTTAGACAAGTTTTACTCGCTAACGGATAATTAAATCCGTTATTTTCCTTCTCAATATTTGATCTTACTCTTATGCGAAATATGTGCGTGGGTAGCATTACTTAGCTAGACCTCCAGATTGTACACCGCATGACAAAACTCGATGCTTTCAGTAAAAGTTCTGAAATGTCGATATTCTAATACCAAAACTTCAGTATCAAGTATTTTAAAAACATTTAATAGTAAATTAAAATCAAGCGTCTCAGGGATTACAGTTTAAAAATACTAAAAACATAAGCACCAAACGAAATGACAATCTACTAAAAATTCTAAGTTCGTATAGTAACGTGGAATGGAAAGACAAAAACAAGTGTAGTTAGTACGGAACAAACCTAACAAAATAAAATTGAATATAGTGATTTAAAATTATACAACAAAAGTTACTTATTATATTACTCAGCAAAATTAATCTTATGGATTTATAAAAAACGCGTTTTTAACCCAAAATATTTTCTTCGCTGGGTTAACATCGTTTCATAACTAATTTTTGACTACCGATTGTTATCATGGGGGTGATTGGTTTGGATTTTTACTTTTGGCTGTTACTATAAAACAAAATGTTGTGACTTTTTTCTTTAAATATGGCTGTGCTTTTAAAAAAACTAAAAGTCATCAATTGTGAACTTTAAAAAAAAAATCATTACGCTTAGAACAAAAAAATAATATATATTGTGAGAAATTTTAGGAGCTGTGAGTGATTTTAGAAGAGTTAAAGTGTGATTGGAATAATTTTGACTTTAAAACTTTTAAAATTAAGTCACAGCCTTAAAAGTAGGGTTGGACACATATATCCGTTACCCGTTCCCTACTCGTTACCCGGCTCGTACCTGTCTAAAAAAAAGATATCCGTGACTTTCGAGTCGAGTAAAAGGTATTATAATTTTATTACCTGCGGGTAAGGGTCGGGTATTGGGTATCATTTTTTTTGAACTATCTGTCTCATTACCGTCCCGTTGCTCGATTTGTTAGTCGGCCCGTAAATACTCGCATTTTATATCATTAATATTTAATAAGCTCAATTATAAAGTAAATTGTATGGTATATAGTATAGCATTTAAATTTGTAATTTTATATTTTTTGAACTATATGTTGACTATAAGAGAAATTTTTTCTTTTTATAATGACTTCTATCTTTTGGTATATGAATTTCTTAACATTATAATTTATAGATAAATTATATTACAATCATGCGGATAAAGGTAACAGATTAAATATTTGGCGGATCGACAATTTTTTACCGGATACCCATTAAATAGGATATCTGTTTTGTGTAGGTCGGATATAAATATTTTTTTCAAATACTTATTAGGATCAAATTGAGTAACGAATACTCCAAAATTTCAGGATATGTCACGTGCCTTTGAAAGTCCTTCCCAATTAAGTTTTATAAGAAAATGATGAATGGTGAATGCTTGCTCTGGCGGCTCTACCACCTCATCAAGCACAGTCATCACTCAATGTTTTGTTTTTGTTAATTCTGAATTGTTTTCGCGATAATATAATTGACTGCGCACATTTTAAGTAATTCCTTTACAGGTTGTCGTAAAATAGCAAACTAAAAACGGCACTTCTTGGATGCGGAAAAGATAATAAATACAAATTGTAAAATAGTTGAGAGTTGCAACTAATTGTTACAACTAATTCCTAACAATCTGAAATTCGAGAAACATACAAATTATACACGTGTATATATATATATTTGAAGAATAAGTGTTGGATACATTTATTTATTTTTGTTAAACGTCTTATAAAGTAGTTGGCAGCTGGTTGGTCCGACTCTATGTGTATTGATTTTATCACACATCACACTATCTTTGTGCAGGGCCATTGTAAATGCCTTTGATATTTAGAATGTTGAAGAATAAGTGTTGTAAGAAATTAGAAATAACTTGTACTGAATTAAGGGTAAATGCCTTTGAGATTTTGTATGTTGTTAATTTCGATGCGAAGAATATATAACATCGAAAGTGTAATGGATCTTGAGCGATATATAAGTGATATTGACCAATACACTTTTTTTATGCGTGTGCAAACATACTTATATTGAATTTAATTTGGGATTACAAAACATGCTAGAGTTTCTTTGCCAAAAATCCGCTACTCGAAAGTTTTCTCTTAATACATAACTGAAAGGAAAAACAAATTAAAAATAAGATAGAAATTTGATATCTTGGAGGATACCCTGAAATTTTTCGTAAGGATTTCAGAAACGATTGACTTGAAGTTGATCTTCAAACTCTCGGATCTGCTTGGGTTCCAAAGAAACACTAGTTCTTTTGCCATTATAGACAAGCGAACAATTCTTTGAGATTTTAATGCCATCAAACCTGAGATTTTAAAAACACTCTCCATAAAAGAGAAAATTGGTGGTAGAAGTCACTCCGTAGAGGATGAGGATGATGATAATGATCTCTAGAAAAAAAGGAAATTGGTGGAAGTGATCTCTCCATAAAAGAAGACTTATATGGGAACGATCTCTCACTACAAGAAAACAGAGAATGAATGACTACTTTTTGCGACTCTTTATTTGGTCACAAATTTTTGTGACTTTTTGGTGACCATTTGCGACTAATAAGCGACTACCAAAGATTTGGAGGCTATATAGTCGCATATTTACGACGATAGAATGTAGTCGTCTAATAGTCGTATATTTGCGACTGAATTAATACTATTATTCGACTATGTAGTTTTCGTTGCAAAGTAGTCGCAAAGTGAGACTAATTAGCGACCCTTTTATTAGTCAGAAAATGCAGTCGCAAAGTAGTCACAAATTGCGACTACTTAGCAACTGATAGTGATCGTCCCAGTTGAGTCACAAAGTAGTCAGTAATGTAATTTGGTGGAAACGTGAAAAATAAGGGAGGTAGGTAGGTACCTAATTTTTGTGACTGTTTTTGGATAGTCACAAAAGAGTGACAAAATTTCAACTATAAATATGAACATTATCACCCCATTATGCACTCATTAGAAACTTAAACATTTGAAAACGTGAGCTTACAAAAAGGAAGGAGAGGGAAACAAAAAAAAGGAGAGAAAAAAAGATAGAGAAAAAAAATATGTGGAATTCATCCCGAGAGTGGATGTATAACAAAATCGATCCACGCACAAATAATATTTCAAAGGAATTTTTGGAAGGGGTCGAGCAGTTCATGAATTTTGCAAGTTGCCAGTCAATAGCTCTAAGCAGTGAAGGTTAGCTATACTGCTCTTGAGCTAAGTGTCAAAATTCTACTTTAAAGCTAGCAAGGAGAGTTTCGAATCATTGGCATAGTAGAGGATTTATGCCAGGATATTATGTATGGTCAGAACATGGTGAAGATTATGATGTGGTTGGGACGGAAACGAGTAGTCATTATGCTGATGCTGATTTTAGTAGTGGTAATCAACCAATAAATTATGATGGGGGGGGGAGGGAATGTATATGCTGGGATGGTAAATGATACATTTTATGGTTCTAAGCCATTTAATGAATATCATCAACATGATCAAAGTGGAAATGATCATGTTCATGAAGAACCTACCCATGAGGCAAAATAGTTCTACGACATGTTAGATGCTGCAAAATGATTTGGGAATCAGATCTCGTAGACTTTCTATTGTTACGCGACTATTTTTCGACCAACTGCATGTCTTTCCATTTTGCAGCATCTAACATGTCGTAGAACCGTTTTGTCTCACGGGTAGGTTCTTCATGAACATGATCATTTTCACTTTGATCATGTTGATGATATTCATTAAATGGGGTAGAACCATGAAATGCATCATTTACCATCCCAACATATACATTCTCCTCATAATAATTTATTGGTTGATTACCACTACTAAAATCAGCATCAGCATAATGACTACTTGTTCCCGCCCCAACCATATCATAATCTTCACCATGTTCTAAACATACATAATATCCTGGCATAAATCTTCTACTATGCAAATGATTCGAAACTATCATTGCTAACTTTAAAGTAGAATTTTGACATTTAGCACAAGGGCAGTATAACTTACCTCCACTGCTTAGAGCTATTGACTGGCAACTTGCAAAATTCTTGAACTGCTCGACTCCTTCCAAAAATTCACTTGAAATATTATTTGTGCGTGGATCGATTCTGTTATACATCCACTCTCGAGATGAATTCCACATATATTTTTTTTCTCCTTTTTTTTTCCCTCTCCTTCCTTTTTGTAAGCTCACGTTTTCAAATGTTTAAGTTTCTGATGAGTGCATAATGTGGTGAGAATGTTCATATTTATAGTTGAAATTTTGTCACTCTTTTGTGACTATCCAAAAAAAGTTACAAAAGCTAGGTATCTATCTACCTCCCTCCCTTATTTTTTCACGTTTCCACAATTTACATTACTGACTACTTTGTGACTCAACTGGAACGATCACTACCAGTGGCTAAGTAGTCGCAATTTGTGACTACTTTTGTGACTGCATTTTCTGACTAATAAAAGGGTCGCTAATTAGTCTCACTTTGCGACTGCTTTGCGACGAAAACTACATAGTCGAATAATAGTCTTAATTCAGTTGCAAATATACGACTATTGGACGACTACATTCTATCGTCGTAAATGTGCGACTATATAACCTCCAAATCTTTGGTAGTCGCTTATTAGTCACAAAATGGTCATAAAATAATCACAAAAATTTGCGACAAAATAAAGATTCACAAAAAGTAGTTACTCATTCTCTCCTTTCTTGTAATGTAATGGTGGTTTGCCATAACATTTGATTTAAGAAAAAAATAATTTATGGAAAAAATATTATTTTTTTTCTTAAGGAAAAACAATTAGGTATAGCATTTGATTTAAGGAAAAAAACTAAGGTGGTTTGCCATAGCATTTGATTTAAGAAAAAACCAAAAAATCAAAAGATCTATTTGTGGTGTGAGCGCTCTCTTGATTTTTTTTTTTTTTTTCTTTAAATCCGCCGTGAGTATAGCATTGGACTATAAGCCTAGTGATCTTGGGATAATTAAAAAAAAAACAAAATAAGCTAATTTTTGTTTTTCAAAATTAGAAAAATAGATATTTTGTTTAGATTTCAGGGTTATAAATTTAAATTTTAAAATTTTAGGTTTAAAATTTAATTTTTCTACTCTGGATTTAATTGTTAAGGTTTATGGATTATAATTTAAAGAATAAATTTAGACGATATTTTTAATTTTTAAAAATATAGACTATATATTTTTAAAATTTTGATATAAAATTTAGACTATTTTTATAATTGTCCTAAGATTATTTGCATTGGTAAAAAAAAGTAAAAACTCAACTCATAACTATTCAAATCTGTTCATGGTAATCAATCTAATCTCATCCAAACTAGTCCGCCCTAGATTTATTCTCCCAGACACGATAGTCGAGGTAGCTGCCGTTGAAGCAACCGTCAGAATGAGTCTTCTCCGCGGCCGCCCCCCTTCGACCACACCTCCATCTAGGCACTGCTTCTACTCTTCTCTCTCAGGCCTTGCAACCTTCCCGAAGAACCGTTTATCACCTTCCGTCAGAGACCTTAGTCGCCGGCAAGAACTGTTCGTTTTTTCCATCTCTTCTCTTCTCCGCCATGGGGTTGAGACTGCATTGTTGATGATTGGAATCATTTGGCCAACCTCCAAGTTGACGAAACCACCAGATTTGCTCACATTTTTTTCTCACCATCGGGTGGTGACATCTCCGGCTCAACCGCAACCGGCGCAACCACCAAAACCGCCGGATCCAACTTCTCCATCACCATCCTTGGCCACCGTTACAAATCGTCACCAAAGCTTGCTGGCGAGACCTAGGCATAACCCACATGTGTATCTCCGGATTTCACTCCCTCTGGCGAAACCTAAAACTGCTACTAACCTATCTGCCGTATTTCTCCGTTTCCGAGATACCGGCGAGAACCGTTCACTTTTCTCAAGCCGGAGTAGTGTACCTGCTCCCTGTCGGAAAACTCCCCTCCTCTGATGCTCTGGTTGTCGACCATGTGTCTCCGGCCGTCGACCTTGTATCACCGGTGGAAGCTGCAATTTTTCACATTTGGTTAGATCAAAAAAATTTGAGCCAAAGGATTTTGGACCATGGACCTGAGGGCCATGGCTTTTTGTTAAAGGATCTAATTCCATTTATCAGTCCATTTTTATTAGGGGTTTTCTATTCCAAATTCCTCTCTTAGGGAGAGATCGCTTCCATACATGTCTTTTTTGTTGGAGAGACTATTTCCACCAATTTCTTCCTTTTTGGAAATTTTTTTTCACCATCTTCCTCCGAGAAGGAGAGATCCGTTCTACCAATCTCTTTCTTTAGGGAGAGTGTTTTTAAAAATTCGGCCTTGACGGCACCAAGAACTCAAAATCTCATTCGCTTGTTTTTAATGGCTTAAAAACTAGCACTTGCTTCGGATCTCGATCCGATCGTGCTCACGGTTAATATCTTTGATTTTAATCATCCATCTTATCTTTGTAGTGTTGTTTTACTTCAATTTTTGTAATAAGTGATAATTTTTTGGCAAAAATTTTTACATTTACTAATCGTGTAAGCCGTCATTAGATTTTAATATAATAAAGTTGGAAAAAAAAAAACTACTCGAATCTGTTCACTACAACAAAACATGTCTATTAGTGCTGGCAATTAGCAACATAAATATTTCGTCTCTCATGTAGAGAGAGGATCCATAGATGATTTAAGGAAGAAGTCTAAATAAGGTCGTTGATGCTCAATACAAACTTCTAGCAGATTGGAATATTGGATATTCATATTATTGAAGATTATGCAAAGTTAGGAAATTCCAACGAATTCAGAAAATTGTCACAGTGGATAAAACGAGTTTAATACTAAATGAATTGTACAATATGAATGTCTGAGAAAATTTACAATTCCATATATTTATTACTAATGAGATGAGAAAAATACTAACGTTGTGGTAGGTCAATGTAATTCTGATGGGAGTTTCTTGTTCATTTATTCTGAAAGATGAAGTATGAAATTGTGGCGGCTAATGAAATACAGACACATTATTTTGCATATTAAATGAGATGCTCAAGTACTTATCAATCGGGTGAGCAGTTCCGAACTAAACTTCTTCATCAAAATTCGTTGGCATTAATAATCTCACTATCGTACAAAATTCTTCGATGTTCATTTTTTAGTTTAATCTATTTTTACCAATATTATAAACGTCAATGAAAAATAAAATAATGATGTGAAATATATATAGGATTGGACATGTAGCGGATATCTTGAAAAAATCTAGTAACCGGATCATATACATTAGAAATTCTATATCGAAAGTAAATCTGACCTAAACTAATATAAATAGAATATGAACCAATTCACATATTTTCCAATTGATTTTAATTTTCAAACCAATAAAATTTAACAAATTTTTCTAATTTTCTTGCAGATTCATAAGCTATAGAAAAACTTTTTGATCTCAATTTCTCTATAGTTATCTTTAATTTGGTTCTTTCATACATGTATGATAACAATGTAAACATCTTGCATTCTTATTCAAGTATGGAATAAAATTTATGTTTGGCAAAAAAAATCATAGCAGAAAAGATTTGGATTTTATTTGAGGTTTTTGGTGGATCGTCTTTATATGTGAAATCATCGGATCTCAAGATTTGTCTGCTTTCAGTTTCCAAGTCAAACATCGTAACTACTGTTTGATTTTCCACATGTTTGTTTTTTAAGTCATGGATCTCAAGATTTGTCTACTTGCACTTTCCAAGTCAAACATCATAACTACTGTGTTTGATTTCCCCTCGTGTTTTCCCTCTTTCAAATGACTATTGGGCCCAACTAGATGAATTTCATAGTAATCTCAAAAGATTATACTCATTGGTAATCCACCGGATGATAAGAAACAAAAAAATGGTAATCCGCCGTCGTAGTTTAATCTCAAAAGATCATAATTGGTAATCCCAACTATGATATTTTCTATAAAAGTTTTATAATAAAACCCATAATGGTAGGATTTTACTATAATTGTTTTTTTTTCCCAGGAGAAAAATGATAGAACTTTGATATATGCGCAAGACTATAATCTAAAATTCACACTCTTAAATCTACAATGAATGCGCCAACCAATCAGCTACAGAATCATAAATTATAATAATGATTCATCTAAACTTTAATTCAATGTAATATCTTTTAATATTCCAGAAGATGAGACATATAAATGATTAATACTCCCTCTGTTCCATTATATAAGATTTTCTAGCTAAAAGCGCGGAGTTTAAGAAATATATAAATATTAGTTTTTGTTTTATTTTTTTATATTAAAAACATCATTTAATATCTAATTAAAAACAAATTAACCAATAAAAACAAATACTGCAGAATATAAATAGTTACAATACATTAAATTTTGCATAGAAACTTGAAAAAATCAAATAAAATGGAACAAAAAAAAAACTCTAAAACATCTTATATAATGGAACAGAGGGAGTAACATACTTCCTCTCCTCTGTATCACATTAATTGATGTTTAAAAATATTGCACACAACTTAAAAATTACATAAATAATGTAATTTTGTGTATTTTCACATTAAATAATCATTTATTGTTTAAATAAAATTAATTCAACTAATCACAAAAAATACTGCAGAATTCAAATGGTCACAAAAATAAAAAAATATTAATTTTTTATCTAAAAAATGAAAACATCAACTAATTTGTTACAAAAAAAATTTCTCTAAAACATCAAATAATTTGATACACAGAGAATATCTTTTTATTTGATACTATTCAATTAGTTAATTTTAATTTATATAACTTAAATTAGTTCACTAACTTAATCAAATTTCACATTTTTATCCGGAAAACAAAAAAAAGGAATTTTTTAGATTGAGATAAGGTATAGTATACCGTCTCAAAAGATATCATTAACAGATAATTACATGAATTGCCAAAACAAACAAAAATTCACAAATCATACTGAAAAAACCTCTGGGAATTTTTTTTTATATTAAAAAATCTAATCAAGATATTAAAATTAGGGTAAATTATATATTTTCTAATTAAAAAACTCTATATTTGGATATGTACAATTACACACTATAATTTGTTTTTCACTTTATGATACGATATGGCTGTATTAGTACAAAGTTAGCTACAAAACATTTGGTTATATATAGAGTTCGTACTTGAAAATAACATTGTAACAAATAAATATATAAATATTAAAGTGAAATGCGAATTATATTTTAATCTTCAATTTCGGCTGTTGACGATTAACCCATGCAAAATGAAAGATTAATTGCGATTGTAAACAACAAAACCTGCAACTCTGTAAGGATATACATCGACAATTAAACCCGAATATTTATGCAATAACTATAATAAATTCTCCGATTTTCACGCTACTGCCACGTACAGGGTGATGGGTTCAAACTCACAAGTAAGTTTACGTACATTCAATTCGTTTTTTGGGTATAAACGAACATTTAATTCATGCGTAAAAAAAGATTAGTAATTCTGTGGAACTAGACTGAGTTAAGTGACAAAGAAATAAAAGAGAAGAATATATAGTTTTGAAGTTGGATAAATAACAAACTAATGTAACAGTACTATTTTGCGCCTACCGGGCTACGTAATCATCAAATCAAAGTAGTTACCAAACACTTTGATATCGATAATAAAAAACTGACACGTCTCTACTGTTTTTATTTATTTCTCTCTCTCTCAACAACATTTTTGAGAGTATATAATGAAAAAGTTATATTCAAAGGGGAACAGTCCTTATCAGTTTGCTCCCATCAGTTGCTTTTGTCTAGTTACAACTGGAAATCGAATAGAAGTAAAACAAAACATTTTCTTTCTCATAATAAATATTAGAAAAACAAAAAAACAAAATTAAATACATAGCAAACCCAGAGCGTTGGGTGACGTTAGTCTCTTCATTAACTCCTCTCATCTACCCTTCCTTTGTTTGCCTTTATATCCTTCACCTTCCCTCTCTCTTCTTCATTAACCTCAATCTTCACAAAACCCTAATCACAAAAAGCAACATAATAATTAAAAAAACACAACGAGTACTTACATATATTTTTTACATTAAACTCTCCGAAGATGCCTCAGGCACCGATGCCAGAGTTTTCTAACTCGGTGAGGCTCAAGTATGTGAAACTTGGTTATCAATACTTGGTCAACCATTTCTTGAGTTTTCTTTTGATCCCGATCATGGCAATCATCGCCGTTGAGCTTCTTCGGATGGGTCCTGAAGAGATTCTTAATGTTTGGAACTCGCTTCACTTTGATCTTGTTCAGGTTCTATGTTCTTCTTTCTTTGTTATCTTCATCTCCACCGTTTACTTCATGTCCAAGCCACGCACTGTCTATCTCGTTGACTACTCTTGTTACAAACCACCTGTCACGTGTCGTGTCCCTTTCGCAACTTTCATGGAACATTCTCGTTTGATCCTCAAGGACAAGCCTAAGAGCGTTGAGTTTCAAATGAGAATCCTCGAACGTTCTGGCCTTGGTGAAGAGACTTGTCTCCCTCCGGCTATTCATTACATTCCTCCGACCCCAACCATGGACGCGGCTAGAAGCGAGGCTCAAATGGTTATTTTCACGGCCATGGATGATCTCTTCAAGAAAACCGGTCTAAAGCCTAAAGATATCGACATCCTCATCGTGAATTGCTCTCTCTTCTCTCCCACCCCATCGCTCTCCGCTATGGTCATCAACAAATATAAGCTTAGGAGTAACATCAAAAGCTTTAATCTTTCAGGGATGGGCTGCAGCGCGGGCCTGATCTCAGTCGATTTGGCCCGCGATCTGCTTCAAGTTCATCCCAATTCAAACGCAATCATAGTCAGCACGGAGATCATAACGCCTAATTACTACAAGGGAAACGAGAGAGCCATGTTGCTCCCCAATTGCCTATTCCGCATGGGCGCCGCCGCCATTCACATGTCAAACCGCCGGTCTGACCGGTGGCGAGCCAAATACAAGCTTTGCCACCTCGTCCGGACCCACCGTGGCGCTGACGACAAGTCTTACTACTGTGTCTACGAGCAGGAAGACAAAGAAGGAAACGTTGGCATCAACTTGTCCAAAGATCTCATGGCTATTGCCGGTGAAGCCCTCAAGGCTAATATCACCACGATAGGTAATAACAATACATATCATTAATACCCTAACAACTATATCAACGGTGGAAAATATATTAAGGAGTGGGAATTCAACTATTTGGATTCGGTTTTAAGTAAACAATAAATTACGCTATATATTTTAGTAGAATTAAATGTAGTTTTTGGTATATGTCTAATTTCAATGGAAATTTAGCTTATTCAATTAGGTTGCATTAAATTAGGCATTCTCAATTAAAATTTATTTGGTTTTTCAAATAAAGTTTGGTTTAGTTTAGTTTCGGTTTGAGAAATTATGGTTCGGTTGGGTTTTATAGATCACTTTGATTGAACAGGTCCTCTGGTCCTACCGGCATCGGAGCAGCTCCTCTTCCTCTCATCCCTAATTGGTCGGAAAATCTTCAACCCAAAATGGAAACCGTACATACCGGATTTCAAGCTGGCTTTCGAACACTTTTGCATCCATGCAGGAGGCAGAGCGGTGATCGACGAGCTACAGAAGAATCTACAGCTATCAGGAGAACACGTAGAAGCCTCGAGAATGACACTGCATCGATTTGGTAACACATCATCGTCATCGTTGTGGTACGAGCTTAGCTACATCGAGTCTAAAGGAAGAATGAAGAGAGGAGATCGAGTTTGGCAGATCGCGTTTGGGAGTGGTTTCAAATGTAACTCTGCCGTGTGGAAATGTAACCGTACGATTAAAACACCTAAGGACGGACCGTGGTCCGATTGTATCGACCGATACCCTGTCTATATCCCTGAAGTTGTCAAACTTTGAACCAAACCACTTAAACGGTTTAGTTAATGGTTTGATTTTGTCTTACGGTTTAGGTTGATTTGTTCTTGGGATTCGGTTTAATGGGGATTGGGAAATGGAAGTTAGAGAGAAGAAAAAGCAAAGCATAAATGTTTGTATTTATTTGCTCTGCATATACTTAAATCTCTGCTTTTCATTTGGGGTAATTTTTAGTTTCTCGTGCTGTAATTAATAACTTGTGGTGTATCAAATAAGACTATTTTCTTTTTTATTAGAAAAATAAGTTTTCTTGTTTTCATCGCTGCCGTCCATATTGCTTACCCGATCTAATTTGGTTTTAATGTGGATTACAAGGGGGTTACCGAGGTAAGGAATCAGAATTACAAATTTGCTGTTTCATTGGTTGCACCTCGTATATCTTATTATATAAAATTTGATACGTCAAATTTTGTAATTAACATAATTGATATGTGTCAATTAGTCGATCAGATTTTGACACATATAAAAAACTTTTCCAATTAGATTTTGCCACGTGTCAAAATAGTTTTATCTATTTTTTAAAAACATAATACCATTATAACTTTGAATTATATTACAAACATGAATACAAATTTTCCAAATTTTATTTTCTGATAAATATTGTACAAATGAGAATTTATTATTATATCTTAATATTTTATTTTATTTTATATTTTTAATAGTTTATGCAGTAATATAGTTTTAAGTTATGGTTTGGGATAAAATAATTCTCTTAACTTAGGCGAATTTTAGCGCCACATGTATCTAGTTTAGGCGAATCTCTTAGCGCCATTTGTGTAGTTGGTCTATTGGACCGTCCTTAGGGGTACTTGAGCCTGATCTACAATGGTCCAAATAACTTGATGGATTATGCCACCTGTAACCTATCCATCACGAGTGGTGTGGCCACACCGCTAACGATGATTCGGATCGGAAACTGAGTGGTAAGACGTACATGTAGCAAATTTACACGGAAAGAAAAGTCCAGAGCCCGAGTTTTAGTATCAAAAACTTGGGTTATGTATGAATTTTCTTCATAGCGCGAATGTTAAAGTGTTTGCATATATTTGAATTGGTACAAGGTCAAATAGTTATTATTATTCACTTTATGCGTGTAATAGGTAAAAGCAATGGACTTTTGTTCCACGGAACGATTAAAGCAAACAAAGCTGATTCCGAGGGCCTTTCCGGCATTCAATCCGCCGCGTCAGGCGCTACGACCGATACGGTAAAAGCGTGTTCTGCTTCACAGGACCGTATTGTCGGACAACTAGCGAATAAAAATAAAAGTGATGGGTAAAAAACACTCAAATGCATCATACTGGGGCAAAACGCTGGACCCGGACCCGATCCGACTTAAGACGCAGAGCCTAGTATCCTAACCCAGACATATAAAACTCTATAAATACTTTACTAGTGTCCCACATAAAAATAACTTCGATTTTCAGCCTAAAATTCTAAGTGTATGCTATTCTCTATAAATAATAAAGTCAATTTCCTTATATTCTATCGAGATCTAGTCTCTTCCAGCCATCCTTGATCATTTTTCGGGTCCATCTCAAACCATCTTTTAGTCACTCCTGACCTTTTTTTTTTACCAAATGTTCTGTTCTTTCTTTATCTCATTCTCAAATTTTTCTACTTTAATGTGCTGATATATCGTAGATTGTAGACCATCCCTCGTATAATATAATTAGTTTACATTCGGCTTGTATCCAGGAAAATTTGGTTGAAACATTTTTATAGTGTCATGTTTTTCGTACAGAAATTCATATTTTGACCATTGTATTTAAGGCAATTACTTTTGTATTTTACTTTTATTATACGCCAGTTGACTTTTTTCTTTCTCGTCACGATATTGTTTTTTTTTTTACAGATGTCACAAAATTATTTCATATACATATAACATATTTGTATCTGGGGATTTTGTGTTTTACTCCGTTCTTTTGTACAAATGGAAGAAAAGAAGGCAGCATCGTTATATAGACCAACAAACCTTGTCAATATGTGAATCAACTACTTGCGATGTGAGTCAAGTGACTAACAACATAGAAGTTGTAAAGAATATAGATAGGCTCGTCCATGCCCAATCGTTGCTTCTCTCTTTGAAGTATAAGCCCTAGCCGCTCAAGCTTTCTTCCCAACTCCTCTCCGGTGGCTGACGCTCCACGCCGACATCGCGAGAAGACAAATCTAGTAGTTATTGTAGGTTGATCTTCATCTTCGGGTAGTGGTTGCAATTTGATTGAGGAGGATCGGTCAACTTTCTTTCTCATGCGGTGCTGAGTGATATTTGGTATTTTTAGATTTTTTTGGACTTGTATTTTCATTGATTTCCATCCACTTTATATCATAATTGCATTATATTTTCACCTTTGAATCTCATTTTAGCTTTAGGTTGCATTTAGAGTTTATGATTTGTGTTTGTATATTTTGCATCTCTCGTTTTGAATCTTTTAGGTACATTTGGAGACTTGGAAGTGTGTTGGGTGCAAAGGAAACTTGAGGGATAGATTGGATCAAAGAAAAATGGACCAAGTAGGCTGCCACCGACCTCAACCGCTGGGCACAAAAATGCAACATCCAACTCGGCCACCGGGTTGAAGCGGCCGACCCCTAAAGATGTCTCTCCCAACCCGGCCCAACCGCGCACAAACCCGCCGGGTTGTGCGGCCAAACCTGAAACAGCCTTATCCAACTCGGCCACCTTACTTTCTCTTTCGTTTTAGTTGCATCCGATCCGATTTGTCCCGGTTCGACCTGGTCCGAATCTTTTACCTATTTAAACAATTTTCATACATTTTAACCTAGGTTTTCTTCTTTTTAAAGTTGGATTTAGATCCAAACTCCTCTCTTGATATTTTGGATTGATCTTCAATATCTCATGCTACTTTAGAGAATGATTCTTCAAACTCTTATCCCTTATCTTTTTATTTATGCAATTTTATTATGTTTATGTCTTTTTCTTTGTTCTTCATCATGTTTAGTGATTAGTTTTTAGTTGGATAATGAGTAATGCTAGATTATGATGATTTGTGGTTAGATGATGATGATTTAGGTTGTTCATTGTTAGATCCTTCACTTAGATTGAGCTTAATGCTAGTTTTGACTTGATCACTCAAAATATAGACTTTAGGCTTTTCACGTCCGGAAAGTGTTTGTGAAAATGCTTGAACCAAAAATTTTGTGAGTTTTACATACCTAGCCACTGAGAATTGATGATTAGGGTGTTTGGTGAACTAATTGGACCTTTTCTTAATGCTCATTGATTATCCAATTGCAAACGGAAATTTAGCTTAATTAGGTGATTAGTGCCACAGAAGCAGATTAGTCAAATTTGTGAGTTCCATGTTCTAGGATGATGTTTAATGCAATCTTTTGAATTATTGTTTGATTTTTAATCCATTCTTATCATAGTTAAACCCATGGTCCAATGTCTTTTCCTTGTTTTGCTTCTTGTATTTTGATTTCTTGAATTTCTTTGCTTTTAATCCAAACAAAAACTCAAAAATATTTGCTATAGATTAGTTTGTTTCTCGCATCTCTAGTGTGAAAGTTTTAGTCCCTTAGGACGGCCCTTAAATTACCTCATTGTATCATGCACTTGTGGTTTTATTTAAGACTTTATAAATGTAAAGTTTAAGCGTCTAATTGGATTCTCACTATCTAGTGAGGGTAAAATTAGAGCGTGTCAAGTTTTTGGCGCCGTTGCCGGGGACTAAACGATTGCCATTAGAGTTAGGATTCAAATGGAGACTATAGCCTTTTAATTTTCTTTTGTTGCTAATATTTTTTCTTTTCCCGTGATCTTGATCTCTTAGGTGTACAACTAGGAATAAAAGAAACATGCAAGGAAGGAGCGAATAAGAGGAAACAACCGTCAAGCTAGCGATGTTAAATGCGCCATTGGGAACTCTCCCAAGCTTATCATTTGTCAAGCTAGTGACACAAAACAAGCATGAATAAAAAGGGACTTGACGCCGGCGGAGGTTGGGTTTCTACATCCATCTTTGCATGCAGGTCATCGAGAAAAATCATTCCTTGACCGGATTGAAAGAGGGACTTGACGCCGGCGACTGGGACTTGGTGCCAGCGGCTGGGACTCATTGGAATATGGGGTTGCTCACCGGACAAAGAGGTTGAGGATGTCTCTCTCTGGAAAAATATCGTAGTTTGGTATGATTTGTTTGCCCGGCTAAACCGGTTTTTGTATCCGATTTCAATTTCTGTAAACTACACCCAATTTTCAGTTCGGTTTGATTGAATAAAATATTTATATTTAAAAAAAATCATAGAAGTTGTAATTTGTAACGATAATTTGGAAGATCAATATCTTATTTAGACATAACAAGGAATACTGGGGTATAAGTTGTAATGATGTTTTGGAGGAATCTTATTATATAAAGCTGGACGCATTCAATGTTAACGCAACATGTAGACAAAATTATAATTCACCAAATTGCGATATATGTCATTGTTAATTTAAATTGTGATATATGTCATTATTATTATAAACTAGGCCAATACCCGCACATACGCGCGAGTTTTTTAATAAAAATTTAAAGTTAACAAAATTTCCGTCATATATTGTTTCATCGCATTCCGTATCAGTTTTGTCTCGAATTTTCATTCCATACAGAAATGCATTCCATATGATATAAATTTTTGATTCTCGTTTGGGAACGGAACGGAAAAACAAATTTTCAAAATCCCATTTGGGATAATTTTTATAAGTAATATTATATAAATAACTGAACATGTATCTTATTTTTTTCGTCAACTCATTACATTATGCAAATTGGGAAATGATATAGTCACAGAACAAAATATCAATTAGCCTATGCAGAGGATACATTCAATTCGAGTACAAAGAAACATTCAAAATGTTATGTTTTGCAAGTGTATGTGCATCGACATTTTAACACCTTTTATCATGATAAAATTAACAATTTTTGAATTTTTCTAACCAAAAATCAATATCTTGACATATGCTTTCCATGCTTATATTCTGAACAGAGTCATGTATAATATTTATCAGAACTTGTCAATCTTCTTCAAAAATCACTAATGGAAAACCATGTAATATAGACTTTGTATAACCATCAATATAGTCTTTTCTTCTGCCTCTAAAGATGATATTGTAGAGTTCAAATTCACCAATTCCCTATATTTTGAGATTCCGTCATATTTGCGGACAATTCATCTAGCAGTGACTTATTGTGTTGTAAAATTTAAAGCTGTGTCGTAATTATATTTTATCCATCAAGAGGTGGTCGAATTAAATTGAATATATATATATCTAATAATGATAGAAAAGACAAAATATTACACACAAAATTTATCTTTATTTGCTATTTTTATTAAATGTAATAAAATTATTAATTTTTATATTTTATATTATGTAAAATAAAAATTAATTTATATGAATTTTATGATTATCATATTTGTTTATATTTTTGAGAATTTTCGTTTCGTCCCGTCCCATCTTGTTTCTATGCCGAACTTTAAATGGGTCATAAATGGAACAACTATTTTGCTTCTCTAATTTCCATCACGTTTCCGTTCCCGCAAAATCCCATCCCGAATTCCTGTTTCCTATCTCTATAAAAATATCGATAAACTTATTTATAACTAATATAAACTTTATATTATTTAATTGTATTAAATTTATGTTTTTATGTTATTTATAATACCATATTATTTATTAATATGTGTTTATAAGTTTAATTTAAATTTAAATTTACAATCAATGTTATGACACATGTCAATCCTTTATGCGATGACGTAGAGCAAAATGGAGATGGTTCACCTCCTTTTATATATATCATTTGTCGTTTTCTACTAAAATAATAGTATATAAAATAAAAAAGTAAAATAAGATATATTATTGAAAAAATAAAAAGAAATAGTAATTCAAAAAGACAAAAAAAGAAAAACTTGACTAAATTTTCCTATACGTGACTTAAAGAAAAAATTTAATTAAAAATGAAACAAAAGGTAAACTTTTCTTTTGTTAAAAAAATAAAATGTAAACTTGACTAAGATGTAAAATTTAAATTTCTATCAAAATTTTAATTAAAAAAACTTAAGTATATTTTTAATATTTTTTTATTTCTCTACTAATTATGTTTTGTTAATATATATATATATTTTAGTATTTGTTTAATACTTATGATATATGTTGACATATATTTCATATGATGCATATTTTGTTTTGATATGAATTTATTTGTCCTTATTGATTGACATAGAATGCGTGGAATAGAAATCTGGATTTAATATTATGGAAGAAGTAGTTGAGTTGTATTGTGAGATGCAGTGCGTGGAGTTGAAATTAGGTTTTGAAAGACTTATTAATTAGAATCCGAAAAACAAATGTATGAGTTATCAATCAAAATCTAAATATGTAAATCAATAAAATTTAACATATATTTATTATATTTTCATAAAGTTTATTTTTATTAAATTAATCGATTATCGATAACATATATATATATATATATATTAATCTTATAAATATAAAATTATTATTAAAAACCCACATATGTAAGCGGATCCTAATCTAATAATATATAACGCAAAACATAACGAAGAATACTACATATAAAAAATGAATGGAGCATCAGTTTGGTTGTATACTTGATATTTGGGTTTTTTGCATACATTTAGGCTTTGTTTTTCCTTGTTTTCAATCTCATTTCATTCCATTTGCATTACATTTCATCCACTTTGAGTCTCATTCAGTCTTAGGTTTATTTTAGAGTTTAGGATTTGTGTTTGTATATTTTAGAGTTTAAGCGCCTAATTGGATCCTCACTATCTAGTGAAGGTAAAATTAGAGCGTGTCAAATTTTTGGCGCCGTTACCGGGGACTAAACGATTGCCATTAGAGTTGGGATTGAAATGGATACTATAGCCTTTTAATTTTCTTTTGTTGCTAATATTTTCCCTTTTCCCGTGATATTAATCTCTTAGGTATATAACTAGGAATAAAAGAAACATGCAAGAAAGGAGTGAATAAGAGGAAGCAACCGTCAAGCTAGCGACGTTAAACGCGTCCTTGAGAACTCTCCCAAGCCTATCATTTGTCAAGCTAGTGACACAAAACAAGCATGAATAAAAAAAGACTTGATGCCGGCGGAAGTTGGGTTTCTACACCCATCTTTGCATGCAGGCCATCGAGAAAAATCATTCCTTGACCAGATCGAAAGAGGGATTTGACGCCAGCGTCTGGGACTCATTGGAATCTGGGGTTTCTCACCAGAGAAAGAGGTTGAGGACGTTTCTCTCTGGAGAAATATCGTAGTTTGGTATGATTTGTTTGCCCGGTTAAACCGGTTTTTTATCCGATTTCAATTTCTGTAAACCACACCCAATTTTTGGTTCGGGTTGATGGAATAAAATATTTATATTAAAAAAAAAAACATAGAAGTTGTAATTTGTAACGATAATTTGGAAGATCAATATCTTATTTAAACCATAACAAGGAATACTAGGGTATAAGTTGTAATAATATTTTGGAGGAATTTTATTATATAAAGCTGGACGTATTCAACGTGAACGCAACACGTAGACAAAATTAGAACTCACGAAATTGTGACACGTATCATTATTAATTTAAATTCTGACACATGTTATTATTATTATAAATTAGGCCAATACCCGCGCATACGCGCGAGTTTTTTTATAAAAATTTAGAGTTGAGAAAAATTTCCGTCATATATTGTTTCATCGCGTTCCGTCTCATTCTTGTCTTGAATTTTCATTCCATACAGAAATGCATTCCATATGGTATAAATTTTTGATTCTCGTTTTGGAACGGAACGGGAAACAAAATTTCCAAAATCCCATTCGGGATAATTTTTATAAGTAATATTATATAAATAATTGAACATGTATCTTATTTTTTTTGTCAACTCATTACATTATGCAAATTTGGAAATGACATAGTCACAGAACAAAATATCAATTAGCCTATACGGAGGATACATAAAATTCGAGTAGAAAGAAACATTCAAAATGCTATGTTTTGCAAGTGTATGTGCATCGACATTTTAACACCTTTTTACATGATAAAATTAACAATTTGTGAATTTTTCTAACAAAAAAAATATATATTGACATATACTTTCAATGCTTATATACTGAAAAGAGTCATGTATAATATTTATCAGAACTTGTCAATCTTCTTCAAAAATCACTAATGAAAAACCATGAAATATAGACTTTGTATAACCATCAATATAGTCTTTCCTTCTGCCTCTAAAGGCGGTATTGTAGAGTTCAAATTCATTGATCCCCTATATTTTGAGATTCTGTCATATTTGCGGACAATTCATCCAGTATCGACTTATTGTGTTGCCAAATTTAAAGCTGTGTCATAATTATATTTTACCCATCAAGAGGTGGTCAATTTAAATTGAATCTGTATTTTATAATGACAGAAAAGACAAAATATTACACAAAATTTTATCTTTATTTGCTATTTTCATTAAACATAATAAAATTATTAATTTTTATATTTTATATTATGTAAAATATATTTTATATTATAAAATATATTTTATATTATATTTTATATTATGTAAAATAATGATTAATTTATATGAATTTTATGATTATCACATTTGTTTATAATTTTGAGAATTTTCGTTTCGTCCCGTCTCATCTTGTTTCTATACCGAACTTTAAATGAGTCATAATTGGAACAACTATTTTGCTTCTCTAATTTCCATCATGTTTCCGTTCCCGCAAAATCCCAGCCCAAATTCCTGTTTCCTACCTCTATAAAAATATCGATAAACTTATTTATAACTAATATAGACTTTATATTATTTAATTGTATTAAATTTATGTTTTTATGTTATTTATGATACCATATTATTTATTAATATGTGTTTATAAGTTTAATTTAAATTTGAATTTATTTAATTTTATATTTACAATTATTGTTATGACACATGTCAATCCTTTATGCGATGACGTAGCGCGGATTCATTTTATATATTTTTGGTGAAAATTATATGTGATCAATAACATTTATTGAAATATATAAATTCATTTATGTAGAATTTAACTTTCATTACTTAGATATAAAAAACCATGTAAATAGTTATCGCTGATCGACCATTAGACTACCAAAATCTAATAAATTATTGAATGGTTAGCCATTAATAGAAATTTTTATTCCTTTAAGATTAGTGCAGAAGTTACATTATATTTCTACTCTTCACGCAATACCATGAATACAATATCTTTCATTACATCAATTTTATTTGTCCTCAAATTCAATTTATAATTTTTTATTACTTTTTAGTCATTTCACTTATTTTATTATTATTATTATTTTCCTTTTGTTCTTCATTTATTCTTAGAAAACTGGCTAAGATAACCAGAAAAAAATTATATCTAAAAAACTAACCAAAAACTCCTCATATGGCAAAATCCTAGCCATTAGATTTATGGTTTTTGGTTAGTTTTTTAGATATTTTTTTTTTTTGGTTATGCAACAAATTAATCCTTTCTTCTTCTCTATTGTATTTTTTATACTTATATGTTTTTAAGTTTCTTCTCCAAGTTTTTGGAGATATTAATTTTTTTTTCCTTTGCTCTCTTTTGCTCAGAATTTTGAAATAGCTCTGCAACATCTATAGATTCACTATATATTAAACAAGAAGAAGTATTTTATTAGAAATAAATCTGTGTTTCACTCTTTCTCATACCTAATTAACAACCGATGTATCATAAACAGAAAACAAAGACAATCGATGAATTAATATTACTCAAATTATTGTTTAGAAATACCTTATGAGATGAGATGCAGTTACCCATGAGCCACTCACTTTCATCACCTCTCTCTTTTTCCTCACTGTTTGTTGGAACGGACTCTCGTGCCCCGCAACGTTGGATCCTAATCTCGTGACTTGGCAACTTTTGATTGGATAATTAAAATCTGAGTGGATAAAAAAAAAGATGCATTAATTTAGGAGATGCTTATAGTTCACCGCATTAATTTAGTTGAAACAAAAGCATAAAATTCTTGATCATATTTAATTACCTTCATGTTACCAAAAACTCAATCGTCTTACAAAAATTATTTTGAAGCAGCTTCTTCTTCTTTTTCATCGATTACAAAGGATATAAGTTTTTATGTATTTTTTTTATCAAACCTTTATAATTGCTTCATACAAAAATAATCAATAAAACGAATACTAAAAATACCTGATATTAATTTCTATGGAAAAACATTTATAATATAACTCAAACACCATACATTGTAAATATCAAACAAAAACAAAAGTTCATGTCAGTGATCAAAACTATTATTAGCAAAATATGGTTTACACATTACTATTACATATACACACATGATCTTTATACATACAAACATATACATAATTTTTTTAAAATATCAATTAACACATATTACTAAACTCTTAAAAATAAAAAAAATATATGTAGCCATGTATATATAGTTTCTTTCATTTATGTAAATATAGTAATATTAGGCTAGTGATTCTCTAAACCATTAAGTAAAAATTCAAAGTTTTCATTTAGTTTTAGTTTTAATTATCTATATATTTCACTTTCCTTTCCCAAAATACATGGATTTTTTATATGGAAAAATTTGTAAGAAACAACTTTAAAAAAATAGAAATTAGAAAAGAAAACAAAAATGAAAAGAGAAACAATAAATAAATAAATAAATGAATACTCGATAATTTTTATAGCTATTTTCCAATTATATATTAAGAAAATTTTGATTTACTATTATTAAGGAAAATTTGATTATGGTTCTATTCATTTGGCAGTCGCCAGCGACTGCGACAGCCATAGCGACTAAATGTTATTTGTTTGGGTGTCGCAGCGACCAGAATTTTTAGTCGCTAGATTTTTTAGCGACTGATTGCAGCGACTGAATTTAAATAGCGTTTTTCCGTCAAAACCGTAAAATAGTATTTTTCCGCCAAAACCATAAAACCGTATTTTCCCGCCAAAAATCGCAATACTGTAAACCCGCGTTTTCCCCGAAAAACTGCAAAATAGTGTTTTTAGCCAAAACCCGTAAAAATGCGTTTTCCCGTCAAAACCGCAAAATAGCATTTTTCTGTCAAAATCATAAAACGGCAATTTCTCGCCAAAATCGTAAAACCGCATTTTTTCGCCAAAACTGTAAATTCACGTTTTCCCGCCAAACCCATAAAACCGCTTTTTTGTCAAACCCCGAAAAATCACGTTTTCCCGGGTTTGGCAAAACCATTTTCCCGCCGAACCCGTAAAACCGGGTTTTTCCATCAAACCCCATAAAACCGCATTTTCACGCCAAACCCCTAAATCCGCATTTTCTCGTCAAAACCGTAAAAACTTGTTTTTCCGCCAAACTCGTAAACCCGCGTTTTTCCATCAAATCGTGTTTTCCTGCAAAAATCGCAAACAACATTTTTACGCAAAAACCGTAAAACCGCGTTTTTTGCCCAAAATCGTAAAAATGTGTTTTCTCGCCAAAATCACAAAATCGCATTTTTCGACAAAATCCAAAACCATATTTTCTGTTAAAACCACAAACCTCGTTTTCCGCCTAAACCCCAAAATCGTATTTTATCATATTTTTATTTTTATTTTATATGCTAGAGATTTAAAAAGTTAAAATAATTGGACTATTGTTGAAAATTCAATTTATAGAATATCATGTATTTAAAATTTTAAATTCAAAAACAAATCGTAGCGATAGCCAAACGAACAACATAGCAATCAGTCGCAGTGACTGCAAAACGAACAACACAACGTGTCGTTAGTCGCTATCGCCAACGACTGACAAAAGAACAGGACCTATGTAATATTAAGGAAATTTTTGTATCATGATGTGACAACTTTTGATTGAATGTTTTAAATCCTATGTGGACGCCTTTAGCTTCAAATAGGCAAACCTGCGGTTGAGACTTGAGATTGACGTTATTGCACTTTTGTAGTTTTCTGGCAAGATCAATAACTTTGGTCGTCACTCCAAGAAAGTAAGAACAAAAGGCTTATGATTATTATTGCATGCCTTCTCCTCACAACTCGCAAGCGCCAGCTTTAGCGTTTTAGCTTTCTTGTGTCACCATAAACGAATAAAAGTTTGTTATTAAAGATTTGATATAATTAAAAAGCTACTCTATACATGAGATTATCACATATTTTCATATACACTTCATGTGGTTCATCTGCTAACGAATTTTGAATATGATCCGATAAACAAAGAGAGAGATGATGAAAGCAAAATTTAATGTTTCCAATTAGCTTTTAGATTTAATTACCTATATATTACATTTAACTTTTAAAATACATAAATTATCTTCAATGGAAAAGCTTATAAGAAAATAGGAAAAATCGACTTTAAAAGATGGAAGTTAGAAAAAAATAGAAAATAAATGAATACTTTAAAAAATTTATAGTTATTTTCCAATTATATATTAAGAAAACTTGATTTATCGTCATTAAGAAAATTTTGATTATGTGTATTGTGATGTGGCAATTTTTAATGGGATGTTTCCAATTAGCTCTTAGCTTTAATTACCTATATATTATATTTAAATTTCCAAAATACATAAATTTTCTTAAATGGAAAATTTTATAAGAAAATAGAAAAAACTGACTTAAAAAATGGAAGTTAGAAAAAAATAGAAAAAATAAATACTTCACAAATTTTATAGTTATTTTTTAATTATATATTAAGAAAACTTGATTTATCGTTATTAAGAATTTTTTGATTTTGTGTATTGTGATGTGGCAATTTTTAATGGGATATTTCCAATTAACTCTTAGCTTTAATTACCTATATATTATATTTAAATTTCCAAAATACATAAATTTTCTTAAATGGAAAATATTTTTATAAGAAAATAGGAAAAACCGACTTAAAAAATGGAAGTTAGAAAAAAAATAGAAAAAATGAATACTTCATAAATTTTATAGTTATTTTCCAATTATATATTAGGAAAACTTGATTTATCGTTATTAAGGAAATTTTGATTATGTGTATTGTGATGTGGCAACTTTTAATTGGATGTTTTAAATTCTATGTGGACGGCCTTAGAAATTAATAGCATGAACTTTTATATAGTATAGATGATTTGTCGTTTTCTACTAAAAGAATAGTATATAAAAAAAAATAAGACATATTATTGGAAAAATAAAAAGAAATAGTAATTCAAAAAGACTAAAAAGAAAAACTTGACTAAATTTTCCTATACGTGATGACTTAAAGAAAAAATTTAATTAAAAATGAAATAAAAGGTAAACTTTTTTTTTTGTTGAAAAAATAAAATGTAAACTTGACTAAGATGTAAAATTTGAATTTGTATCAAATTTTTAATTAAAAAAAAATTACATATATTTTTAATACTTTTTTTATTTCTCTACTAATTATATTTTGTTAATATATTTTTTAGTATTTTTTAATACTAATGATATATGGTTACATATATTTCATATGATGCATATCTTGTTTTGATATGAAATGTTTTGTCCTTATTGATTGACATAGAATGCGTGGAGTAGAAATCTTGATTTAATATGATGGAAGAAGTAGTTGGGTTGTATTGTGAGATACAGTGAGTGGAGTTGAAATTAAGTTTTGAAAGAATTATTAATTAGAATCCAAAGCAGATGTATGAGTTATCAATCGAAATCTAAATATGTACATCAATAAAGTTTAACATATATTTATTATATTTTCATAAAATTTATTTTTATTAAATTAATCGATTATCGATAACATATATTTTATTATGTTTTTATCTTATAAATATAAAATTATTATTAAAAACCTGCGTATGTACACGAGTCCTAATCTAGTAATATATAATGCAAAACATAACGAAGAATACTACATATAAAAAACGAATGGAGCATCAGTTTGGTTGTATACTTGATATTTGGGTTTTTTGCATACATTTAGGCTTTGTTTTTCCTTGTTTTCAATCTCATTTAATTCCATTTGCATTACGTTTTATCTACTCATTCAGTCTTAGGTTCATTTTAGAGTTTAGCATTTGTGTTTGTATATTTTGCATATTGTTTTGAGTCTTTTCAAATTGTTTTGGAGATTTTGGAGCATGATGGATGCAAGAAAAGGTTGGGAAAATGATTGGAGTTCGAAGATGGACAAAACAAATGGAGAATGAAGGCTTGAGGCCGAGATGCTTCACCAATCGGACTTGCCCGATCGAGATCATACCGATGGAGCCACCAATCAGGCTTGCCCGATGGAACTACACCGATGGAGCCAACACTGAAGCTCTGTCAAACTGTCGATTTTCGAATGCTCCACCAATCGGGTTTTATCCCGATGAAAACCATCCCGATTGAGCAGTTTTCCTTGTTGACTTTTCTGTTTTGTATTGACTTTGCCCATTTGACCCGGGTCCGATCCGGTTTGTCCCGGACCCATTTTATGCACTTAGGTTTTTCTTAGGCTAAAAAACACACACACACATATATAAGCCTAAGTTTTGATTTGGTTTTTGCCTCATTTTGATTCAAAACACTTGTTATGATTTTGTGCTTGGATCTTTCATCTTTTCATCTAATCTAGTGAAGTTTTCTTAATTTTTTTTATTTCCTTTATGATTATGTCTTTATCCATGTTTATCTTTGCTTTTTCATTTATGATTAGTGAGTAGTCTCTCTTTGTGTTTTGAGTTTAGTAGATTAGGGATGATTGGTGAATGATCAATGATGATTAGGGATAGATTCTTATGATTTGCAATGTTTAAGATGTGCTTAATGCTAAATTTAAATTAGCTAATCAAATTCTAGAATATGGACATTTCATTCGCGGAAAATATTCGATGAAATGTCTAGACAAATCTTAGACTTGTTTTTCATGCTTAACCAATGGAAATTGATGCTTAAAATGATTAGTTGACATTATGAACTTGTATTTAATGATTATTGATCTCTTAATTGCAATTGGAAGATTATCTTAATTAAGTGATTAACAAATGGATTAGTCTCATGGAAATGAATTAGTCTATTGTGTGTGATCTATATCATGGAATTGAGCTTGCTTGTTTGATCTAACATCATTGATTACTCATTAGTCATCCATAATCAATTGTTTTGCCCAAAGTCCATATTTTCCCATATTTAATCAAGTTTTAATTACTTCGTTTTGAATTGACTTTTTGTTATTAGAGTTTGTTTGCTTCTTGCTTTGCTTTGATCTTGTTTAGCATTTTCTTAGTTATCTATTCTTGTTTATCTACTTTTTGTATTTTTGTTTTGCTCATTTCACTTAGTTGCATAACTAAGACTTTAAAAATCTAAAAATATCATTAGCTTAGCTTAGTAAGTTGCTTGTTCTAATCTACTTGTGGTTCGATACCTAGCTACACTCGATTTGCTTTGCACTTGGGATTTAATTGGGATTTAAAATTTTGTCTCAACAATATTTGTATATAAAAGAAAACTTATGCTAATTAGAGTTACTAACAATGAGTGAGTTTACAGGCATTAACATAAATCTTTGAAAACAGAGTTTTCACAGAGAGGGACACTATAACCAAGGCAGTTGATGATGCTCGAGAATAGCAGATGGCACATGGAACAAAGCCATTACAACAGTCGAAACATAGATACCTCTCAAACCTCAACCTAATCACAACCTGATAACCATACATACGCACTCTGGAAATGAGACATATTGTTAATGGGAATCACACAGAACAATAATCCAGGTAACTAAAGTATTTGATAGCAGGATTGGGATGGTCGTTTCAGAACAACGATGGAACACATATTGTTAATGGGAATCACACATAACAGTTCGTCGGATCCCCCCTAGTGGCCGAAGCACTTGCAGTTCGAATGGCCTTAATCAAAAGCCCATGATATGGGCTGGAAGAACTTATGCGTCAAAGCGGATGCAAAAGAGCTTATCAAAACTATTACAACAGAGAATCATAGTAAAGAGATCTATGGATCTTCAAAGACATCAAAAACCTATCATCTCTGTTCTTATCCATCAATTTTATGTTTATTCCGAGAGCTGCAAATGTCTTAGCAGATTCTCTAGCAAAAGGTGCTCTGCACAATTTTGATACCCTTGTATCTTGAGACCAGCTTTCAGGCTTCTATTTTAATGAATATGAGTTGATAAAAAAACCAACAATGAGTGAGTGATACTAATTACGCAACTGAAAATCAATTATAAGAAATAATGAACTTGTATAACATCGGTTAAAAATAAAATCAACGCCGATCAATATTAATTTCACTATAAAAAAATAGTCGAATTTCGACCATAAATTCAGTCGAAAATGGGTAAAAATGGACATTTTCGACCATTTTTGACCAAAATCAAGTCATCGAAAATCGTTAGTCGCAAAAGTGTTTTGGTCAAAAAATAGTCAAAAATTGCTGACCAATTAAAATGGTCGAAAATTTGTGACCAACAGGATTGGTCGAAAGTTTCAGACCAACAAAAATGGTTGAAATTATAGTTGACCCATTTTCGACCATTTATTACAAATAATTTATGACCAACTTATATATTCATGTTTAAAAAAAATTAGAAAATTATATTCGAAAATATTAAAATTCAAATTTAAATTTAAATTTTTGATTCATATAATTGAAATGAAAGTAAATGTCTTAAAACATACAAAATGTAAATTAAAAGACAAATAAAAAATACAATACTAATTACCACCCCGGTCGGAGGATCGTTTGGAGGAACCAAGTTTCGAAATTATGTGAGTAACAAATTGTTAAAAAAACTCGGGCTCCTTTTCTTGCTGAACTTGCGTCTTCGCCTGTTTTACCTGCGCTTTAGCATGTTTTGTCTGTGCTTTCTCCATCTCTGTGATCTTAAGATTCGCGGTCCGCAACTCTTCTTTAATTGCCGGGGTAAAAGTGTCTAAAAAGGAGGAAGATGAACCGCCTAAGTCTGTAAGACTCCGAAATCCGAAACAACATTCTTTAAAAATTTGGACCTCCTGAAAAATAAAAAATTAATAAAATATACTAAATTAAAGGATGCCGTTTCGGATTCCAAAATTAAATTGTACATCAAATACTTTAGTTACCTGGAGAACAAGCGCGTTGATATTGGCTTGCGAGAGCGAATTTGACTCTACGGATCCATCTTAAGTCTCATGAGAAAGCATATATTACTTCCTCTCCATCACCGACTCTACGATCCGTTTCGCAATTTTATCCATAATTATATTGGTTTTTTGCTTTTATGTGTGTTAATCATAAATTCCACTATGTTTGAAGGTTGACCAGCTTCTTGTATCTTATTATATATATGGAAAAGTTACAAAAATATTTAGTAAGTATATTAGTTGTTAATAAATTATAAACATATATCAAATTAAATATTACCATTTCTTTGAAATGCTTTGTGTAGGACTTCGAGCCTGTGGTGTGTGCGACATGGCCGTCTCTACAACCTTCATATATCAAATACTTTACTGCATCTAACATATCAAAAAAATTTCTCGCTTCTAAATTCGGTTTCTCTACTATATTTTCACCTTCTATGAACGGCACAATATTTTTCCAAAACGCATTTGTCACCATCTCAACAGTACCTAAGTTTTCTCTCTGTATACTAGATTGTTCTGACCATTTATCAACCAAATATAGTGGTCTAAATTTTTTGATCAATTTCCAATCATTTAAAATTTCATCGTAGTGTTTATGACGTCATTTATAATTTTTTAACCATTTCGTTGGTCAGGAAATTGGTCAAAATTCGACATACTCTTTTGTAGTGTTTATGACGTCACTTAAATGATATATATATATATATAAAATTAAATAATTGATGTATATACTAATTTTTAACTTTATTAAATAAACATGCAATTTTGACAATATCAGAAGTGATGCTAATCTATTTTTCTAAATTATTTTTGCTGTTGGAAACTTTGACTAAATTATTGATAATATAATATGTGTTTTTTAGAATTGGTTGATAAATATTTTTTTTCTTACATAAATAAAATTCAAAAGACATATATTAATTAAGATTTCATTCTAAGAGAGCTTATTGGATCATGAATTTAGATTTATTTTTAATGACTTTAGATTTGGTTAGATTTTGACAGATTTAAATATTTTATATGAATTTAATATTTTTAAGAGCTATTAAAAATATAAGGGAAGACTTTTTAGAGAAATTTCATTATATTTTGTATGACATGATAGTAAAACTTCTATAAATTAATAACGTTGGGACTATGATATTTTATTAATTTTTAGAAATATTAATTGATAGAAGTATTATTTGGTTGATAAACCGATTCTGGGACCGAAAAACTTATATTGATTTATCGAGATATTAATATATAGTTGTTCTAGTGTATAAATTTTTTTTGAGACATACCACTTTTGGGAACTTTTTTTTCTCAAAAATACCTCTAAGGGAATATTTTTAAATATACTAGTTTAAACATACCTTAAGGTTTATAAATTAATATGAAACCCTTATCAACGGTTAATTTAATGTCAAGTTTACTAGATTTAAGTTCAATTGTTTCTTTTTGTTTTAGTCCTACTGTTTTTATTATATAAATTTGTGTAATTTTAAGAATAAAATGTGTTTTTGGTGAAAAACAAATAATTTCTACATTTTATAACTATTTATAAAATTTTATATAATTATCTTACAAAAACATATAAAAATAGTATTTTTGAAAATTGACAGCAAATTATATTATTTTTGAAAAACAACAAGAAACACTAAAGTTCATTGTTGGAACGACCTTCAGAAGTTGATGGAGCGTAAAACTAGGATAATTACCATTTTATTTGTATTTTACTTATATTTATTATTTATTTTTAGAGTATTCTAGAGTTTTCTAAGTGTTTTAGGTTTTCTTATAAGTACCTTCTTAAGCTTAATGTTTATTTAGTAGTTGTTGATTTTGATATTTTATAAAAAAGTTTTGAAAAACACTGAGAAAAGTATTCTAGATCTTTGTTTTCGGTAGTTCTATTGAGAAGAGTATTCTAGATCTTTGTTTTCGATAATTCTATTGAGATCTCAATATTTAAGAAGAATTGGTTTATTTGGGGATTCTTAGACTAAACGAATAACCTTGCAATTATCCCTAGTTTTCCGATATTCCTAGAATCAATGGATCACTAGTATATTCCTAAAAACTTCTTATGTTAGTTTGTATCCGTTACTACGTCAGAAGTTGATGATGTTGTATCAACTTCCATGTAATGTTCATCCCTTTTAATCATTATCGTAGATACAAAACGTTAATATCTTAAAAACATTTACATTACTTGAATGTTAAACCGAAAAATTAGCAATTTCATTTTAGAAAAAAAATTCAGTCCAAACATATTGTGTTTCGGCGGTGATATTCGAGATTTGGTGGTGGGAGTATTTTTTTTATGTCTTTTCTATAGTTTCTGGAAAAAGTATTTTGTATAATTTCACATTGTGTTGTGTATTTTTATGATAGTAAAGGTTTGAAAATCATGTGTTTAGACCCTTGTGATAATCAAAACATTCAAACCTAATTTTTAAAAAGGAGATAAGTTTGATAAAAAAAAGAATTTTAAATCTCTTGAAACTTCATCTTTGTAGATGAGATTTTCTAGACTGATATGTAATTAAGAAAATGTAATCAAATATTCTGAAATTATCTTTTTTCAGATTTATTTTGTTTTAAAATTGAAAATGATCCAATAATCCAAGATTTTTTTGTGTGACTTTGATAAACTATCAATAGTTTATCAATTGAATCATTGTGGATTGTGAATTATTTTGAATTAGCTAGGAATAATTCTATATCCAATAACATGAGATTTCAGAAGACATTTTGGAATTCCACATCCAACGAGGGTGGATTTTGGAAAAAGATTAATGTCCTTCTAACTCTATGATCCAATATGCCTCCATAAAAGAAAATAAGTTGATGTATTGTTAAAAAAAAAAAAAAAAAAAAAAAAAAAAATTATATATATATATATATCATCTTTTTAATATGTGATTTCGTGACTTTGTTAAGAAGTTTGGTCCATATTCAAAACCTAATTCGCCCAATAATTCATTAAAAACCGAAATGAAATAATACGAAGCTAAATCAAAGTTCTGAATTCAGTCTATCATATTCGTAGGAGGATTTGAAAATCTAGTCTAACCCATTAAAAGAATTATAGCACCATTTATTATTTATTAAATTGATGATTAAATGATGATATTTAATAAATCTTCTATAAATCTTTTATGACACTTTAATTTTTATATATCAAAATTAAATATAAAAATTGGTTAAATGTATGCATAAATTTTCAAAATTTACACATAATAAATATAAGAAAAATTAACTAGACATGTTTTATGTAACAAAGAAACAAAATGACGAATTGAGAAATGATGATACTAGAAATGGTAAGTAGTTGAGGAGTAGAGAGCTCATGAATAATGGGCTTGATGAAAGGTACTTATACCCAATCTCCTTAACTTTGATCAAAATTTATAAAGATAATCAGATGATTCAGATCATGCGGTGTTTGTTTGTCTTTGTTGTATCAAACGGTTTCACAAAATTATGTACAAATTCGCCGTTAATTTTTTTAATAATATGGTGTCTTGATAAGAATATAGTATTGCTGTAGTTAAGGCTTTGTTTAGTTTTGGTAGTATGCAGGGTTGAGAATGAGAATACATAGGTAATAACGTATGCTTATTTCTGTTAATGCCTCTTATCAATTAGACAATGTTATTAAGTTTGTATGATAATATATAATTAATATTATTCAATATATGCTTCAACATACACCTCATATCATGAAATCTAAAACTATTTTCTTATGGAAAACACTCACTGTTGAAATGTAAAGTACATTCTTGGATAATCGCTTCGTGGAAGAAAAAAAAGTACATTCTTTATTTTATTTTATTTTGAAAATTAAAAAGTACATTCTTGAGGTAGTATAAAGTAGAATCATATATAATGAAAGATAACTATGGAGGTTCAACAAATGATTTTTTTTTTTAAATATTTATTTTTCAATTTTTCCATTTAGTAGACTGTTAAAAAATAATAATCATCCACCATAACTTTATTTTTCAAGATAATCATACTTTTGCTCTAGCCCATGCAAAGAACTAAAATACTTGTACATTAAATTTGTTTTCTAACAGTATTACGGAGTACATATTGGGCCTATATCAATTTAATGAGGCTGAAATTCCAGCTCATAATTGAGAGTGTTATTTCTGGTTCCTGTCGCCTCTATGAGGTCCTCTATGACGGCTAGTTTGGTTCAGCTTTGGTTTGCGATGGTTCCTTCGTGTTCAGTGATGTTTTCTTTGTTCAAATTGCGTCCGATGGATTTCGTCTGCCAAACAGTTGGTCCTCTTCTCCGACTAGTCTCACCTCTCAGCATGTAGGTGCTCTAGTTTGATTGGAGAGTATTGTTTTGGTGAACGTTTGCCAATGCCGGTGTGAGTTGGTTGGGTTAGGGAAAGTGCTACTTTCTGCTCGGATTTGGTTGTTGGGTCGAGGTTTCAGCACTGAAGTATATGCTTTTTGGTATTCTTTCATGTTGCGGTTCTGTTTTGCAATAATCATTAGTGTTGTTCTTATTTCATATTTTTCATGTTGTAATACTATCACCCGTTTTTCAATAGCAAACCCTTTCTCAAAAAAAAAAAAAAGATTTGACCTTCGAACCAGCACATCATATGGCTCTACAGAGTTTTTGTTGTCCAGACGTGTAACACAAAATATTTAGTTTCAAATGCTTTTTTTTTAATAAAGAAGTTTGAAATACTTGATAAAAATCAATCTACTTCTTCTCACTAACTGCGTTGCTATATACGATCAGTAGTCACATAATTGGCGAGGTCACCAAGTAGCTCGTACCAATGGAGTATGCATTGTCCTTCCAAAAGAACGAGAAGTCGTGCTCCTCTGTGTAAATTCAAGTGAGGCAAGATATAATGCAGAAAATAAATGAGACAAGAGAATTGTTAACTAGGGTTCGGTTTCCCTACTCACGGGACCAAGTACAGAAATCAAATCCACTAGAACCAGAAAGCAAATACAGCTAATTTGCAAATGCGTAAATCAAGTACAACTTCTTAATTTACCGCTCTGTTCAATAACATGGATTCTTCAGGATAACCCAATCCTGAGCTAAACTCTACCTGAGCCTAGACTTGAATTATGTGGAATCTCCACAACACCAACACGTATTGTTGGCAACACCAACACAGGCACGATGACACCACCACACCAACATACTTGATCAACTGCCATAACAACTGCAACAGCAACATAGATGCCTTCTTCTCTCAATCAAACTCTTATGTATTTTTCTTCTAAGAGGCGTGAGTCTCTCAGCCACCGTGTCTCTCTATTTATACATATAGAGAGCACTGCTTAACCCTAAGAAACTTTCCTTTTATCGATAAGGACAAAATTCCTTTTTGAAGTTATCCTCTCCTTATTTGTCTCTTGAATATATTCTTCAAAATTCATTTTCTTTTTTCTTCAAACAAAGATGTTTTTTCTTTTCCTGGCTCAACTCACACATATGCATCTCAATACTCGAGCTCCTTGTCACCAACCATACAGCTCAACTTCATGTATCACTTTTTGTACTACTCTCTGTACTACTTTCGACTGGTACATGAAATACTCCAAACAACTCCTCTTCAATCTCCTCCTTTTTGACTATGTATGTGAACTCAAAACTTCTAACTTCAATGGCATCATCACCAATAACACCAGAACACCAACAACATCAACATCAATCTCCCCCTACTTGAGTCACATCATGGTCAAAACTAGTTGAAAAAATGTCCCCTCTCTACAAAACGAGGTCGATAGCCCATCACACCATCTCCATAAAGATCATATTTTCTAACCCAAATCCTCTGACGCTTCACACCTTCATGATTGTTTTTTCGATTGAAACTGAAATAATTACGTTGAACATGTCCTTGAACTCCACAACGATACATGTTGGACCACGAAATCTCACATCATAAGCTTGCTCCATTCGATTATTTTCCCTCAATAACCTGAAATATCTTGGCCTAATATGCACAACAACTCCACAATAATGACAAACAGGTCGAAAAACTCATCGAGGTGCACTTTGCAATTCTTGAATTTTCCTTGTAGCAGTTGCAGTCTTTGTAGCAGTTGCAGTCTTTGCATAATATACAGTCCCTGCAACAATTCTGGTCGTTGGCTCTGTAGTAGATGTAGCTGCAGACTCTATCTTTCCCCCAGACACAAAAACAGATTCATTTTTTTGAAGATTCCCCTTTAAATCCAAGACCATGTCGCTCCATAGGATTTTTCCCGATATTCAAAAGATGATCTAACTGATTTGAACCATTATTAAGCATCCTTAATTGCTTTTGTGTCTCTTCCAGTTGAACTCTAGCTTGTGTTGCTTCTTCTTCTTTCTCCGCTGCATATTTTTGTGCTTTAACAACTTGAGCCTCTATCTTGAGTTTCTCCTTAGTCAACAACAAATTTTCTTTAACCAATTTGAGCCAGTGTTCATACAGCATCTTTTAGTTCTTAGAAAACTCTTCATCATTGACGCTCTCAACATCACTCTCACTTTCATATTGCTACTCTCAGCTGTGGACTCTGCTGCAGGTTCTGTTCCACGTCCTGTTGCAGAACTGGAGGCAAAAGTTGTAAACACCACAAAATTCTTCAAGGCTTTTTCCTCATCTGAATCAGTGTTAGAATCACTCTTGATGCTAGTCAGCGCCTTTTTCTTTTGTTTCAGCAGATTTGCACAGTCAGAACGGATATGCCAGAAGCCTTTGCACTCAAAGCACTGAATGTTCTTTGATGAATTGTCAACCTCTTCACTTTTTCCATTCTCTTTCTTTTTCTGCTTGTGCTTCAAGTACTTAGCAAATTTTTTTGACAACAAGGCCATCGAATCTTCAGCTGATGCACCCTTTTAAACAGCTCCAATACCACTAACTTTATGCTTTTCTTTTTCCTCATATGCCTTGCTCAACTCAAATGCCTTCATAATCCCAACAAACTCATCAAAGGGCATTTCATCAAGATTATGAGCCTCTTCAACTGCAGAAATCTTTGCTCAAGTTTTGAAGGCAGCAATCTCTTCAATTTCTTTACCAGCTTCTTATCCTTGTACTGCTTTCTAAGAGCAAATGATTCATTGGATATGTCACACAACTTAGCACTAAATTCAGCCATAGTTTCCCTTTCTTCCATCCTCAGATTCTCAAACTCTGAAGCCAACATGTCAAGTTTGGTTTTTCTGACGCTAGTAGTTCCCTCAAACATATTCTCCAATGTCTTTCCGCCTTTTGCGCTGATGCACATTAAGAAATCAGCTTCAAGTTGCTCGGATCAACAACATTATAAATCACAGTTTTTGCCTTTGAATTACAACTTGATTAACTTTTCTCATTAGCAGTCCACTTGTCTCTCGGCTTAAGACTTTCAACTCCTTTATCATCGTCATCACAGGAGGATTTCAACCAACTTCAATCGCATTCCAACAATCTTCATCAAGACCAGTGATAAAAGCTTCCATATGCACATTCCAATATCCATAATTTGAAGACTCAAGGCGTGGTGGTTTGTCATAGACGTACCTTCTGAATTTGAATCCATCAGACTCAATTTTCAAGCTCTGTCGCCCTTCCTGTCTCAGTTCCTGAACTACGTTATGTTCCGTACTCTTGATCTACTCGAAACAAGACTAAATCTCTATCAGGAACCTCCTCTAATACCACTTGTAAATGCAAGCGAGGCAAGATATAGTGCAGAAAATAAATGAGACAAGAGAATTGTTAACTAGGGTTCGATTTTTCTACTCTCCGGGACCAAGTCCAGAAATCAAATCCACTAGAATCAAAAAGCAAATACAGCTAATTTGCAAATACGTAAATCAAGTACAACTTCTAAATTTACCGCTCTGTTCAATAACATGGATTCTTCAAGATAACCCAATCCTGAGCTAAACTCCACCTGAGCCTAGACTTGAATTATGTGGAATCTCCACAACACCAACACGTATTGTTGGCAACACCAACACATGCACGATGACACCAACACACTTGATCAGCTCAAGCAACAACAACAGCAACTGCCACAACAACTGCAACAGCAACAGAGACGCCTTTTTCTCTCAATCAATCAAACTCTATGTATTTATCTTCTAAGAGGCGCGAGTCTCTCAGCCACCGTGTCTCTCTATTTATACATATAAAGAGCACTGCTTAACCCTAAGCAACTTTTCTTTTATCGATAAGGACAAAATTCTTTTTTGAAGTTATCCTCTCCTTATTTGTCTCTTGAATATATCCTTCAAAATTCATTTTCTTTTTCCTTCAAACAAATATGTTTTTTCTTTTCCTGGCTCAACTCACGCATATGCATCTCAATACCTGAGCTCCTTGTCACCAACCGTACAACTCAATTTCATGTATCATTTCTTGTACTACTCTCTGTACTATTTTCGACTAGTACAAGAAATACTCCAAACAACTCCTCTTCACCCTGGATTCAAATGCTGTTTGGGAGGGATAGTGGTTCTTATTTTAATAAAAATCTAGAAAAGGCTGGTCCGGTAAAGGAAACTATACCTAGGCCCAAAACTTCCTTTATAAATTTTTTTAATAATAATAAAAAAATTAGCGAGGTTGTATGATGGTGGATCGGTCACTTTCATAATGTTACTGTTTTACAGAGATCGGATTTAGCAATGGTGTCAGGATTGAGTTTGGTGTTTCGTTCGTGATAAAGTCAAAATTTGGTATGGAATTGGGTTGTGTCGAGTTCAGCTCAAAGATAAACCTAATCAGAATTATATAGTAGTTCAGGTAATAAAAGCTTAATTAGTAGAAGTCCTAGACCTAAACATAATAGAGTAATTACAGATAGTTGCAGTATTTATTATAATTACTAGATTAGGACCCTCCCAATGCAAGAGTTACTTAATTTTAAAAAAATATGTTTCACAAAAATTCGGCAAACAATTAAACTATGAAGGATATATCACCACTATACATGATTTCCTAGATAGGGAAAAAGTTTAAGGTTAATGTATTGTTATCTAATTTAATACATAATCAGACTCCGAATTTGTTAGTTATTACAAATGCTAGAAATATAAAATATCATTTTCCAAGTAAACGAATAAAGCCAGGAGCTGTACATGTTATCCATCGATCCTCTTATCTTCTCAACAAAAGGTTGATGCCTTTGTTTTTGAAGTTATCTGCATATTGATGTGGTCCAGCACTAACCATATATAGTTGATAGTTATCCATTTTATCTTTTATTTTATCTTTTAACCCAATGTTTTCAGGAATATCTAGTTTTGCACTTTCATTTTTCATTTTTCATTTTTTTTTAAAACCTTTTCCAGTTTTCTCCTAAATATCTACCTATTATTACTTCAATATATTAAACGATGATGACTATACACCCCAATGTCCGAAGCTATCGATACAACATATTAAAAAAGTGCTTCAAACTGGAATTTCTCTAAAATTTTAAGATTACCATGCAGAAAATAAAGATGTTGATATATCAACACCATAATTAAATGTCATACTGATTAATCTGGACTTAAATCAACACAACCAATCAAAACCTCGCTTTCTACAAAATCACGAGAATAATTCCATACTATCCGACTTTTGCCTGGAACAATAACAAATTATAACAAAATTAAAAAGTAACAAAATCCAAATATAAGGAGTGATTGGGCAGCGAAAATGACAGGTGGACCATAAAGATATCCATCTGATTAAGAAGCTGACCAATCAAAACACTAAGAAGAGGATCATCTTGAAGAACTCGACCAATCAGAATTGAGATAAGACCTCTTCATGGCCCTCATAGGTAGCATAAACAACAAAAAAGTGCATCAAATTTTAACTTTAATTAATCACACTCCCAATAAACAAAAAAAATAAAAAGTTCACATCGTGTGGGACATGTACAAGACTACAACACCTCTAAATTTAATCCCTCATTGCCTCATAATAAAAAATTGTAGTCTTCCTTTATATAGCCACTTCTCGAAAACTGAAACCTTTGAAGAGAAAACCCATAGTTCGATAAACATTCTTTTTGCAACTGAGACTTGGCAACTTGTTTTTACTCAAAAGTAAGGTTTCTTATCTCGTTGATGGTGATAACTATAGAGTAATAATATGATGAAAAGTTTGGCTAATGCGGTTGGAGGGAAGACGGCTAGGGCATGTGACAGCTGCGTGAAGAGGCGGGCACGTTGGTATTGCGCAGCCGACGATGCTTTCCTTTGCCATTCTTGTGACGGTTCGGTCCATTCAGCGAACCCTCTTGCTCGTAGGCACGAGAGGGTTCGCTTGAAAGCGGCTAGCGTCGGAAAGCATAACCATGCTTCCTCCTCACCACCTCACCGAGCCACGTGGCATCAGGGATTTACACGTAAACCCCGGACACCACGCGGGGGCAAGAAGAGCCACCATATGGTTTTCCATGATCTTGTGCCGGAGATGAGCACAGAGGATCAAAGCTACGAGGTGGAAGAGCAGCTCATCTTTCAGGTGCCGGTGTTGAACCCAATGGTCGAGGAGCAATGCCTAAACGAATCCGTGGAGACAAAGATTGAGTTTCCGATGATGCCCCTATGTTTCAAAAGCAGCGAAGAAGAAGATGACAACGGTGAGAGTTGTCTGAATGGTTTATTCCCAACCGACATGGAACTGGCTCAGTTCTCAGCTGACGTGGAGACTCTCCTCGGTGGTGGGATAGAGCGAGAATTTCATGCCATGGAAGAGCTAGGGTTAGGTGAGATGTTAAAGATCGAAAAAGAGGAAGAGGAAGAAGTGGCGACAAGAGAAGTATGTGATCTAGGTGACGCTGATGAGACTGCGCCATTTGAAATAAGCTTTGATTATGAGTTCTCAAACAAGACAACATTTGATGAAGAAGATGAAAAAGAAGACGTGATGAAGAATATGATGAGCGTGGGAGTGAATGAGATTAGTGGTAGGATTAAGGAAGAGAAGACGGAGAAGGCTCTGATGCTTAGATTGGACTACGAAGCGGTGATTTCCACTTGGGGAGGCCAAGGAACCCCATGGAACACCCAAGAGCCACCTGAAATAGACATCAACATGGTCGGTTGCCCAACCGATTCCACGGTATGTCTACCAGGCCTTGCGTTCTTCCATCTACTTATTTTTCAATATATTTTTATACAACCGACTAGTTTATGGTGGAAATCCATACTAATCCCAAAACATGTAAAAAACCAGATTTTATTGCAATTTAGGGACTGGTCTAAAACTAGCATAACAAATTCTCTACCAGTACTGGACCACCACCGATGTTACTATTCAATATTGACATAAAAGAAGCACTGTCTCTCACTAACAAAACTTATTTGTGTCATGATGAATATTTAATTAGGGTGAAAGTGGAGGAGAGGATCATCACAACCACTTTCGAGGCCTAGGGTTACACATAGGAGAGGCTGGGGATGGAGGAAGAGAGGCTAGGGTTTCAAGATACCGAGAGAAAAGGAGGACAAGATTGTTCTCCAAGAAGATAAGGTACGAGGTACGTAAACTGAATGCAGAGAAAAGGCCTCGAATGAAAGGAAGGTTCGTGAAGAGATCTTCAATTGCTGCTGCTCACTAAAGATCTTAATTACTTATAGATATTCACCTTCTTACTTCTATGTTGCTAATTTTTGGTGATTGTTAGATAATTTTCTGCAATGTTAGAAATTTTTGCACGTTTTATGAGCTATGTATGTATATATATCACCAAAAATTTGACTATCTTGTAAGTTGTATGGACTGATTTATATAGTTGATACAGTGTGAATTATTTTTGATTGTAAGATGCTGTCACCAAAATATTACTGATAATAGTAAATTATTTATATTATTTTTAATATATATTTTATTTAATTGTTAAATCTTTAGAATTAAGAAATTTTTTTTTTTTAATTAAGTTAATTTTTTGTTTGTTATAGTTAATAGAAAACCATGACATAATTTTCTTATCTCCTAAGCTATTTTCTATTACCAAAATTATTTTAGAATTTTAGAATTTTTCCTAATCTAAGTGTCGATTAATTTAGATGCTGACGTGAAAAGTTATTATTGGTTGTTTTAAATTTTATGTGGAGAACCTTAAAAGCTAATAACTTCAACTTTTATATAGTACTAGATTTAGGATCTGCATATATGCGGATTTATAATTAATTATTTTATAACATGTGAAAAGAAATAAAACACGAAAAATAAAAAATAAAATCAGATCTCACGTAAAACAAAAATTAAAAACTCTAATGCGAAACCCGGATATAATTATCATATATCTATTTGAATTATTGTTAATTTTTTAATATTTGAAAATCCTTAAAAAAAAAAAACACAAAAATGGAAATAAAATCATATCACCAGTGTAAATAAATAAAATAAGATAGAAAAATCGATGCGAAACCAGTGATAGAGAACCTAACAATTAATTATTTATTTTGAATCTCTTATTTTTCTTATATTATTTTATTTTCAATTAAATATTTCCATATAATTAGTTTTTTCTATTCCTATTGGAATTATGTTTACCTTTTATTATGTAGTTGCTCACACACACAGATATATATATATATATATATATACATGTTTTTTTTCAAAATCTTAACGAATTGATTAACATATTCTATTTGAATTATATTTACTCATTTTTAGTCATAATTGACTTTTATTTTTATTTTTTGACTCGGCATATTATCTTTCTTTTGATGAAAAATGAATCTTATTATATAAAATAATTACAAAGTAAACACATCAAACTTTATATAATAGATCTTATTTGGGATCTAAATTATTAGAATTTAGATCAACAATGAAAGTAAATAAATAAGATTACAAAAATCGATATGAAATCAATGATAGAGAAGTCAAAAAATTATTTATTTATTTAGATTCTATTTATTCCATTATTTGGTTTTTAGATAAATTTTATCAAGGTGTTAGAAAAAATTATCATATTTTTTTAATATTTATATTTTTACTATTCCTATTTAAATTAGGTTTACATTTTATTATTTATTTATCCATATATATATATATATATATTTTTTTTTTTGATTTACTAATTAGCAAAAAAAATTATCAAAACAATTTTTTTAAAATTAATGAAAGCAATATTTTAATTTTTTTTTTTAATCTAATTCAAAAATATAATAGTATTATGTTTTTAAAATAAATAAGACTATTTTGACACGTGTCAAAATCTAATTGGAAAAAAAAATTACACGTGTCAAAATCTTATCGATCGGATGCCACATATCACGATCGTATTAATTACGACGTTTGACGCATCAAATTTTATATAATAAGATAGATATATAATATATTCTTAGTATATATTGAATATATTACATTTACCTGATTTATTATTATTTATTGAATTTTATTTAACATGCATTTATACCATTAATTGGGGATATTTTCAGAGTATATTTTTAATCAAAGATCAAATGCGTATCACGTGTATAGCATCGTGGCCATGACCTTAGGTCACATTTATTTTTTTACATTTTTACGAAGAATACCATAATTTTTAATTTTTTTTTTAATCTACCATAAATTTCTAATCTTTTCCAATTTACCATAAAGTCTATTCGCAAAAACAGAAATACATCCAACAAAATTTTTATTCTCTTTCTTTCTTGTGAACATCTCTCCAACGCTCTTTCTCTCCAACTCTCTCTCTCCAACGTTCTCTCTCCAACTCTCTCTCTCTTCTCTCTCTCTCTCCTACTTTAATGGTTACATAGACAAAAAAATAGAAAGTGGTGGATGGTGGTAGACGGAAATGGAGACGGTGGACAAAAATAGAGGCGAAGACGATAGTTGCAGACGGAGACGGTGGTTGTGGATGGAGAAGGTGGTTGTGGATGGAACAGAGACGGTGGTGGATAGTGGACAGAGACGAATGCGGAGATGGTTGTAGTGGACGGAGACAAAAGGCGATGGTGGATGGTGGTGGACAGCGACAGAGACGGTGGTTGTGGACGAAAACAGAAATGGTGGTGGATGGTGAACAGAGACGAATACGAAGATGAAAGACGGTAGTGCATGGTGGTGGACAGAGACGGAGATGGAGACGGTGGTTGTGGACGAAAACAGAGACAATGGTGGATGGTGGAGAGAGACGAATGTGGAGACGATTGTTAGTGGACGGAAATGGCGGTGAACAAAGACGAAGACGGTGGTTGTAGACGGAGACATAGACGGTGGTGGATGGTGGACAGAGACAGTGGGGATGACAGTGGACAAAACAGTGGATGGTGGTAGACGAAGCCCCTTTACTTGTTCAGACTGATGCCAGGGACACAACGGTCTTTCTGAGTCTGCGCACAGTATTTTTGTGGTACTCCTCAAAAGCAATTATAAAATATGGTAGATTATAAAAATTTTGAAGTCCATTATGGCATTCCTTGTAAATTCCCCTACTTTTTTTTTTCTAGTCTGTACTGCTCATGGTTCTGAAGAATTTGAATTTTCTATGAGATACGGGATTTTGGATATAGTGAATATTAAGAAACGTATATAAATTTCTCTCTCTTATCTCTCTAGGATCTTTGAGCGAGAACTCTTCTCTCTTGTTTATCTTCTTCGATCTTAATCGGAGTTTGTTTCGACTTGTTCTGATAATAAGTTTCATCCGAATCTCTTTGGTCCGGTTCTAGAATCTTTTTTTGTTGTGGTTTTTTTGTTGGACCAATTTTTTAATCATAAATCAATTAATGTTTCATGGACCAAATAATTGATAAGATTAAATTGGTAAAATGTGAATGAGAAATGGACCAATGACAAACTACTTGAGCCTAAGAATATTTTAAACTAACAAGATTAAGTAAGTTTATAACATTATCCCACATCGCTTATATGATTAAAAATCATGCGATATATAAGAGAGGCAATACACTACTATGTTCAAAAGTGTGCACCTAGAAAGAGAGATGGCTAAGCCACGTGCGAGCGCCGAGACAGCACTTAGGCACTTAGATGATCAGATTCTTTTTGGTCAAAGTCAACACGTTTTGAATTCAAAAAGAATCAAAAATATTTCTCCTTTCATCAGATCGTAACGGGTCCGTGTCAAGCGCTCCACGCTATGACATTACGTCTTATGATTATTGCCCACGATCTGCGCTCTGTCTTTATGATAGAGGAGCTGATTGATCATGGTTTTTACCGGTTTTCAACCATGATATCCGTTGTTTTATCGAGTCAAAGTGTGTTTTTAGAGTCTTTTATTTGTTTTATCTAGTCTTTACAGGTTTTAAGTTATTTTGGAGGAAACAAGATATTTTGGGTGCAATTGGATGTATGAAGGTGTGGGATCATGCTGAAGCTCCGGAAACTTGGTGTTATTTTAAAGGCTTTTATTGATTGTATTGCGATGAAATTTGGAGACAAGATAGCCACTTGAGTTAGCTTTTATTTGGAGGTGGTTTAAAGTCATTCCGATCAACGGTTAGAAATTTATGCTATTTTTAGCAAAGATATGTCAATCTGGCGAGCAGAAGAAGCATGTGCAGGAGACGAGACTAGAAGGAGAAAGATCAATCCATCCAGACACATATGGCGCGCAGAAATTTTCCAGACCAAGCCAGATCGATCCATCCAAATCTGATCGATCCATCTCCTTTCCAGACAAAAAAGGCAAATTCTGACTTTCTTTTTCTGCCTCAGAATTATCCAAACTCCACCAAATCCGATCGTAGACCTATATATACTTATTTTAAGCCACTTTTGGAGGCTACACGTTTGATTATATTCAGACTTTTTGGTTTTCAGCAAGTTGTAAGCTTTGGGAAGACGAAGCTCTTACTCTACATCTCTGAGAAGATTTTTGAACCCTTTTGGATATCTATTTTAATTGATTATGAGTTTCTCTTTATCTCTTTCTTGTTTCTCTGCATCTATGTTTGAGTAATTTCATAGTTAGGTTTACTGTTTCAATGAAATTTATGAATCATTGAATCAAACATAGATAGGAATTTATCATCTTGTCTTCACCTATCGTTGTTCTCATTGCTTAGATTAAATTGATCACTTAGTCTCTGATTTTAGGTTTAATCTATTCATCAAAAGTATTATAGGTTACTTGATAGAACATAGGTGAGCAAATTGTCCTTAACCAACGAAAGCTGATGTTAAGACAATTTGTGAACATATCAAACATGCTGATTAATGCTTGTTTAGAATTCTAAGATCAGATGACAGTTTCAATTCTTAGGTTGCTAGATAAAGTAGTTGATACCCCGAAAGTGGATTGGTTATACATTCATGTTTGAGTTTGAGACTGCGCTTTATTGTTTCCTGAATAATTGTCTGGTTCATGATCTCTGAATTCCTACGAATTGTCCTAGACTTAACGCTTGTTTTTAATTGCTTTTACATCGTTTTTATATTGCTATTTTTATTTTATTATTGCTACCAACAATCATCATATTGCCATCTTAGCTTAATTTAACCCATATAGATTCGTAGCATTTCACTTGGTTCTCGTAGATTCGATCCCTAAATACTACTTCGTTTGCTGTGCACTTGCAGTGATATTTTAGGGTTAAAACTCGTTGTATCAAGTTTTTGGCGCCGTTGCCAGGGACTAATTGCGTTACCTTCGAATTTTTGTTTGGAATTTAGTCTAAGACACTAACTTTTTATTTTATTTTGTATAGTTTCTTATAGTGATGACCATGGATTACAATGATTGGCCACAAGATGAGGGAGACACAGTTGAAGAACACATTCAAGATGAGCCATATTTGGAGCCACCATTTGATGAGAGCGTGCTTACACCAGAACAGAAAGTGAAGTTGGAAGAGCTTTACAAAGAAAATCCAACATTATCAAAGAGTGACTTAGCAGCTATGATCCGCTTGAACCTCATCTCACATCGGGCATCACTTGAAGGAAGGGAGCTCACGTCTTATGAGATAATGGTAGCTCATGCACTTGAAGAGGTAATAGATTGGGTTCCACAATGCCAACTAGAAGGTACATGCGATTCAACCTTTAAATTTCATAATAGTGAGGATAATCACATGCCTTGCAGTGAAGATGTAGCTTCTAGTTTGCATACTCTCAAGCTAATTGATGATTGTTATGATTTAATATGTGAGACTCAAAGACTAGATATTCTAAGAGTAGAAAAGCTTGCTAGGGATTATCATGAAGTATGTTTTGATATCAATTATTTGTGTGCTTTAAGTGTTCATGATCTCGAGTTTAAGTTTTCAATGCTAGAGGAATCTAGATCGTTTCTTGAAAAATCTTACATAGGGGATGTGGTTGATATAGATGATCTCTTGAATGAGATAGAGGACCCTGAGGTTGAAATAGGTTCTAGCAATGAGAATATTGTGTTATACATGATTTATGGGGATGAAGTTAACTATTTTGTGATAAAATCGTTTAAACCTGAAGTTGACTTTATCTTTCCATTAAATGCATTTGATTCTCATGAGCATCTAACCAAGAAAGATTTCAAGATATATGCTACATCTGTAGTAAAGTTCCTTGATGAGAGTTTTATCTCTTTACCATGGATGTGCCCTCTTGCATACTTTGTTCATTTTCCTCATAGGAGAAGGATCAAAAGTCCACTGGCCCAGCCTTTTGATTCTCATGATTAACCTATGTGTTCATAAGTCAAGGTAAAGACTTAAAACAAATGCTTGGTGGAAGGCAACCCACTGGTAAGTGTACATTCTTCGTCTTCCGTTTGTTTTCTAATTTTTAGTTTTGATTTTAAGTGTTTCAGGTAAAAAAAAAAAAAAAATTCCAAAACACCATAAGTTTTCAGATCGATCGATCCGGGCCAAGGTACGTTTTCTGCAAAAAAAAAAAAAAAAAAACTTCATTTTCTTTTATTTTCATATTTTGAGTCTGTTTTGCCTTTCTCTTGATTTATTTTCACACCGTCTCGGTGTGAAGTAAGTCTGGGGGAAGGTCTTTATCGTTTACTAACTCTATTTTCTTTCTTTTGTTTTCTCTTTAAGTCAGTCCAAGTCGGTCTATTGAGTTAAAACTTTGTTGGGTATGATGACTTTTCTCTTGATTTGTTGTCTGATTATTCTATCTTAGTGACCATTATTGCAGAATCAGTTCAGATCCGACTAATACAAAATCCAAAGACTGGCCAGCTAACTAGAGACATCCACGTTTATAGCAGAACCCACTAAGCCCGAGTTAATTTATGAGTTCTTTCTTTTACCTCATCGACGTGATTGGTGTTCATAGAGCTTGACTCCTCGTTCGTTACCTGACAAATGCATCATGTTTGAAAAGTAATGGTACTCCTCTCCCTTATTCCAAGTTAAATAAAAGCAGAAAAGATGAAAGGATTTTCTTTCGAGTAAAGGGCTAGGAAAATTTCATGTGATCCCATTATTTTACTTTGAAAGGAATGATCACACAAAGGTTGGAAGCGAGACTAGGAAAATTTCCCGTGATGCCATTATTCGCTTACACATTTGAAAAAAAAAAGAGAAAAAAAAGATGAAAACATAATAAGCCTGGGGGAGAGAAAGAGTACCAATGATTGTACGGATGGTTTTCATGGCATTGTACGGGAATGAGTCTACAAGGTTCTTGGCATTGAGATCATCGATGAGACTCATCGATGAAGGCTTATGGACAATGTTGCAAAATTGTGGGTTGAATCTGGGAGGCTGTGAATGTCTGCGGAAAAGTACATGGTGGCTCGATTTGAATTGGTCTTGCAGTATGTGGATTACGAGTTGAGTAGTCATTACAACGCTCTAAAGAGAAGGTGAGTTTTCGCGTTTTCAAACTTCTTTCACAAACTAAGTTCTTTGTTTTGCTCTGATTACCTCTCTCCCTTGGCTATATATACAAGTCTCACCTCTTCTCATTCTGCATTCACTCATTCTGAAACATACAGAAAGAAAAACTCCAGCAATCTCTCTCTCTCTCTTTTCTCAGTAGCTGCTTTTGGGCGAGTTTCGCGAAACGTTTCTAGAAATTTATCTGGAAGATTTTCTGATAACACTTTTCTGGGAACATCTTCTGGTGATATCCACAGAAACGTTACAAAATTTTATAAGTGATTATTACGCTTTACAAAGCTATCACATTATTCAACGCTTCATTACTGATTCTGTTTATCTTCTGATACAGAATGACTATCGGTGATGACAACGTTCTTGCGGGTACCGGATCCATTGCATTGAGACCCCAAATTAGGAATGGTTTTCCACTGCAAGCCCCTTCTGTGCCTAGCGCTATAAGCGTAGGAATTACACCTGACAAGTTCGATGGGACCAATTTTAAATTGTGGAAGAAAATATGCATTTTTTTCTAACCACACTGAAATTAGAAAAGTATGTCACTGAGGTCAAATCCGTTTTGCCTTCGATTTAATACTGATCCCCGAGCTCTGACTAGTGTCGAGGCATGGAACCATGGGGATTACTTGTGCCAAGGCTACATCCAAAACCGCCTGGTGGACCAGCTATATAACGTTTACAGTGAAGTTGCAACTTCCAAGGATCTCTGGGATGCTATGGAAAACAAGTACAAGTCTTTCAATGTGGGCTCCAGAAAATTTGCTACGGCGAAATTTTTGATCTACAAAATGGTGGACTCGAAACCCATCATGGAGCAAGTTCATGAGCTCCAAATGATTTTGCAAGAGATAGCCGATGAAGGAATGAAGATCTGTGAGGTTTTCACGGTGAATTACTGCATTGAGAAGTTACCTCCTAATTGGGTGGACTTCAAGAACTATCTTGATCATAAGCAAAAGATTTTGACTCTGTCAAACTTAATATCCAGGCTGCAAAATTAGTCGTTCAAATGCAAATCCGAAACGGATTTAACTCATGATGAAAATGTAGCTGAGTACAAGAGGAAGGGAAAAGGCAAGTTTGTTCCCAACAAATATATGACCAACAAAATCCCGCCTCAAAACTCCAATACCTTCAAGAAGCCATCATTCCCGAAGAAGTTCGCAGGGAGGTGCACCTACTGTAACAAGAAGGGCCACTTGGCATCCGAATGTCGCAGTAAGGCTACGGGGAAAGCTCAAGCAAACCTGACCGAAGCTGACATGTGTGTGGTGGTCACGGAAGCAAACATGGCTGAGGAAAAACCTAAGGAATGGTGGTATGACACTGGCGCCACTATCCACATCTTCATTGATAGGGAGATGTTTAGCACCTATCAAAAGAGCAAGACTGATGCTCAATTCATGATGGGGAACATGTCTCACTCCAAGATCGAAGGCAAGGGAAAAGTCATGTTGAAGATGACTTATGGTAAGGATTTCACTCTGAACAACGTGAAACACGTGCCAGACATGAGGAAGAACTTGATCTCCAGGGCCGTATTGGGCAAGCATGGATTTGCCATAAACTATGAGTCCGACAAGTTGATCATTAAGAAGCATGGTATTTTTGTTGGAAAAGGCTATGAAAAGGAGGACTAGTCAAAATGTGTGTAATGACAATCCTCGTAAACAATAATGTAACCACTTCCAAAGTTTCAATGAAAAAGAAACAAGTTGCTTATTTGGCTGAGTCTTTTAATATTTGGCATGAACGATTAGGACATGTGAATTGTAAATCTATACAAAGATTAATTAATTTGAACATAATTCTGAAATGCAAAATAAACAAAGACAAATGTGAAATTTGTGTACAAGGAAAACTTACAAAAACACCATCACCTCATGTTGAACGAACAACCGAACCTCTTGGTTTAATACACACAGATTTGTGCGACTTAAAGTTTGTACAAACAAGATGCGGTAAAAATTAAAGTATTTTGTAACATTCATAGATGATTATACAAGATATTGCTATGTATACCTATTACGTAGCAAATACGAAGTTTTGGAAAAATTCAAAGAATATAAGACCGAAGTTGAAAACTAACTTGGAAAAACTATTAAAATAGTTAGAAGTGATAGAGGAGGTGAATATGATGGATTTTTTAATGCATTATGTACTGAAAAAGGCATTATCCATCAAACCATTGCTCCCTACTCACCAGAATCAAATGGAGTTGCGGAATTAAAAAACCGTACTCTAAAAAAAATGATGAACGCAATGTTATAAGAATCTAGGTTAGCCCATAATCTGTTGGGGGGGGGGGGGGGAAGCTTTGCTCACCACAAACTATATCCTTAAAAAATACTGCACAAAGTTACTGGCAAAACGCGCTATGAACTTTGGAAAGGTAACGTACCTTCGTACAAATACCTCAAAGTGTGGGGGTGCCTAGAAAAAGTTGCAGTATCACCTCCTAAAAAGGTTGCAATCGGATATAAAACCATGGATTGTATATTCATCAGATATGCACACAATAATAGTGATTATCTGTTTCTGGTTCATAAATGAGATGTACCAGATATCCATGTCAACAAAATCATGGAATCAAGAAATGCATCTTTCTTTGAACACGTGTTTTCTTGTAAAGATAAACAAGGGTCAAAGCGAACTCGTGAAGAAAGAGATGCAACTACCTCTGTTAATGAGGCAAGTAATTCTGGGACATCATTTAATGATATAGAAGAAGTGGAAGATGAACCTAGACGTAGCAAAAGAGCTTGTAAGGGAAAATATTTTGGTGAACCCATGTTTACACCAGACACACCTTATTGGAAGGAAACCGTCAACAGTGAAATCGAATCCATTATGAAACACCATACATATGAGATAACCGATTTACCACCAGGTTTTAAACCTCTAGGGTGTAGATGGATTTTCAAAATAAAATTGAAAACTGATGGCGCAATTGATAAGTACAAGGCTAGACGTCTGGTGCAAAGACTCGACAAAAAGAAGGTCATGATTTCTTTGACACCTATTCTCTGGTAACGAGAATAACTTCAATATGAATGCTGATAGGAATAACAGCATTACGAGACCTCGAAATCCATCTAATGGATGTAAGAACTATTTTTCTAAATGGTTATTCAGAAGAGGAGATTTATATGAAACAACATGAAGCTTTTGTAGTCCCCGGACAAGAACACAAAGTCTGTCGACTTGTGAAGTTTTTATATGGACTTAAACAAGCTCCAAAACAATGACATGAAAAATTTGACAGTGTAATGATGTCAAATGGATTCACCATCAATGAATGTGACAAATGCATATACAACAAAATTACTCCTAGCGCGTATATTTTGCTCTGTTTATATGTAGATGACATGCTCATTATTGGGAGCAACAAAGATATTATCCAACAACTAATAACATGCTTAGTGGACAGTTTGACATGAAAGACATGAGTCTTGCAGATGTCATTCAAGGGATAAAAATCATAAGGACTTCAGACGGAATAACTTTGTCTCAAGATCATTATGTAGAATAAATCCTAGAGAGGTTCAAGAACCACTCTACTGGGACTGCAAAAACTCTGGTAGACTTGCAACGTACATTGACGAAAAAATCGGGTGAAGCGGTGTCACAAGTAGAGTATGATAGAGTTATCAGCAGTCTGATGTACTTAACCAATTGTACTCGACCCGATCTAGCACACGCAGTCAATGTACTGAATAGCTACACAAGTAATCCAGGAAAACAACACTGGAAAGCCATAACAAGAATTTTAAATTACTTGCGATACACGAAAAATTATGGCTTGCACTATGGTAAAGAACTGGCAGTTTTGGAAGGATACAGTGATGCAAACAGGATATCTGACTCCAAAAACTCTAAATCCACAAGTGGATATGTCTTTACTCTAGGCGGCGCAGCAGTGTCCTGGAAATCTTCCAAACAAACTCTGTTGGCTAGATCAACCATGGAATATAAATTCATAGCGTTAGACAAAGCTGCAGAAGAAGCAAAATGGTTTCAGAACTTCTTGGAATATATCCTAATGTGGGAGAAACCAGTCCCGGCACTACGTGTACACTGTGATAGTCAATCGGCTATCGCACGGGCACTGAATACTCTTTATAATGGTAAATCTCATCATATTAGACGACGTCATCAAACCATTAGACATTTGATCTCAACTGGTGTAATCACAATAGACTATATAAAATCGGCAGATAACCTAGATGATTCGTTTGCTAAAGGCTTGCCACTAGATCAAGTGGTTAAATCATCGAAAGGAATGAGTTTAAAGCCTATTAATTAAAAGGAGATTTGATGGAAACCCCACATATATGACTGGAGATCCCAAGATGTAGGTTCAAAGGGAAAACTAAGTCAAACTAACTCTGCTTAAAAAGAACTGGAACTTACCCAGTTCCTAAGATGATATACAGTACTTTCTGTATAAAAAGATAAGCGTTGCTTTTAATGATATTCACATAGCTTTGATATATTCGTGGAGTATTACAGGATACTTCATTAAAAAAGTCTAATGACATATCACCTATTGAGAATGAAATAAGGCCGTTTCTAGGAGAATGAACGAAAGGCTGTATTCTCTAAATTCACTCATCATACCAGACATGTTCAAGGCCACGATGAACACAATAGAGAACTAAGTTCTACGAGAAAATGAAACGGGTTATGTTTGTTGTCTAGGTTTACACAAAAATCCAGATGATTCAAGACATCATGTTCACCATTTGGCCAAGTAAACCCGACAGATATTAACGATGAGTGGTTCAAAGCTTAAAAATGCAACCATCTTAGACACAGTGATTTTTCGTTTATACTCTCGATTGTCTGTCTGTCTAGTCTAATCAGTAGAGTCCTTCGAGTCTGTCAAAATCTTCATTTGTTTAGAGTCACTTCTATTCATGTGGAAGATTGTTGGACCAATTTTTTAATCATAAATCAATTAAGGCTTCATGGGCTAAATAATTGATAAGATTAAATTGGTAAAATGTGAATGAGAAATAGACCAATGACAAACTACTTGGGCCTAAGAGTATTTTAAACTCATAAGGTTAAGCAAGTTTATAACATTGTCCCACATCGCTTATTAAAAATCATGCGATATATAAGAGAGGCAATACACTATTATGTTCAAAAGTGTGCATCTAGAAAGAGAGATGGATAAGCCACACGAGCGCGCCGCTGCCGCTCGGCACGGCACGTGGCACGTTGCTCGTGGGTTCGAGGTTCATGGACTTCATATTTGGCACTTAGGCATTTGGACTCTAAGATGATCATATTCTTTTTGTTAGCTGTCCTTGGAGTAAATCTTTACTTTTCCGATGAATTTTAGGTCGCTATGAAATAGAGTGTCTATTTGATTGAAGATTTGAATTTTGGGGATTTGTTCGGTTAATTCAGTGCATAAAAGTAGAGTTGGAGTTTTCTCGAGGAGAGAAGGCGTTCTAACAAATTTTTGTTTCTAAACACTCTGTCGATTCCTGGGTTTCTTCTCCGATGAGTTTGTGAAGAATCGGCCAGCTTCTCCCAGTAATTATATGCAAAAGGATTCAGCGGTGGTACTCATCTGCATCTCTGCGGCGAATAATCTTCGTCGGCGGCAACTGTTCCGTCACTGAATCGATGATAGCGGTGATGTTTCAAAGATCTGTTGATGTTAAAGACACGTGTTTTTCTGATTGGGCTTTTAACTTCCACGTTTCATTACAAGTGCTTTGGAATGTATGCTTTGGGTTTTCGTTTGGGCTTCAAAAGCCTTGTATCTAGCTTTGCCCTTAATGGGCTTTAATATCAATGTTAGTTGACAAAGAAAAGAAAAAAAGAAAAAAAAGCGTATATAATTTTTTCGGAGGGTAAAATAAAAAACCGTAAAATTCGGCCGACTTGGTGCTATTTGAGAGATGTGTTTACAACGAATGAAAGGACGAAATTGGACCCACCAAAATAAATTAAAATCTTTGGAATTTTATAATCATTGCGGCGTGTACCTTGAAATTATATGTTCTTATGTAGGCCTGTTATGCAGGGCAACCCCGCCCCGTTAGACCCGCTCCATCGTGGATTAAAATTTTGTTGTCCCGTAAAAAACCATCCCGCTTGATCCGCGGACCTATTATTTTAGGTCTGCACCCGTCCCGCTTTAAATAGCAAAATCCGTGGGCAACCCGCCAAAAATATTAAAATTCAATAAACATGACAATAAACAATACATATAACAAAAAAACAAAAAATAAATAACAGCATTACAAACTGGTTTTAGGTAGCAAAATACGTTACTATTTGATTAACCAAACAAGAAGTCCAACTCTTCTTCCATCTCGTTGTTTTCATCTTCTTTTAATTTTGTGTCATTTCTTTCACCTGCAATTGTTAAACATGATGAGAGAATTAAGCATTCTCCATTAATACATAAAATTTTAACAAACTATTATACCACACTTACGTTGTTAAAGCCACATTAGACTCAACAGAAAGAAAGTCACCATCTCCACCATCACATTCTTCATTCTCTAATTCTATCCAGCAAAAAAATCAAAATCAGTATCAAATCTAGCAATTAAATCATAACAACAATATAATAAGCTATATGTTACCAGTGTCATATGCTTCGAAACCGCGTAACCAATTGCGAGCTGAAATCAAGGCTTGGACATTTTGTGGAAGAAGACAACTTCTATACTTGTTTAAAACACGAGATCCAATACTAAAAGAGGATTCAGATGCTACCGTCGTGATAGGAATAGCCAAAAGATCACAAGCCATGGTAGCTAACTCTCCAAAGCGACGAGAGTTATCTTTCCAATAATCCAAGACGTTTAAACTTGCAAACATCTTCATTTCTATTGGTGGCTCTTCCAAGTACATATCCAAAGCTGATTTCCCACTAGCATTAACATTTTTTTTGCGAAAGTTGTGAAAATCCTACATTATTGAAAAAAGTTAAGTTCATGTTTAAAACCTTTTTAGTAAAAGACAAACATATATATATATATATATATATATACATCATAATTGATGTTACTCTTTCCATATTTTTGGAAGGCATCGTTTCTTTGTAAGTTTTCATGCGGCGATGAAGAACTCTCTGCTGCTGGTTTGGCAGTGCTTTTATATGCTTCAAAGAGAAGTTTCAGTTTAACCCGCACATGCTCCATCTTCTGTTCACAAGTTGTCTCATCTAGATTTGAGAAACAATACTCCAAAAGTGATAACTTAAACCTTGGATCAAATACAGCCGCCATTGCAAGAATCTCACTATAGTCATGCCAATACTTATCGAATTTTGCTTTCATAGCCTCAACCATTTCAACAATAACAGTCTCCTCATTATTCTCACGCGCTTTCAGCCAATACTTAATCTGATAAACTTGCATAAAATACAAGTTTGAGGTTGGATAAGTAGAACCAGAAATCAAGTTGGTTATCTCATCAAATGGTTGTAGCAATTCACAAATCTGTATCCCTAGTTTCCATTCTGTTTATGTGGGAAGAAACTTGTAGGCTGGATCAATACCTTGATAACTAGCAAATGCAGAACGGTACTTGATAGCTCTATCAAGCATTTTAAATGTTGAATTTCAACGAGTTGAGACATCCATTGCCAAACCAGCTCTAAGATGAATACCAACAGATTCGACACAAGTTGCGAACAATTTGCCACGGCCCTCTGAAGCTTGAACGAATTTAATACTTTCCCTGATTTTATACAAAGAATTACGGATAACTTTCAGCCCCTCCTGAACAATAAGATTGAGAATGTGTGCAAAACATCTTACATGGAAGAACTCCCCACCACATAACAAATCATTTTGTATAACCAGCTGCTTCTTCAAGATGCTTTGCATGCTATCATTGTTCGTTGCATTGTCTAGGGTAAGAGAGAACACTTTTTTCTCTATCCCCCACTCTTTCCACACCTCAACAATGTTCATTGCTAGATCTATTCCAGTATGTGGAGGAGGCATAGCACAAAACGACAAAATCTTATTCTTCAACTTCCAATTTTTATCTATGTAATGTGCAGACCAAAGATCAGATGTGAAGGAGAATCTACCAGGAATTTCAGACAATTCTACCTTCAACTTTGTTTTCTCCTGCTCATAAAATTTGTAAACATCTGCAGCAGCTGTATTTCTACTTATGAATTTCACGTCAGCATTCAAATATTTCCAGACCAGCCTAACTCTAGCGTATTCAACATAAGAGAAGGGAAGATCATGCTCGATTATACACTTTGCTACCATATCACGGAAAACAGTTTGATCAATCTTTTTAGATTGTAGTTTTCCCTCCGCACTAACAATCATAGCACCAACATCACCATATCTAGGTGTTTTGTTGCAAACTAACGAGTGTCGGTTATAGGAAGAAGTACCTTGCCTGTGTGGGTCATATGCATAACCTTTTGTGCAATGATTACACTTAGCTCTTAGTTCAGATACACCTTCGCTATTCAGTTTCGTGATGACTGAGAAATTTTCCCACGCAGGTGAATTCTTTGTCCTATGTTTCTTCGTTGCCGGACTTTCATCATGTGGTAAGCTTGATCCTTCGCTAGCAGCAGTCGAATTCCTTGGTTTATTAACTCGCTTTAGCGTCTCAGATTCAATCTCTTGTGATTCCATTAGAAATCTTTGAAAAGTAAAAAAAAAAAGAGAACGCCGCTGGATGAGAGAAGAAATAGTCGACAATGTTAAAGCGAAAGCTAGGGTTAAAAAACTTAGTATTAAGTCTCAAAAGTTTCCGATTCAAAAAAAGTGTCTCAACATATTATAATAATTATTAACAATATATGTCAAGTGCTCTCATAATTAGGTAAAAAACTTAAAAATCTCGTGGGCCTCGACCCATTTGTGCAATTGGACATAAAAAATACGAAAAGTTAGTAACATATTTGAATATGCGGGTAACCCGCAAACCCCGCGGGGTTTACCCGCAAAAACCCACGACTATAAAGCCCCGCCCTGCAAGACCCGCTTTTTAATGGGCTAACATTTATTGACCCGCACCCGCCCTGCAGCGGGGCGGGCGAGGCGGGGCCCGCAGATTTAAGCCCAAATTGACAGGCCTATTCTTATGTATGTGGTCCTCTCTTTTAAAACACTAAAGTCATAATTTTGGGGTATAATCAGTATTCAAGAAAGCGCTAAGCAGGCGGCGATCCTCAATCTAGCACCTAGAACGCTTAGTCGGGGCCTAGACGATTTTGTAGGCGGGTTAGGCGATTTTATAATAAAACTATATATATATATATAATCTAATTATAAATATTATAAAATATAACATAATGAAATAATCTTAAAAAACATTATCCATGAAAGCTAAAATAAACGTAAATGTAGATTAAAGAATAAAAAAATTGAGTTTTTAAAAATGAATAAACTCTCATGATGATTCTACTCACACTTCTCTTCACCTTATTCTCTCTAAATATGCTCATCATTTGACTCAAATATCAAAACGGTGCTGTTTTGAATTTAAAATAAAAAATAAAAACAGGCGGATTTAACCCGTCCAGCCCGCCTAGTGGCCGCCCAAGCCCGCCTAGTGGCCACCCAAACCCGCCTAGTGGCCGTCCAAGCCGCCAAATGACCCCTTCCGCCTAATACCACCGATTAATGTAAAATCCAAGCGGTCTAGGGCGCCTAGCGCCTAAGCGACGCCGCCGCCTAAGCGACGCCGCCGCCTAGACCGCTTTCTTGAACACTGGGTATAATAAAAAAGAGGCGCCAAACTAGTTAACCTTTTTTTTTCCATCTAACCGTTTCATTTATATCAAATCAAGATTTACAAAGTCAATATACAAAATTTCTTGGAAACAAATTATTATATAAGTAGCTATATGTGCTATATACTGAAAAAAATACACCAGAAGAAGTGAATTTGACGATGTTTTTCGTAGACAAATCTTATTCGCTAATAGATCATTAATTAATCTGTTATTTTCCTTCTCCATATTCGATCTTGATCTGATGCGAATTGTGCGTGCGGGTACCATTTCTTTGCTAAACTTCCAAATTGCACACCACATGATAAAATCCAATGTTTCCGGTATCAATTCTGAAGAGTCGACATTATGAAACCAAAGCTTCCGTATCATAGTCATATTAAAAAACTTTGACTTTATTTTTCTCCAGATTCGATCCTAGAAAAGTCTTATTCTTTCGATTAACCAATGAAGATTCCAAAGAGGATTTTCCGGTTTAGAACAAGAAACCAATACCAATTTACACATTCTATCGGAAACCATCGGCAACGAAAAGACACCGGTGACAATTACCACCGGAAAAACCCACTCCAATTGAGAGACAAAATGATTGATCGATCGAACATTATCATAGAACATACATAGATTGGATATCTCTCCATTATCACATTCTCCTCCAAAAAATTTAATGAATACTAAACTAACCTATTTTCTCTATGGCGTGATCTGGACACTGTCAATATAGATTCCAATGGAGGGAATGAAGGATAAAAAACCCATCTCATTAGATGTGTCGATTCTATGATGGCCTGGATTATGAAAACCCAATCTCTTTTGATGAAAATATGATTTTTCTGGAAAAGTTGGAGTAGGAACAATATTTGATGAACAATAAGGGAAAAAAGCAAAATAGATTAAACAAAAGAAAAGACAATCGGGGCCTAAGCCGCCGATCAAAGGAAACTATAGAAGACGAAGGCCAATCACAGAGGAAAAACGGTTACTAGTTAAAGTTATTTTTATTTTATTTTTAGACAGTAGACTAGTTAACGTGTAGAGTTAAAAAAAAAAATGATGAGAGGAATTGAAACGAGACTTTTTTTGGTTTTTGGATAATCAGAAGAATTGAGAAAATGACACAACTTTTATGTTTTCTTTTAATTGGAACATAATTCACATGTATCAGTGAAACTAAAAAGAAGGAAAGAAAGTTTTTTGGAAAAATTGGAAATAAATGATGTTTTTAAAAATTTGTCTATATATACTTTTTTTGATAAATTGTTATTTATACATAAACTAGCATTTATAATAGATTTAAGCAATAAAAAAAAAAAATCAAAAGACGTGAGAAAAAAAGAAATAAGACCTGAGGTCAAAAGGCTGATTGTTGTTTGTTGATCGGTAGATTTAATTTGGGATTGATAAAATTCGTTCTACTTAGTTTAGAATCTCATTCTGTCTTTTATACATGCTCTAGAAAGTTTAGATTAAGTAATCTACGCACTCTACATGTTCTACAAAATATATAATTCATTTATGTTCTACGAAATTTAGAAGTCAAATTCGCTTTAATTTCTACCAACTTTAGAATAGATCATCTACACATTGATCTATGTTCTACAAAAGTTAGAATATGATGTCTAAAATTAGTTTACAAAAGTTATAATAGATCGTCTACAGAAGTTAGTTCTACGAATGTTTGAATACATATTCTTCTGTTTGCTCTATGTTCTACGAAATTTAGAAAATCAATTCATAATTTAGTTTAGAATTCCAAAAAATAAGGAAACTGAATCAACGAAATAAGAAAACTGAATCTAGTATTTTAGAAAATCGAATATCTTATTTAGATTACGTTTTGCGAATTGTGAAATTTGTATTCTGCTTAGTTCATAAAATTTTCGAAAATTGTTTCCCTATATACCTATTTTTGTGTCGATTTTTCTTTTCAACTGATGGTAAAGTGCTAGGTTTGAAGCTAGGCTAGGCTTTCTAGGAAAAACTGATTGTGATAACTTCTTATGCATTTGGAACTCTGAGATTGGTGACTGTTAGAATCTTCCTCCATTTGATGAATCAACTACTAGTCAAAGCCCTTGTACTCGGACAACATCTTCTTCATCTGCACTTCAAAAGAGCTCAACAAAGTCTTGCGGAGAGAAAGAGATTGTTGTGGGGATTCATTGCTCTGATTCTTCTCCATGTTCGAATGATCTCGAGGGTGATTCAACCGACTCTGCTCTTCAGCTTCTCGTTGAGTTTCCGATAAGAGATGATTATATGAGCTTCTTGGACGAAAACATTGGCAGCTACACAGAGTCTCATGTTGGTATTGTTTTCTAATCTTATGAATAATTTAATCCAAGAAAAAATTTCAAACATTGGCAGCTACACAGCGATTTCTTCTGCGCGTTTAGCTTTGATCATTGCTCTTCTCTCTTCTGCTTCCTTGTGAATCGCTACAACCTTATTCTTCATCTTCTCAATCGCTACAACCTTATTCTTCATCTTCTCAGCATCCTCTGCTTTCTTCTTCTCTAGTTGCTTCTACACTAAAAAAAAATCACTTCTCAATCACATTTTTAAAGAGTTGTTTATTATCTCTCCCATTAAGTTTATTGTACCTAGATTTTCTTGAGTTACGATTCAACAACTGATTTCTTGTTGTTTTCCCAAGTAAGAACATCATAGATCTTCTTCTCAGCTCTGTTCCATGTCAAGCAAAATCAGACAAAGAAGCTAAAAAATCAAACCAGTGATAGTAAAATCTCTTACATGTCAAGCAAAATCAGACAAAGAAGCTAAAAAACCAAACCAGTGATAGTAAAACCAAACCAAACCAAACCAGCTCTATTTGGCGTGGGCCGAGGCGGAATAGACATGGACCAAGGCAGAGCAGACATGGGCCAAGGCGAAGCGTACGTGGGCCGAACCGACCTTGAATTGGGTCGAGCCAGAGAGGTGAATGTCGGCGAAAGCGTGAAGATAGAGACAGATTTACCCCGACATTCCCAGTTAGGACTTTCGAGAATCATCTCTATAAAAGCAGGAGAGAGGATACAAAAAGGGGGATCCGCGGTTTTACACAGAAAAATACTTTACACTTTTCTTGAGCAATTTTGTAATCAAAAGCTCATCAAATCAGCAATAAAAACCATCTTTGGATCTCTGTTTCTGCAGTTCATACTTAGAAATTTATGTTCCCTTAAAAGTCCTAACCAAATTTAGTTGTGCAAGTTCTGATTCCCACATGTTGTTCTCAATGCTAGTTTTGTTTCGACCATTCAAAATCTAGACCATAGGTATTTAATGTCCGAAACAAGTCCAATTAATGTCCGAAATATGATTTTCATTCCTAGCCAAAGGAAGTTGATGATTAGGGTGTTTAGTGAACTAATTGGACTTGTTTCTTATGCTCATTGATTATCTAATTGCAAACAGAAGTTTATGATAATTAAGTGACTAAATGAAGTCATTAGTGCCACGGAAGTGGATTAGTCATATTTGTGAGCTCCATATTCTAGGATGGTGTTTATTTCAATCTTTTACATCATTGTTTATTGTTAACTAGATTTTGACCCGTGACAAGCGCAAGATTATAATACTTGAAAAGAAAAAAATCATGATTTTTTTTTAATATATCGAAGAAATTAGATATACCAAAATTATATGGTACATCTCCCATATAGATAAATATATTGTATATTACAAAATTTAATTTGCATGACACTTGACTTTGATGTAAGCATTTTTGGTATAAATCGAATACATTTGAGATTATGGATTCTCTCAAACTTATTTGAGTTCACCAAAACCAAAAATAACGCGTTAGTATGTCAAAATATTTTAAAATCAAAAATCAAAAAGAAATTCTAAAAATGCGAAAACTGATGACTTTTCAAAATTAAAGCATTATTTTTTTTTCAATTTATTTTGTATGAACTGTTTGGATTTCGCCATATTAACAACTGGTACATATGGTTGATAGTTTGATAAACTCCAACAGTTTGTTTGATAGCAAACAGAGCAATGATTCTTGTATCTTTTTATAATATAAATGATTAAAACATTTATATATATATATATATATATATATCGACAAACCTATCGTGTTTTTCTTTAAAATTGTAAAAACATTATATATGTAAAGTTGTACGTTTATAACAAATGCTCAACTTTAATTAAAGTAATATGAATACAATTAAGCGATACTAAAGAAAATAATTGTATTATCAATCATATTTTCAGTATGGTACCCATATGGACTTTAATACAATTTTTATAAAGTAAATTTAAATTGACATTGGTAAATGATTCATCGTTAAAATATTATATTATATAATATTTTAAAATATTAAAATGTTACGTTTATTTGGATTTAAATTTATAACACATGTATTTGTGGACTTATGTTAAAAAATTAATGGAAATATGTAGAGATTTACACCATGACAATATATAATTAATTGGATTATTGTGATTGGTTAATTTAAGTGATGTGTCTCTCAAATTCCTCTTTGATCGACACATGATTTTTTGCACTTATTTCTTTTCAATTAATATATAAATGATTCATTCTTATGATAGTTTAGCTGATTGTCCAATGTTTTTATCTTGTTTATCTTTTTGTATTTCACTTTTTTGCATTTCTTAGTTTTAACCCATTAAAAATCTAAAATTATTTGCTATAGATTAGTTTTTTCTCGTATTTCTAGTGTGCAAACTTTAGTTCATTGAGATCGGTCCTTAAATACTACATCGGTGTACAATGCACTTATAGTTTTGTTTAACGCTTTATACATGTAAAGTTTTAACCACCTAACTGGATCATTACTATCTAGTAAAAGTAAAATTAGAGGGTGTCAAAAATCGAATTTAGGCGCACGGAAATAAGTGAAGTGCAATCCCCTTCTTCTAAATCTTGGTCCAAGTACCACCGTGCCATCTCGCTTGGGTTAATGGCAAAATCTTTTGTACTAATATTTATTTTATACATATGTTGGAACACTTCTCTATGTTTAATCATTTCAAAATAATTATATGCTCGATCGACTGCTCTAGGCCCCCTCAAGATTAGTTGTTCCGGTTGGATCTCCCCTGACTTTTAACCTCTTCAATTACCCACTTCAAAAAGTTTGGTTCTTCAAAATTCCACATCAACTGTATAATTATGCGAAATTACCTAAATAAAAATAAACTCTTGGTCACGTTTACTTAACCGATAATTAACTGGTAATTGTGTTTAATTTAATCACGTTTAGATTAACCCGGATTCATATCCGACTTAGAAACAATCTGAATTAGCTCTTCTTTTTCACCAAGAGGGTTTGAATTCGGGTTGTTTTTAGTCGGGTTCCAATTCGGATTAATCTAAATGTACTTAAATTAAACGCAATTACCGGTTAAGTAAACATAACCAAGAGTTTAATTTTATTTGGGTAATTTTGCATAATAATATAGTTAATGTGGAATTTTGAAGAACCAAAAATTTTAAGGTGGGTAATTGAATAGGTCAAAATCTTGGGGGGGATTCGGTCGGAATGACTAATCTTGAGAGGGCCTCGAGCAGTCGATCCTTATATGTTCTTTGTGATTATTAATGACATAAATCGACATAAAATTATAGGGAAAATAGCATAAAAATATCCAAAGTGACACCCACTAACACTTTAAACCTCCAAACTATTTTACTAGCATTTCAAATCTTCAACTTGAAACTATTAACAAAAGAAACCCCCAAAGTGGCTCTCTTGTACGCGTCGCCAAAACTTTTAACGGAATAGTAAAGAGTGTTAATGGAAAAATTAAATCCATTTAAAATTCAGTTATCACCGTTATACTTTAAAAAAACCTGTTTCAATTGTTTAAATCTCTTAAAAGACATGTGCACTTTTAAAAACAAAAAAAATCCCAAATCGATTTGGGAATTAGGGTTCATTGAGATATTCTTGGCCAAAGATTGATCGGTGTTGTGGTTTTGAGACATTCAGTCGTCTCCTAGCTCCCGTCATAAGCCAGGATTCAAAATTCATGATCCTTATTCAGGCGCTAAGAGCTCTGTGTTGGCTCCAAAAAAAAACAAAAAGTCTAGTAGTGTGAATGTTACGAATCAGAATCAGTATGTTGTTGCTATTGCATCCATGGGAAACCATGGTTTGGGTGGTCGCCATGCTGAAGAAGATAATAATGATGACGTGCCACCTGGATTTGGCCCTGTAGCTACAAAAGACGACAACGATTTACCAGAATTTAACTTCAATTCCTCCAACGGACCGATTGCTTCTCCCAGGCCACCACCTCAATCACGTTCTATGATTCAGAGTACACACTACAACAAAACAATGTTTTTGCGTCGAAAATAGCGTCGAATAATAGCCGACGCTAATATTGCATCGAATTTGCGACAACTTTGCATAGAGATAAGCATTCGACGCAAAATCGACGCTTTTTAGCGTTGAAAACATTTGATACTAAATTGAAGCTAATTAGCATCGATTTAGCATGAAAATAGCATCGAAATGTGTAAATCGACGCTAAATCGATGCAACATTAGCATCGATTTAGCATCGTGTATTTTTAACGCAAATTAGCGTCAAAATTAGCGACAAAACTGTAGTTAGGTGAAAAAGTTTTTTAATTGGTGTACCTGTTTTTAGCAACGATTAAAGCGACACAAATTCGAAGCTAAATTCGATGCTAAATCATTGCAAAATATTTCGATGCAAATTCGATGCAAAAGATCGATGCAAATTCGATGCTAAATCGTTGCAAAAAACTCTGAAATTTCCTATATATAACTCACGCCACAATGAATCAAAAACACAACAAAAAAACATACAACTTTAAAAAAAGTAGTCTAAAAACGTTTTTTTATCAAAATTTCAAAATAAAATGTCTTACGGGGGAGACATATACGCATTAAGAAGTTGGATGTATCAAAGCAGATATTCAAATGGAGGGATTTCACAAGAGTTCCTCAACGGACTTCAAATATTCATGGCTCAGGCGAGTAGCGTGCACACGATTCAACGGACCGGAGTAATGGTGTGCCTGTGTCGGAAGTGCAAAAATGCGACGACCCAGCTGGTTGATGTTGTTGGTACGCATTTATTTAATAGAGGGTTCACACCTGAATATTATATTTGGTTTTATCATGGGGAGGGATATGTGAATGAAACTGCGGGTAGTAGTAGCAGTTACCAACCTATAGATCATGGCTATACGAATGATATGCTTGATTCTGCAAAACAGCCACTCTACGAAGGATGTAGAGAAAGTCTGTCTAAATTGTCATTGGCATCTAGGATGATGACAATTAAGTCTGCTCATAACGAATCCGAGAGTTGCATGGATGATTGGGCAGCTCTGTTGGAAGAGTATTTACCAGAGGGTAATCAGGCAGCTGAGTCATATTACGACATACATAAGCTGGTCTCTAGTTTAGGTTTGCCCTCTCAGATGATAGATGTTTGCATTGACAATTGCATGATATTTTGGAAAGATGATGGAAATCTGCAGGAATGTCGATTTTGCCAAATGCCAAGATTTAAGCCCCAAGGGGGCTGGTAGAAGTAAAGTGTCGTACCAGAGAATGTGGTACCTGCCCATAACTGAAAGGCTACAACAGTTATATCAATCAGAACGGACTGCTGCGTCAATGAGGTGGCATGCAGAACATTCAACTAGTGAAGGAGAAGTTCATCATCCTTCTGATGCAAAAGCTTGGAAACACTTTAAGTCGGTATACTCTAATTTTGCTAAAGAGAAGCGTAATGTTTATCTTGGGCTATGTACAGATGGTTTTAGTCCATTCGGTATGTCAGGTAGGCAATATTCGTTGTCGCCGGTTATATTAACACCTTATAACCTTCCGCCTGATATGTGCATGCAGAGAGAATTCTTGTTCTTGAGTATTTTAGTCCCTGGTCCGAAGCATCCAAGAAGATATCTTTATGTGTTTTTGCAGCCGCTGATACATGAGTTGAACCAGTTGTGCGCTACCGGTGTTCGTACATTTGATTACTCCAGGCAAAGGAATTTTACAGTATGCGGGCTGTGCTTATGTGGAATATAAGCGATTTTTCAGCGTACGGAATGTTATCTGGTTGGACAACGCATGGAAGATTGTCATGTCTGTATTGCCTAAATGAGACAGATGCTTTTCAACTCAGAAATGGTAGAAAATCTTGCTGGTTTGATTGTCACCGCAGGTTTTTCCCTATGAACCATCCGTACCGGCGGAACAATAGGTTGTTCAGGAAGGACAAACATGTACGTATCCCCTCACCTCAGTCTTTATCCGGGGAACAAATTGAAGAACAAATTGATTATTATGGAGGTAAAGACACAGTCAAACGTGGGGTAACTGGCTTAATATTTCGGCCAATATGCCAGATAGATATCATGAAGAACACAATTGGCATAAGAGGAGCATTTTCTGGGACCTACCGTACTGGAAGGATCATCTACTGCGCCACAATCTTGATGTGATGCACATTTAGAAAAAAAAATTTGATAACATCATGCACACAATCTTGAACGTGCAGGGCAGGACTAAAGACAACATCAAGTCTAGACTCGACTTGCCTGCTATATGCTCAAGAGCTGAGTTGCATCTCACGGGAGATGGGAGAGCTCCAGTGCCTATCTTTTGATTGTCATCGAAAGGGAAATCGACATTCTTCGACTGGGTTTCTACCCAAGTCAAGTTCCCTGATGGATACGTCTCAAAGCTCTCTAAGTCTGTTGAACAAGGAAAAAAGTTTTCAGGTATGAAGAGTCATGTGTTTATGTAGAGATTATTGCCTTTCGCATTTGCAGAGCTTCTACCAGCGAACGTGCATGAAACACTTGCAGGTAAAATTTGGTTCTTATAATATATATATACATATATAAAAAAATTCAATGGAAATTGTTAGTAGACTGGTTTTTGATTGATATAAACATTGTTTCAGGTGTTGGGCCATTTTTTCGGGATCTGTGTGCGCGAACTCTAACTAAGAATGGAATTCAACAATTGGATAATTACATTCCGATATTGTTGTGCAATTTAGAGAAGATCTTCCCTCCGTCTTTCTTTGATGTGATGGAGCATCTTCCTATCCATCTCCCGTACGAAGCTGCCCTAGGAGGACCTGTTCAGTTTCGGTGGATGTACCCTTTCGAGCGCTTCATGAAACATTTAAAGGGGAAGGCAAAGAACCTTGCAAGAGTAGAAGGATCAATTGTTGCGGGAAGTTTAACGGAAAAAACTTCAAATTTCAGCTCATACTACTTTCTCCCAACTGTCCGCACACGGCAAAGAGCTCCGCGTAGGTACGACGATGGTGGTGTGGCACCAACTTATCCAGTTTCTGATGTGCCAGATATATTCTCAGCAGTTGGTAGGCATGCCGGAATAATAAAAGAAGAAGAATGGTCCTCTCACGAGGACTACAATTGTGCACACACGTATATTCTCTTACAATGTGACGAAGTAGGCCCATTGGAGAGGTAGATATATATATATATATTATTCTATTATATATATTAAGGTTCCAAATCTAATTATATTATATGCTAAGCAAACAAATATATATTATAACATATTTCTGCCAGTGAATTCATTCGACAGATTTACGAGGCTTTCCCAAATGCATCACCAGAGGAGACTGAAAAGCGTAAAGCCAAACACTTTGCTAAATGGTTAAAGACCCAAGTAATTTATAAATTTGTATCTATACATATATATATATATATATATATATATATATGCTTCAAAAGCACCTATTTACATTGTGCATAATTTATTTTTCAGGTTGCATATGAAGACACGTCATACCCTGTGTGGTTTAGAGAGTTGATTCAGGGTCCTATGGGGAAGATAGAGTCATCCCCGATATATTTTACACGAGGTTATGTGTTTTACACGTTCGAACGTGGCAGAAATCATGCAACTGCAAATTACGGTGTAGTCGTTCGAGCTGGGGATAGCAATTTCTATGGCATTATACAAGACATTATTGAAGTACACTATCCTAGATTGGTTAACTTAAAGTGCACACTTTTCAAATGTGATTGGTTTGATCAAGTTGTTGGACGCGGTGTTAGATTGGACAAGTTTGGTGTCATTGATGTTAATGGATCGCGTTCTTATACAAAATATGAGCCATTCGTCCTTGCATCACAAGCAGATCAAATCTGTTTCATTCCATATCTACGGGTTAAGAAAACCAGGATTTCATGGTTATCTGTGCTTAAAATAACGCCAAGAGGAATTATATTTGAATCTGACGACGAGCCTATGCAATTTGAAGCTGCCGTAGATATGTCAACTCCCGAACAAGATACAGACAATATCATTCTCATTGATCTGCAAAATCGAGCAGTTGAAATACTCCCCGATGCTACAGCCGAAGAAAATCCCGAAGACGAATTTACTTATGAGGGCCAGAAAACTACTTATGAAGAGGACGAGGATTCGAATAATGGTTCTGACGGAGAAGAATAAATGTTAAGTTTTATATTTTGAATGTACAAGTATGAATTATAATAAAACAAGTGGAATATTCGATAATTTACATGTTTACAATATATATAAATTGGATAGACAATAAGATTGATATTGTTACGAATTTATGTAGTAATTAGATCTATCACAGAAAATTTTAAATAAATGTAAGATACATGTAAATTGTAAATCATAGTAGCAACGAAATAGCGTCGAAAAGCTTATAAATCGACGCTACATGATCAAAGATGACATTTAGGGTATAGGGTATAGCGAAAAGCGTTAGAATGTTAGGATTTTGCGTCGATTCGACGCAAAATCCAAACATTTTCATTCCAAAAATTTGCGTCAAAATGAAAATATTTTAAGTTTGCGTCTATTTGAGGCAAAATCGACGCTAAATTTACCGACATATTCGATTGGTCCGGCTTTTTGCGTCGACACCATTTTCCTATATATGCTCGACTTCCCCTATCCCCCTCATTCGCACCATCTCTCTCTCTCAACTCTCCAGATCTCTCTCTCTCTTTCTCTCTCTCTCAAATCCGATTTTCCAGCAAAAAATGTATTTTTTCATCTAATCTTTTTAATTTTTAATTGCTAGGTTTTTAGTATAATTTAGATGTTTAGGTATGGAATATATACTTAGGTTTGGATATTAGAAATTTGATATAGATTTAGTAATAGAATTTATTATATTATAACGAAATATTTATTGTTTAAATATTATTTTTTTAAAATATGAATTATTTTTGCTAGATGCGACCACCTACGTACCAGCAGTTTCTTAGCGAGGATACGCCACATCCCCGATCTTCATATTCTTGCCATGGATCTGGTTCGTGATCTGTTGCTCAGTCCCGTGAACGGGTGCCACCACCTCTTCGACATCCACCTCAACCATAGCCACCACGTCAGCCACCTCCGGTACAGGGAGTCGAGGATCCCGAGGATGAGTACCAACCTCCTCCGCCACCAAACTCGACACTTATGATGCAGATTACGGAGCTTCTCCGGCAACCGGGCTGGGATGAGCGGGTTAAGATTTTGGACCCTGATAGGCGTCCAGGCACTTATTGGTATGATAAATATTTATAATTAATTAATATTTAATTATTTATTTAAATTAATATTTATTTATATCTAATTTCTTTTTATTATAAGTTTACCGTCGATAATCCGGTTGTCCGTTCTGTCACCGCTACGATTAAGGGCTATTTCACTATGTCACATGCTAACTAGACGCAGACGCCGCAGACTATTCGAGACATTTGGTTCGAGTCATGGGCGATTAGTGATACTCCCCAATTTTAATTATTAATTAATAAATTTATTTCAATTACTAATTTCATTTGTTTCTTGTTTTCCAGCAAAAATGGCATTGGGACAAGTTTCGTACGGCAGAAGTGAGAGAGGCGTTCGAAAAAAGGCGAAGCTTCGTCTCAATGGCACCGTGGGCAATTGGAAGAAGGCTTGGCAATATAAAGGCAATGACGCGATGCCTCGAGGGATGGACCCCGATGTTTGGGATGGCTTAGTACGGTATTAGGTTGATCCCCATTCCGTAGTTATTTCGGGAAACTGTTCTACTTCCCGTTTGACTCTAGTCGCTGAAGGAGATGGTCCTTCTAAACATTGTGCGGGTCAAACCTCGTACGCCGGACTGCGACTCAAGATGGTACTACTTTTAAATTATTTTATTACATTTTTAGTAATATTTATATATATATATTAAATTTATATATATATATATATATATTTATATATATATATATATATATATTTATATATATATTCTTTGTAACAGGCAGATGGCGGTCCGCTTCCTCCGATCGTTGCTGTCATGGAGAAATCCCATCGACGCAAGGATGGAACGTTTGTTACCGCTTTAGCGGAACAAACGTTCAACACTTACACGACACGCGTCACGGAGCGCCAGACGCAACTTTCTCCGGGTGGTAGTTCCGTCCAGTTGACACTAGGCATCGAGGAACTTGACCAAATTTACGAAGAGGTAATTAATAAACATTCACATTTATTTAAGTTTCCAAATTCTATTACCAATTCGATCCTTTAACATCCTTTTTCTACAGGTTGCACCGAAGAAGAAGGGACGGACGCTGGGTGTCGGGTCCATCAGCAAGATCCCAGCAGCGTCCTCTACCTCTCATGCTACTCCTTCTCCGGGTTCATCTACGCAGTTGCGGACGCAGTTGACCGCCGCTAATGCCGAGATTGAGCGGCTCCGGATGGACCAAGAGGCGATGCGGACCAACAATACCGCCATGCAGACTCAACTCGCGTGTTTAACGGGTCTCATGGACATCATTGCCGTGGAAAACCCGGTTTAGCAGCAGCTCTAGAGCGTCTCCCGTGTGCTCCACCACCTCCACCACCTTCTGGCCCGACGCAGTTCGAACAAGAGGCCGAAGCGGAGCTTCGTGGGGATTTTCCAAACATCGATCTCAGGACCGATCGTGTACCTGATTTCGGATCTGGATCCGGTCATTAGTATTTGTATTTTCAGTATTTTAAAACAATTTTAATTTTTAATTTTGGATTTATATTTATCATTTTATAAAATATTAATTTTGTTTTTATTTTAAATTTGAATTCGAATTTTTAATTTTAATTATAATTTTATTTTAATTAATTTCAAGTTTATAAAATAATAATTTGATGTTAATTCGACGCTGTATTAGCGTCGATTTAGCGTCGATCTATACTACTAGGCAACGCTAAATCGACGCTAATTTAGCGTCGAATTAGCATCGACTCTTTCGTCAATTCGACTCTAAATCGATGCTATATTAGTTTCGAATTACCATCGGAGCATTAGAATAATCGATGCTAAATCGACGCTGATTTAGCAGCGATTTAGCCTCGATTTTTTGCATCAAATTAATTTCGAAGCTAAATCGAAGCTAACTTAGCCTCGATTTAGCATCGATCATTTAGCTTCGAATTACCATCGAAACTTGATCGACGCAAAATAGTGTCGATTTTGCATCGATTTTGGATTAGCGTCGACGATTTAGCGTCGAAAGTGAATTCGTTGCAAAATCGACACAAAGTCCTTATTAGCGTCGATTTTGCAACGAATAGTGCCAACGCAAAAAGGCTATTTTCTTGTAGTGACAACTCTTCAAGGCTACAAGGAAATTTGCTCTCAACCAGTGGAGGTTTTTTAGGCGCAGTCCCGTCGTTGTAAGTTGTGAATATGTTATTTTTGCTTTCGTTTTTTCCGTCACCCAATCCGTCAAACATTCCTCCTCCGTCGGATTGAAACCTCATCGACCTTCCGGGACCACCCGGTGATCCAAACCCAAATGGACTACTTCCAATCATTATCTTTGTCGTCTTGAAGATTTTGTCAGAGGTAAAGCTCCACGCCTGAGGTTGGCTCTGCGTAACCAACGCTTTGGTCAAGAATATCTTGATGAACCCTAATTTTCAAATTTTCAAATTGATTTGTGTTATGAATAAAAAGGATTGAGAGAGAATTATGTGTCTTCTTCCATGAATAACCAAGAGTATATATAGGGTTACAATAGCTTGGAGAGGAAGTAAAACTTGGAGAATAAATCTAGAATATTCTATAATATGGGCCTATAATGGGCTTCCATATAATGGGTTTATAACACTCCCCTTGGATGTCCATTATAGCAAAATATTCTTAATGCGCATAAGATACTGCCTCATTAAAAACCTTACCAGAAAAACCCAATTGGGACAAAACTATGGTTAAGGGAAAAATAGAGCAACGTGCTTTTACTCTCTCTGATGAATGCATAACTTGAGATCTTTGTGACGACGCACCCAAAAGATGAACTTTTTCTTGAAAGTAGCAGTTGAAAGTGTCTTGGAAAATAAGTCCGCCAAAGTTTCACTTGAACGAATTTGTAGAACATGTACATCGCCATTCTTCTGCAGGTCATGGATCTTTGAGATGATTCATCTTTATCATTCTCTTTGTTTCTCTCGATATCATTAATGTATGACATTCCTTTGGTAGATTGATAGACCTTCATATATCATTATAATTGTAACATTCCTCATTTAGTGTCTATCATTTGCGTGTTCTTTGTTGTCTCGTTAAAAATCTTGTCATAGAAAAACTTGGGATAAAAACTATGATAAGGAAAAAAGAGTACAACCACGCTTTATCATATATATACCTCCCCCTGGAAGCATCTTCTTTAGGAGATGCATTTCGAACATATATATCATCTTTTTGGGAATTAATATAAGCATAACCTTGATGAACAACTCGTATAATTGTCATATTATCTCTCGATCATTTGGACTTCTGGTCCATAGCATCCTTTCCTTCTTATCATATAAAATCTCATCTTTCAATCATGAAAGAGATCGATAAATTGTTTAAACATCGGTTTAAGTGTGGTACTTTAGGACCAATTATATGTGAGCATTCTTATATAAAATCCTGCAAAGATCTTTCAATATAACATCTCTTTTGCTATATGTTAAATTTGGGACATCTTAAGATAATTTTATCTTTCAAGATCTTTTATCTCAAATCTTTTATTTAGATATTCCACTATATATAAACCTCTTCAGTAGTTCTAATGATGTTCAAATCATCAACATACACTGCAATTATGGCAAATCATTTCCCAAATCTCCTTATATATGTATGGACTGATGGAGTAATTCTTATAGTTTTCTCTTAGCAAGTACTCACTCAGAAAATTATACCACATATGCTCTTATTGTTTTAATAAATAAAGAGAGCGATTTAATTTTATGCAGTAATATTCAGGTTTTGCTTGAAATTCGCACGCAACAGATTCTGCCCGAGATTCGCATAAAATGGATTCTGTCCGAGATTCACACGAATCTGGTTTCTCACAGAAACTTGATTTTTCACAAAAATCTGGTGATACCCAAAATTTCCACGAAACGAATTTTGCTTCAAGCAGTTTAAATCCTTCTGGGAATTTCATATAAATATCATTATACAATGGTCATTTATCATATATTATTATCATGGTACTACTTATAACTCTGCCGGAGTTTCAATAATGTTCAAATTAAGAACCCCTTTGATTTTTTGATAAATTAATATGGGTACACATTTATATGATTATACCTCATCCTACATATTTTCTTTTCATTCCATCGAGTAGAGTTCTCGGAAACATTCTCAGGATATCATTAATGCTTCAGGGATTATATCCTTCATATTTATATCCTTCAAGGATTGCATATATATATATATATATATATATATATGTCATTATCCAGTGTTCCATCTCTTATTGCCAGACTTATAAGATAGCTAAAAGTATTGCATCCACCACAAGAGAATACATCTCTTCATAATACATTCCTTGTCTTTGTGATAATCATTGTTCAACCAAATGTGATTTATATCTCACAATTTCACTATTTTTACTACTCTTTCACACAAAGACTCATTTGTCTTCCACTGGTTTTACACTTCAAGTGCACGGACTACTGGTCCAAATATTTCTCTGCAAGAAATTATAATTATATGTCTATTTTTCCCTTTCCATTTTGGCCAATCATTATTTTGTGTACACTTTTTAATAGACTTTCTTTCATGATCCACTTTTTTTTATCCATAATATCAACTGCTCATAGCATGCAAAAAATATTACGACGTCGATTTGCTTTTCGGTTCCATTATATTCCAAACATGACATAAGTAGCTATATCTTTTCATTGTAAGGTACCTGAATTTCTTTCTTTGTCATGTACAATGTCTCTTCTGGAGATCATTAAGTCTCTCCTGGAGATCCTTCAAAAATATTTCTTTCCTCGATCTGGTCATTCTCAATTTCTGCTCCTTTTCTTTTCCGAGAATTATTATATTTGGAACCAAATAGGTCTATCATGCTTCATGCAATCTTTAGACTCACTAGCAGTTTGATATTGTCCTTCCGGGACATTAATTTTAATTGGAGCATATACAGCTGGTATAGGTGACTTCATCACTCTATTTGGGTCACTAAATGCGTCTGGCAATTAATACGCTAAGTTCTATAATTGAATTATCTTTTGGACTTCTAATATACATTCTTTAGTCCGAGGATCATTGATAATTCATTCATACTTATCTCTTTCTCTAGCTGTTTACTTTCTCCCCCTAATGTTGGAAAAACTGAATCATTAAAATGAGAGTTTGCAAATTGAGCCTTAAATAAATCCTTCTTGGATGGCTCTAGATACGTAGGTATCAATCATATCCAACATATATTTTTATCCTCCTTTGAGGTTCCCTCTTAGAGCGCTAGGGTGGAGCACTTTTCACATTCAAAGATTTTTTCAGATGGAAACTATTTGGTTTTTGACCCTAAACCAATAATGATGGGGAGAACTGATGATTACTCATTGGCATGATGCGACTTCATACTGCTAAATCACTTTGTGTATGAACATAAACTTCAGGATGTTCAACACTTGTCCCAATGGATATGCAATAATCATCAAAGACTTGGGATGTGAATTCACCAGCACTATCAAATCAAATTTTCTTTAAATAAAAATCTGGAATACTCTTGTAATTTAATCAATTAAGAAAGTAACATCGTAAACTCCAGGTTGCGGGTTTATAACAAGGATAGATGTGGCAATCTAATCGATGCATCCATCGAGTGTATTCGTCCATCGAGTCAATGCATCCATCAACTCGATGCGTCTATTAGAACCATAAGGTAACTAAAATATTCCACATAGTGGGTGATCAACCCATAAATATCTCCTTGTATATTTACCAGAAAACTGATAGATTCCAAATTATTTTGACTGGTGAAAGCCATATTATCATATTGCTTTTTGTGCAAGCAACATATAAAGAATCTTCTGGTTCTTCACTGAATGTCTACATAATTTTTCTTTCATTTTTTTCGCATCATCATTAAATCAGGATGACCAATCCGATTAAGCCAAACATTTAAATTCTTAGTAAACTTCTGGTTTACTTTTCATTGCTAATCACTTACTCCCTTTAGGGGATATCATAATCAAAATTACTTTATTTATTCCATGATAATCAAGCATGGATTTTGATAATGAATCATGTATTGATAAAGCGATAAACGAGATAATGATAGAAATTCTATATTCTAGTATAGAAAATCTTAGAGATTAATTTGACTAAAAATATATAGACATGGTACGAGATCAAGAGCTTAGAAATCGAGCGTACCCGAAAAATCCAAAGCTAGCGATGGGAGTTGTCAGAGAACGGAGTTCGAAGCAATCACTTTAGTAGCCACTTCCTTGGCGTATTTTATTTGTGTGGTTCCTTTCTTTTCTATGTAAGATATCATATTCACTTCAGAGAATAGACCAAGAAGAGTCAAACATGAGTCATGATTTCTCATCAATAGCTAAGTCAGACATCAATCATGATTTCTCATCAATAGCTCATTATTTTTCTCAACCTTAAGGAGACACGAATAAGTTCAGAACACTTCTTAAATTCTTGTTCACGATATTATTTCTACTGGACAACATTACTTGCGTGAAAGTTTAAGTATCCATGTTTTACCATCTCTGCATTAGAGATATTCTCTCAATATAATATCAATTTACAAGTAGTTCTGAACATAGCTGAGTTATATTCACTTATAGACTTCAAGTCTTGTAGTCTTGGATATAACCAATCATCACTAGTTTTAGGTAATATCACATTATGGTGATCACACATTTCCTTTAAGAATTACTCCGAAGAACTTGTAGATCTTTTATGGTCAAATAGTGAACATAATCTTCTGGATATGTCACTTATTTTCTATGTGAGATTCTTTAATTCTCTCCCTCGAGATGATGAAACTTCAAGTTCATCCATCTCGAATTGAATCTCATGATGACCAAATATATTCTTATGATCATCTTATTAAATCGAGACTAAGTAATAATTATATTAACACCATCACAATTCACTAGTTTTCTATCATGCCATTAAACTAGGTTCTCAATCAATTTACCAAATAATATCAGATGACAAATATTGATAATGAGAACAAACAAGCATGATGATGTAAATGTCATGTGCAAAATTCGGGTTACAATCATGTCTATACAAAACTTGTGCAAGAGATCCTACTAATTCAAGAACAAAACTATTTTGTGCAAAATCCGGAGTTAAATATATGTCTATGCAAAATCTAGGTAAAATCATATCCGTGCAAAATTCGGATTATAATTACTCCGTGCAAAATTCGTACAGAAAACAATGCATATATAATAACATTTTTGCAACTTCCGGATAAAATAATATCTAATTCAATGACATAAATCAGTTTCTCTATGCAAATTCAGAGCATACCAATTTTTATGATAAGAACCTTAAAAATATTTATCAATCATCAACAAATTTGATATATCATAAAATCACCTCATCAAAATTAATAGTATGTCTATTAACATAAAATAATTATAAACCATCATGCTTCGTGTTTATACTAATGTGCTAAATATGAGATACTATCTCATCAATTTAAGCATCTAAATTATTATGCTCATCAAACCAAACAATTAGAAATACATGTTATCTTACACGTGTATCGGTCTATTATAAAAAATAAATCGATTTATAAATTATCAATTTATAACTAGTGCAATGAATTATGCATGTTTTATCTACGATTTTTTTAATTAAAATACCAACAATTTACCAAACCAAGTGAACCAACGAATTTGAAGCAATATATTGATTAAAACAGTAAACGATAACGCATGAGTATTAACCCCAATTATCAAACAAATCAATAAAGCATGAAGGGGTAAATAGCACAATAGCAGCATATTATCGATTGTAATCTATTAAACAGATAAGCATAATCGAGAAAAGCAGATTGAATAGTTGTATTGTTAAGAAAATCAACGAAGCCAAATTGTTAATTTAATTGTCGATTCATATTAACAATAAAAGAATGAACAGATCAAAGAAGTCAAGTCAAATTTATCATGCTCTACTAAATTACTAAACAAAATCGATAGCAAAGTAATACTAAGCAACTTATATACTATATATGATTAACAAAGCATGAGATTGAATTATGGCACGAGGTACTTATCTCAATGGAAAGAAACAGATCGGAGATTGGTTAAGTCGTCAGAAAACGGAGACGACATGGCTAAAGATTTCAGCAAAGATTTCTGTTTATTTAGGGGTTAGGGTTTTGTGCTCAAGCGGCTAGGGTTTCGTGCTGATAATGTGTTATGAATAAAAAGGATTGAGAAAGAATTGTGTGTCTTATTTCATGAATAACCAAGAGTATATATAGGGATACAATAGTTTGGAGAGAAATACAATAGCTTGGAAATGAAGTAGAATTCGGAGAACAAGTATAAAACATTCTAAAATATGGACTTATAATAGGCATTCATATAATAGGTTTATAACAATTTGAGAATTTTTGTTTTAATATATATATATATATTTTTTTTTTTTTTAAATGCACATGTCTTTTAAGAGATTTAAACAATTGATACACGTTTTTAACTATAACGGAGATAACTAAGTTTTAATCGGATTTAATTTTTCCGTTAATGTTATTTACTATTTCATTAAAAAATTTGGCGGCACGTACAAAAAAGCCACTTTGGAGTTTGTGTGTGTTAATAGTTTTAAATTGAAGATTTGAAATCCTAGTAAAATAGTTTGGAAGTTTAAAGTGTCAGTGCGTGTCACTTTAGAAATTTTTTATGCGATTTAAAGTGAAAATAATCTAATATATATCATTATGAATATAACGCGGATTTATATCAAATATACCATAACCTAATGATTCACATTAATACCAATTTTTATATTTTATATATATACATATAAGCCAGTAGACCAAGTTTAATTTGCTTTATTTTTTCTTTCTTTTTCTCCTTTTAAATAGAAAGTGAAATTATTATTTAAAAAGACAGTTATGATAATAATGCTATCTATTTTTTTTGTCCTTGTCAAAGCTTTTAACCAAGTCTGAGCTCTAAGCCAACCTCGTTGATATCGACTTGATCATCAAACCCAAGATTCGAACTTTGATTAAATGGAGCTTGCTTTCGACTCTCCACGGTCTCCAACGTGAACTGACCATAGCCCTGCGTAGCACCAGGACTCGGGATTTGCCACGTGTCATGACTACATTCGCCTATTTGGTTCACGGACTCAGCGAGGCGTTTGAGTCGGCCACTTTGTGTCTTGGTCTTGTTACCGTTAACACGTGGGGCAAGACTCTCCGAACTGTCGCCGCCGGTTGTTGGATCTTTCGCCACGTGGCGTATGTCGTAAGTCCTGTGAGGAGGAATGATCTGGTGCGACGCGGATGCACTGGGAAGAGGTGTGTGAGTGATGGGTAAGCCGTTGAGCACGGCATCAACGGCTTCTTGGCACTGTGCCCAGTTCCCTGACCACATCAAACCCACCGAACCATCCACAGGGTTCACGATCCGACCACAAGCCTCGTACAGAAGTGACCTAAATATTGCTACAAAATACAATGAAGGTTATGGAATCAAACCGGAAAATGAAAAACAAATGGCGTTTTACTTTAAAGTGTGTGTGTGCATGTAGGAAGTGTGTTATAGAATCTATAATCGACATTTAAATCCTTGCTTGATATTCTGTTACCAAATCTGTCATAATCCCAATTACATTGCAAGTATCGGTACTTTTTAGTCACAGGATAATTCAATGGACCGTTTCTACAAAAAAAGATTAAAAAAAAACAAGACAATTCAGTGGAATGTTAAAGAGGAAATCGTTCGCTTTCAGTGTGTACCGGGACGAAGGTGGTCAGGACCAGATTCGATGAGGTTAAGAAGACCGGCTCGACCGTAGAACTTGGCGAGGAAGAGTGTAGCATTGGCTTGGGAATCTGCGGATTTGATCCATTGAAGGCATGGTCTTATGGTGCAATCTTGGTTGCAACCCTTGCGTAGGACCCTACAACCATTACAGCTGATTCTCATATCGTTTTTATATGTTTATAAGTGACATTTATACGTATGATGTGTGTTTGTGAGTTTTCTTCTTCAGAAGTGAAACTCAAAGAAGTCGTGGACAATTTGTATTTATAAGGAAGAAGTTAGTAATGAGTCATAAAAGTGAGTTGGTATTTTCATCTTTTGCGTTTCTTGGAGAAAGTGGTGGAAAAAAAAACTGGTGCAGTCCATGCTTTATGATTTTGATTAAAACAAATATATTTAAGATAATTACTTTCTCGAAAAATAATAATTTTTTAATCAAAGATATGTACTTTTGTTTATAAGTTTTCCTTAGTATTTACTGGTTTAGTGTGAAAAATACAAGAAAAGGCCAAGAAATGAGGGGAAGGAGGTTGTGTGTTTCAGTGAAGTTGGCATTTTGTTTTGGCAAAAGTTGGGGAGTTCCTTCTTCGGGAATGCCAATTTTCTCTCTCCCTTCCACTTTTTCCTTCTTTGGGATTTGCCCTCCATGCATTCCAATATTACGATCTTTACCACTTACCTTTATCTATATTTGTAATTACGTCTCAGCCAATCAAACCATCTTCTTTAATTCTCCTATCTCAATCCTCATCATATCATTGTTGGTTTCAAGTCATTACGCAATGCAAGCTAGTTTTTGAAATTCAAATTAAAGGAAAAGAAGAGAGAAAAATGTGAGTGGATCAACTATATGTAGTTTCAACGGTCGTCGTTGTCTTCCAAGAGAAAGAAGTTGCGCTCCAAAAATTAAAATTCTAATCTTGGTTGGGAATGATTTCGGTCCAATAAAAAAATTGTACGAAATTCAGCCAAAATTTTTTCAATTAACGAAATAAATAAAATATGTGAAGGTTATTTATGTAATTGAGTGTTAGCATAGGACCATAGGGGTGGAGATACGAGGAAACTTTGGAGATGAAAAGTGGGAGACATGCACGAGAACCACCCAGAGATGATACCGACAAAAACAATATAAAAGAAAATTTATAAGTTTAAAAAATTTCTGAAACAAAAATAAGCAAAAAGGGTAGCTCGTGAATTACACGCTAGACAAAACTCATTTGTTCATCCTATAATGCCCTTTTTTTTTTTTTTACCAAAGCCTCTTTCTACTCCAGGATTTAAGGATGCCATACGGATTGGACCGTAAATTTACGTGGAAAAATACAGTATTTAGTATGTAAAGACGAAAATTTGAAAAACGTTAATATTCAAATTTTCTTGTTACAAAAAATAATTACGAACGTTACAATTTTGCTCTATTAGAAGAAAACAAACAACAGGAGGCGCCTGTCAAAATTTTGCCCACTGGTTTTAGTACAAGAAAAAGGGTTTTTGATGTTTATTGGCTATTAGCCTATTACAATTTGATTTTAGGATGTATTTACTTTTTCAGAAAATGCTTGTCACAATGTACAAGGTTTAGCATCTTTTTATGTCATTAATAAGATATTTAAATGTTTAATTAAGAACATGTTTTGTATATATAGTCCACGTACGAATCCACTATGGAGAATTGATAAAGCCAAAATGTGGTTGATTATCTACTCAATTCTTAGGGGCATATTGGATCATTTTATTTCCAAATCTCTCCTTATTCAATTGATGGTTATATAAAATGTTTTAAAAATTTATCTTATAATTAGTCATTTATAAAGTTCTTTAAAATCTGGCTTTATCGAAAAACAAGGATTTCGTTAATAAATTATATCAACAATAATTTTGAATTATTTGAAAAATAATTTATAGTTAAAAATCAAAAGATAGAAATATCACCATGGTATTTGAGAAAAATAAAAAATGAATGTTTATTTTGGTTATCTTTTCCGTTTCAATTTATAAACTTCTCAAAAAAGAAAAAAACTCGAAACCCACTATTAGAGAAAAACGAAAACATTAGAAATCAATATCTGAAATGCACTCGTCTCGGTCTCTCAGTTTTCTTTTGCCTTTGTTAAATCGTGTTCGTCTCTATTCGTGTAAGGTTTGGGGAGAGAAAAATTGGAAAAATATAATCCAAAAACAACAAGTTCAGTTTCTCTAATGAGACTCAATTTTTAATGATATGTGCGGCTTTGCCAATGCCAGCGAAAGTTATGGCGACGGCGACCGGTAATGTTGCGGCGATGACATCACTCTCTCTTGGCTTCCGATTTCATCCAATGGATGAAGAACCCATTAGCTAATGTTTTGTACTCTGATTTCAAATGTAAATACGAGTTGAGTTCTCTGCACACTATTTTGTGCGGCAAAGCTCCATTGAGTAAGAAAGTGACCGAAGGATTCACGGAGAAGTATCCGACAGTCAAATCCTTCAAGGTTATGGGTTAATCGAGTCAACGGGTATATGAGATTCCCTGATATTGTTGAGGAAGGTCGAAGATACGACACTCGAGAAATTGTCAGAAGTATGGAAGGGAGGATCGTGGATCCGATTACAGGTCAAATTCTTGGACCGAACCAGACCGATGAGCTCTGCCTCAAGCGTCCTTCCAAAATGAATGGTACTTTTAAAATTCTCAAAAATCATGAATTAAGGACTTGAGAATCGTTCTTCATATGAGAGATCATCAATGCATGAATTTTACCAATTATGGTGTTGTTGTTATTGATCTTGTTCATGTTATTTCATAAATGAGGAGGCTACAAGCTCTACTCTTGATTCTGAAGGATGGTTAAGAATTGGAAATCTCTGTTATGAAACTAATCAAATACAAATGTTACAAGGTAAAATATGGACAACATTTAAGCATGATCGATGTTGTTGTTGTTGTAGACTATAGTCCTTAATGAATCAAAATTATTTTTTTGGTGAAATGATGATGATATTATGTGCATAGTGAATTGCTGATGAATCAACCAATATTTTGTTCTAGTTACTTGATGCAGTGCATTGTATCTACTTGTAGCTGCGTGTCTACTTGTAGATATGCGTCGTATCTACTTTTGGGTTGCACGTGGTATCTACTTTGGGCTGCACTTCGTAGCTACTTTGGGCCGCACATCGTATCTACTTTTGACTACGCTGCCCATCTACCTTAGGAATTTGTCGAACACTTTTATCGAGCTTTTCTTGTTTTCTTTTTGTTTTTGTTTCCTTTTTACAAGTAGGGTTAGGGTTGGCTTACACCACCCAAGTTGCCTTTGAATATGTTTTGTTTAGAGTCTTTGTCATTCAGTCTTTGCTTTTGAAAAAATCAATAAAAAAACAAAAAAGAGATAACACTAGTTACCTAAAGAGCTTGTGTCTGCATAGCACTGAGAGAAGTACTTTCACCCTATCGTTCTATTTTCTTGGTTATAGCTTCCGCTCTCCATCAATTGGTATCAGACTAGGAACGTTCTTGGTTATCTGATTGATTCGTGAATAGCCATGCCGCCTAAGAAGAACAACACCAACAACAACACTCCAATTGAGGATCGATGCGTCGATGCCCCATCAACGGATTGGGCCAAGTTGCGACATACCTTGCTCGCGATGCAGGAGAACATCCAGAGCACGATTCATAACTCAATTAAGAAGTTAGGTGAGACGCTGCTCAAACACCTCCCTGGACATAACCTGTTGTTCGAAGAAAAAGAACACGTCGAGGAGAATCCATTTGCCCGTCACGATAGATTCGCTGAGGACAAAAGAGATTTTCGACACCACAGTGATAATGGCGAGCGACACGCCAACCGTGCCATAGACAAGGGTGAATGGTGTTTCTCTGGTGGTTCGTCGCGGAGTCGTCCGATGAGACCATAATACTCCTTCAAGTTCATTGGTCCAACGTCACTTTTTGCGTCAAGGCGTTTCTTCAGGCTATCGAGGATAGTCTTGTTTGCTGCTTTGGCTTGGTTGTTCCCTTGCAAATAATGTGGCGTGGACTTGCTGAGCCGTATCTTCCATTTTTCGCAGAAAGCTTCAAATCTTGTTGATATAAACTGCGAGCCATTATCGGTGACAATTTCGTATGGAACTTCATTTTGGCATATGATATTTTTCCAAACTAAATGCTTGACTTGGACGTCCTTTATGCTAGCGTAACAATCTACTTCGACCCATTTTGAGAAGTAATCTATTAAGACAAGCACGAATCTGTTTTGCTTAAATCTATGAAGAGGTCCGACAGTATCCATTAACCATCCCATGAAAGGGTAGGGTGCCGAGAATTATGACAGCAGTTTGGTTGGTTGGGGAATTTTTGGGGCATGCCGTTGACACTTTTCGCACTTGGCAGAGAATTTTTCTCGCAGTCTTTCACCATAGTTGGCCAGTAATAGCCGTGACACTTGATCTTGATCGCCAAGGCTCTTCCACCGGAGTGATTGCCGCAGGATCCGCTATGGACTTCTTCCATGATTTTTCTAGCTTATGCTCCTTCTACGCAGACCATTAAAGGTCCCAAAAAATGCCACTTGAAGACTTCTCCGTCTAGCAGGATGTATCGGACTGCTTGGGCCTTGAGTTTGCGCGCACTCCATTTGTCAGATGGCACTTCACCGTCAGCGATGTAAACATGGATTGCTCCCAGCCATTCCTTGTCGCAGCCATACTCTCCTTCTGTTGGATGCGGATCTTCCTCCATCTCGACTGCTTCTTCTTCGACTGGAGGGTCTTTTTTGGGTTCTTCCTCCATGTTGGTTACGCTATTTTCGATTGGAGAATCGCTCGCGGGATCCTCCTCTATGGTAGTTATACCATTTCCTTCTGCGATATTATCTTCGGGTTTTTCTTCCGGTGGGTTAATTATGTTTACGGTATCGTAAAGATCGATACTTGGTCATTCGATGAACTCCACGGGGATAACTCTTTTCAGATCCGGGTCGGAAGTGGATGCGAGGACTACCAATGCATCCGCCAAAGTGTTTTCACTGTGAGGTATTAACATCAACATAAATTCATTGAACTTCGTGGCTAGCTCTTTTACAATCTTCAGGTAGGCTTCCATCCGCTCATCCATTGTTGTGTACTCTCCGCTAACTTGGTTGACGACCACCTGTGAATCGCAAAATGCGTGAATGTTTTGGATATTGAGTCTGTGAGCGTACTTCATTCCTGCGATCAGTGCTTTGTATTCGGCTTCGTTGTTGGATGCACGGAAAGCTAATCGAATTGATTACTCTAGAACTTTGCTTGTTGAAGAGGTTAACCAAATTCCCACTCTGGAACCCTGTTTCGATGATGAACCATCGGCGTGAAGCTTCCATATCGAGCTTGGTGTTGGTTCCTCTACGTCCTCTCCTGGGAGTTCGATCAAGAAATCCGCCAGGACTTGAGATTTTGCGCATGTCTGGCTTCGATATTTGATGTCATATTCATTCAATTCTATTGCCCACTTTGCCAATCTCCCGGACTGGCTTGGACTCTGTAGGATGGACCACAATGGTAAAGTGGTGAGAACCACTATAGAATGCGACTGGATATATGGCCTCAGCTTTCGGGCGGACATCACTACGGACAATGCTAACTTTTCCATCTGCGGGTATATGGTCTCAGTGTCGATGAGAGTTTGGCTAACGTAGAAGATGCGCTTTTGCTCGTTTTGCTCCTCTCGAATGAGTACTCTACTCACCGCTGTTGTGAAAATGGCCGTGTATAGGAACATGGGCTCGCCTTCTACTGATTTTACGAGTACCGGAGGGCTGGCTAGGTACTTCTTTAGCTGCTGTAATGTTTCTTCACAATTCTTGGTCTATTCGAACTTCTTGTCGCCTCGCAAAGTATCGTAGAAAGGTAAGAATTTATCGGTTGATCGAGAGATAAACTGATTTAGCACAGCTACCCACCCTGTCAACCGTTGGACTTCATGCTTCATTTTTTACGATGCCATTTATATAAGCGCTTTGATCTGCTTCGAATTGGCTTCAATACCACAGTGAGTGACCAGAGATCCGAGGAATTCTCCGGCTGTTACTGCGAATCTGTATTTGGTTGGGTTGAGCTTCATGTTATGCAGATTCAGTTGTTCGAAATATTCGTTCAGGTGGGTTACGTGATCCTTCTCTTCCAGCGATTTCACCAACATATCGTCTATGTATATTTCCATCATCCTTTCGAGTTGCTCGGTGAAGATTTTGTTTACTAAACGCTGGTAAGTTGCTCCAGCATTTTTTAGGCCGAATGGCATCACTTTGTAGCAATATATTCCGCAGTTTTTGATGAATGCAGTCTTTTCTTGATCGTCGGGAATCATCAAGATCTAGTTATATCCAGAGAAAGCATCCATAAACGAGAGAAGTTTGTTGCCAGTTGTGGCCTCGACTAGTTGATCAATGTACGAAAGTGGGAAACTGTTTTTCGGGCAGGCCTTGTTGAGGTCGATAAAGTCTACGCATATGCGTCATTTTCCATTTTTTTCTTCACCACTACGGGGTTAGCTAACTAGTCCGGATATTTTACTTCGACTATTGACCCGATGCATAGTAGCCATTCCAACTCGTGTTTTACTGCGTTTGCTCTCTCAGGTCCGAGTTTCTTTCTTTTCTGCTTCACTGGTTTGAAAGTTGGATCCTTCTCGGGCCCCCTGTTAGCTTTTATCTTCTTACCCTTAGTCTTTGTGCTTAGCTCCGTGACGGAATTTCTGAGTTTGTGTTCAGCTAGGAAATAAATGCGAGCCTCTTTGGTATCCCCAAATCGTCTTGATTCCATCGGGGGTTGGGAATTTGATGCAGAAGTGATAAGTCGACGGCACGGCTCACATAGAATTTATCCAGGGAGTTCCCATGATCGCGTTATAGATTATTGGATGGTCTGCGACTGAAAACTCCACTCTCTTAGTTATTTCCCCAGCGCAGACAGGCAGCCTGATTGTCCCAAGGGTCATCGTCATCTCCCATGAGAATCCGGTCAATGGCTTTGGAGTTGCTATGACTACAGACAGGTCGATGTTCATTCTTCTTAGAGTTTCCCGGAAAATTACGTCTACAGAGCTTCCTGTGTCTATCAGAACTCGACCGATGCCACAATCATTCACAATTAATTCGATCACGAGAGGGTCGTTATGCGGTCGGTTAATGCCGGTAGTTTCCTTTTCTTCGAAGTTGGATCCTTCATGGTGTATGTATACGGATCTTTGATTATTCTTCTTATAATGCGGTGGATTCGGAGCTTGGTGGATCGACTCGTTACTTTTTCTCCATGCTTTTGAGATAAAATTTTCATCTCTTCCTCGTTGCTTATGAAGTCTGTGGCTCGGTGGGGTGCATCATGGATTGATGGTGGTGCGTTCAAGGTGACCTCCTTGCGGAAGTTCAACTCGTACCACGGCTATTTCTTCAATGCAAGTAGTGCAGCCTTGTCGCTTACTCCTTCAACTTTTGACATCACCGTTTTGAACCGCCCCATGAAACTTCGCAGTCTCTCCGTTGGTCCTTAAGCCAAGGTCCAAAGATCGGCATCGAAGGCTCTTTGATCCATAAACATGGAATAATGCTTTAAAAAAGCAGCGGATAGTTGCTCAAAATCGTCGATGGAATTTCGTTCAAGCCTGGAAAACCATTGGAGGGCGGCACCTTTGAGATGCTCAAGAAACAGGAGGCAGAAACCAGTATCTTTATCTTTCTCTTTGAAGTTGGCTCGGCCCATTGCTATGATGAATGCCGTTATATGCTCCTTTGAGTCGGTTGTTCCTTCGTAGAGTGGAACTTTGATCTTCCCTGGGTTAGAGATCCTTGTCCTGGTAATCCGAGCCGTAAATGGAATATTGTGCGCTTTTTGCAATATGCTATCAATTTCTAGTGCCTTACTGGCCGCCTTATGCACCTGCGAGCGGACAGCTCACACCTTGGGTTTTGCCAGATCCAAGGAGGCTCGGATTTCATCTAGTTCTTCTCTCTGGGCTTGGCTCATCATTCTTGGATCGTCACCATATTGCGCCTGCTGGAACCAGAGGAGATTTTCCTCCTCTTCGGATAGGTTCCTAGCTTGCTTTGGGTCGGTGTTGCTTCCACCGGTTTGGGTTTTTGCTGTCGCCGAGGTGAGTTCTCCGCCGGCTGGATGCTCCGTGTTACGTTCTCCTTCTTTGTGATCCTTTGCATCAAGGACGACTGATGGGATCGACTCGTCACTGATCTGCTGATTACGTCTGTCACCTGCTCCTTGTGCTCCTAGGGTTGATCGAATCGGGTTCCTCATATTCGGTCCGGTTGCCGCGGTAGGCTGCTCGTCAGGTCGGTGCAGTGGCGGAAATCTTCCTAGGGTTCTCGGCGTGTCACGAGGCGTTGAAAAGTCGAGGGCCATCGAGTTGAGGTTGAGTCTCCTCGCGGCTCTTTTGGTCGGATTTATCGTCGAGCCCAGGCTTCCGATGCGTGGGTTTTGGGCTCGGCTCTCTGTCGTCAGTCTCCCCGTCATCGAGTTGTTCATCTTGTCTTTCTTTTCCGCCTTCTTGAGCAGGGCATTCAACATGTTCTTCACTTCGTTTAGGGATGCGGAGACAGGTTCCGGGTTGGTCGGCGGGAGATCTCCAGTATTCATCCTTACTCCAGAAAGATCAGCATTGGTGTTACTTGGGGACTTGATTAGAATATTGGATTTATAATTATCAATCATGATCAAAACCACAAGCAAAATATTGGATTTAAATCCACATAATCAATCATTAACCGATAGACCAACCTGAGTTGATAGGCTTAATTAACTTTTACATACTTACGTATATATATATATATATATATATATATATATATAATTAAGGGTGTCGATTACGGTTGAAAACTAGCAGGTTACATTTAACTCGTACCACTATAGGGCAGGTTAAAGCTCATGTTTTGAAAGTCTAAAAAACAGATGTTGCGAGTTAGCCCATCACGGTTTAGTGGTTTTTTACGGGTTAGATCTGCGTGGATTATAGGCTAATCCGCAGTTCAAAATATTTGTTTGTTATGTTATAAGCATATATAGTTATAGATAATTACTCAACCAACTTTGGAAAATTCCATAATTATTAAAATAACTTTGGGAGAAAATGGGTTTACTAAAACAATGCTCAAAATTGATAAAAGACCTTTAAACCTCTTTTTTTTAATAACGAAAATGTCATTGGTATTTCAAAAAATATATATATTAAAATAATAATAAAAATAAAATTTCAATTAAAACTTAATTTTTTTAGTAAAACAAAAATTAATGATAAAATGTATTTGCGATCGCCATTTACAAATAGTGTTTGTGACATGCGTTTGCTATTGACGATTGCGATTGGCTTTTGCAATTAGCATTTGCGATTGGCATTTGCAATTGACGATTAGCGTTTGCGACTGGCGTTTATAATTAGCGTGTGCGATCGCTGTTTGCAACTGAGGTTTGTGACATGCGTTGCGATTGATGATTGCAATTGGCATTTGCGATTGGCGTTTGCGACTGACGTTTGTAATCAGTGTTTACGACTGGCATTTGTGATATACGTTTACGATAGACGATTGCGTTTGCGTTTGAAATCATGGTAGACTTATTTTCTAAATGATTGTAGACTTGTATATCGAACGGCGTTTGCGTTAGAAATTTGTTGTATTAAAATACAAGTTAACATACTAATTTACCATTATTGTATGTAAGCATACAAGTCTATTATCATTGTATGTAAGCAAACAAATCTACCATTGTGAATCTACCGCCATAGTAACTAATAAATCTACCAACTGAAAGTGTTTTTAGTAAACTCGAAAGATTGAATAACTCTACCGCGTCAATAATAACTCTACGATATATTATAAATCTGTCACCACTATAAATAAGTCTATGATCCAAAATACGCGTAAATCTACCTCCCATGAATTTAAGTCTACCACAAATATTTAGTCTACCGTCAAACAAAATAAATCGACCACTCAATAATAATCGACGAGATAAATCTACCATTCAACTACTAAGTCTGTCACTCGAAAACAAATCTACCACCGTTGGCGTTAACTCTACCACTCATAATATAAGTCTACCACTCACAAACATCTCTACCACCAAATAAAAATAAGTCTATAGAATAAGTCTACCATTTAAATATTAAGTCTACCGTTCATGTACTAAAGTCTACAGTCTTGAACTAAGTATACCAATCATTAAATAAATCTACCATCACTAGAACGGTAGACTTTTCATTTTTTGTCGGAATTTTTCCCCCCAACTTCGCCTACGTGTCATGCCTCATTAATGACAGTTTTGTAAATATGTTTTTTGTCTTCAAAGCAAATAAGGGTAAAATGGGTAGAGGAGATTATTTTAGTAATTATCAAAGATGAACATCACTTTGTCCAAATCAAACTTTTCAAGGTTGTTTGAGTAAATTTTCCATATAGTTATATACTATAAAAAAAATTATTATTAGTATATGCTAAATATGAAGTAAGAAAATTAAATTTACAGAGCCACTAGCCATTAGAAGGTTTTTTTATTTAGTTAATTTTTTTATAATTTGTTAAAGTATTTGTTTTCGTTTTCGATGGATATGAGATGCACTTATTTTATGGTTGCTTAGTATATTTTATAAAAGTTTTGATTGATTTATGTTGTTTATTTTTGTTTTTATAGCCTAACACACTCCTTATGAAACCGTTTGCTTAGTCGTTCATCTGATCATTCAAGCTTAGCAAAATATGTGTGGCTTATGCTGACATATTAATGCAATTTAGAATTGTGGGTCTTGGCGGACCAACCCGATCAAAACCACAATTAAACTCAGTCTGCAGTCGGGCGGATTAAACGGGCATATTAGCATGTTTGATACCCCTATATATAATAGCAATGGAGCATAATATGAATCAAACTTAAGACACCTAAAATTATCGTTTGTCTTACAAGTGGATCTTATGTTTTTATATGACATGAACAAGTGGCCCTTGCACTTTGAATCTTTGATGGAGCCGTTATAAATTTGCAACTTGTTTTCTGTTATAACTAGGGACAAGACAACTAGCCAATTAAATATCAAAAATCAATTGAGACAACTATGAACTTTCAAATGGTCGGCGTGATAATCCGAGGTGTTAGATAGGTCCACATACTTTATAAACTACCGTATAATATAATATGTAGAAATCCATCATATATTCATAATAAAAAAGAAATCAAAACTTATCTCGAATGAAGAAGGATTTCGATTCATGACAATCCAATGAGATTGTAAGAATAAAAAGAACATATGCTATATTATCAATTTAACTATATTTGTTATGTTTTATGGCCTTCAAACTCAAAATAAATTGGTAATTAATGGAAAGTCTCATGTCTCTTGTATATCGCTCAAAGTCCATTTCCACTTGTGGAATACTCTTCACTCGCCCTTTCGAGATAATGGTCCACCTAGCCATTAATCTTGACAGAATCATTAATTTCGGGTCAAATTGATCAGAATATTTTTGGGTCATATCGATTTTGGTTCGGATGGGGTAGCATGTGTTCGCGCTCTGATACCATGTTAAGTTTATGGGCTTCCAACTCAAAACCAATCGGCGATAAGTGGAGAGGTCCATGTCCCTTATATATCGTTCAAAGTCCCTTCCCACTTCCGATGTAGGGATACTCTTCACAATATTCTCGATCAATTTATAAAAAAAATCGATTGTAAATTGAATAATGTCTTTTTTTTTTTACGAGGACATCCAATCAGATGTGAACCGTGGAGCAAAAGAGGTGGTCCATGCAATGGAGAACTCCCTAACAAACTTAAAAATCAGAGACATGCTTGGAAAGATCAACAATATCGAGAAATCCTCTGACCTATCCAAATGTAAGTATGGCTCAAAAGATGAAGTCCACATGTCCAAAATGAAGCCCATCTACAAATCCATTCAGTCTATAAAATTAACCCATCAAAGAGTCTGGATCACCCAAGACTCAATCCAGTCCATACCAGACCGGACAAGCTTACAACTAAGCATCAAACCAGTTTGCTTATCGGTCCATCCAATAAAGACATATGGATTTTTTTTAGAGGATTCCGGCCAACGAGAAGGAGTTCAGTCCAGACCGGACTTGATCCATGATCTTCATCCATCAAGGGCACACGGCAAATCCAGAGCAGACAGAACCGAGTTTACGAACAAGAAGATCCAAAAGTGTCCGATTTGGAAATTTACCTTATTTGATTCATCCTAGTGTTATATTTGGAGGCCAGGAGATAGTCTACATCAATTAAAGACTCATAAAGACGTGTTAAGATGCACCATCTCACATTGGATCAGAATGATTCGTTCATGCTTTCACTTTTCTCATTCGGATTTATTTCCCCCGACCACATTTTAAGACCCAAGAATAAAAGATTCAATCCAATTCTGAAGTGGCTCAGCTACAAGTGGGCTTGGTCTGATTTTTTTTAATCCATTTAGGAGCCCAGACCGCCAAAGACAAAACCTGGACGAGATCTGGTCCAACCATAATCGAAAACAATCTCCAATAGTCTAGTTTCAAACCTAATATGGAACTTTCCATATTTGGCTCTTTCCACAATTATGTTTGGCATTCAGGATAGACTTTCCACAAATCAGAGGGTCCTAACAAATTCAGTTCACGCCAAATCAACCAAAGGATCACTTGGAGTAAAGGAAAATTGGACTTTCCTTTTATAGATATCTTTTGTGCTTCCAAACGGTCATATTTTGTAGGCATCCAACTCAAGAAAGTTTCTAGAAGGCTGATCAATCATGGATATATCACAAAATACAAAAGGCATTGAACCCTATCCAAATTCGGCATCTTTTACATGTATATTATGGAAAATTCCATAAAAATATTCATGAACTAAATTTTTATTAGCTATTTAATACACGATTTTTTCACTTCCAAAATAATACATCAACTAATTATTTTTCAGTTATAGTATATCAACTTTTAAATTGTATCCATTTAACACAACCGACTTAACAGAAACTTAACGACTGTTAACTTTTAATATTTTGAATTAAAAATTAATATTTAAATACTAAATTATATTTAATTTAATTTTTTGTTATTTTATAACTTTTTTATAGCTCGGAATTGTTTTAGAATTTTTAAGGATTTTTCATTTTTTCGTAAATTAAATATAATTTTTTATTTAAATATTAATTTTTTAATTAAAACATAGTAAAAGTTAACGGCCATTAAGTTTTCGTTAAATTGGTGGTGTTAAATTGGTACCGTTTAAAAATTGATGTATTATAACGGAAAAACATAATTAGTTGATGTATTTTTTTGAAAGTGAAAAAAAAATTTATGTATTAAAGTGATAATAAAAATTTAGTTGATGTATTTATATGAAATTTTTTCCTTATGTTAATTTATGTGATTTATTTTGTTTTTTTTTTTTAATTCTTATAAACGTTTGTAAGACCACTATATAAGTTCTCATCCCTTCTTGTACAAATCATGAATCATTTTATAATAAACCTTGAGTTTCCAGTTCAAAAACGTGTTTTTTTTGCTCTTTTAGTTAGTCGTTGGTTATCCTTGAGTCTTAGGTGTCTGAGAGTCCTATCATTCTCGCTTGGTTATCCCTTGGATCTTAGTTTATGTCCTGCAAGTAGGGCTAGGCATCTGAACCGAACTGATCCAAATAGAATCGAACCGAACCGGGAATACCAAATTATCCGAACGATTCTTATTTCTAAAAAATTTAGGTATCGGTTCGGTTCAGGTATTACCTGAAATATCCAAAAATACATAAACCCTAAATCAAATTTCATTGAATTTCGAGTATCACTGGACCCGAAATTGGATTTTTAACAAAATTAAACCAAATTTCGTTGAACTAACTGAAACTCGAATTATCCGAACTACCCATAAATTATAAACTACCCGAACCAAAATTTAAGCTACCCGAACTGAATCGAATTTTGTTCGGCTCTAATTCGGTACCTATTTTTACATATCCGAATAACCTGATACCTGAAATATCCGAACCGAACCGATTCGAATACTCGAATGTCTATGCCTAGTATTGAATACATCACCATCTTTGATAAGCTATCGACCATCAATCATTTAACCGCTTCCGCAACATAAGCTCTGACTTTTGATATCATTCGATCATAAACCTTGGCATCCAGATTTATATCACCTTTTTTTTTTTGATGTCGTGTATATTTATGAAAAATGTTTTAATATTTTTATTCTATATTTTTTTTTCCCCTGTTTTAACTAAAATTAGGTTTTAACAGTTTTCAATTTTTCTTTTTTTTGACATTCCTTTTTTGGTACACAAAAATAAGTAGAGATTTCGCACATATGTTCGCAATATCAACGATCCGATTTTTTTATTCAATTTCCACTCCATCAGTTTCTCATCAACACAAGAAGTGTAGGGTGTTAAAGAAATGAAAAGCTAATATAATAGAGGCGGAAAAATAGCCTATTCCCATATGAAATAAGCAGTTCTGATTATTTATACACGACATATTGACCAATGCTAAAAAACACATAAACTACCGATATATTTGAATTTACTATATGACATTTTAAAAAATGGTCAATTCCAACAAAACCGTAAATGGAGTAAATTTTTCGCTAACGGTTGCTGACGTGGATGACAGGTGGAACACGGTTTTTGTCTGGTTTAAAAATTTATTGAATTAATTTTTTTTTTTAATAAATCTGACCAAAACGACGTCGTTTTGGTTTTAATTTATTTTTAGAATGTCTTGATCGAACCTTGGTGGGAGGCGTCAAAAAATAATTGTTAAGTACATCTAAAATTGACATTTGATCAATAATTCGAACTTGTCCTTGTGGTAGTGTCTCCTCACATATGTGCCTCCCACCAGGGTTCGATCCATGTTAAGACATTTTAAAAATAAACAAAAACCAAAACCAGTCGTTTTAGTCAGATTTATTAAAAAAACAAATTAATTCAATAAATTTTAAACCAGACGAAAACCGTGTTCCATTTGTCATCCACGTCAGCAACCGTTAATAGACAATTCGCTTCATTTACAGTTTTGTTAGAATTGACCATTTTTAAAATTGTCATGTAATAAATTCAAATATATCGATAGTTCATATGTTTTTGGCATTGATCAATAGGTCGTGTATAAATAATTAGAAACTGCTTAGTTCATAGGGGAATAAACCGTTTTCCTAATAGAGGCTATCATCTGTGCAAGTTGATGAGATGAGATAAGATCACGGGTTTGTGCCACGTGGTGGAATCTATTGTCCAACGTACGATAAGAGTCGACGACGGTCCAAGAACTCTTCTCAAAGCTCTTCATTTTATGAAAATCGATTCGTGTGGCCGTCGACGCCTAAACCACCTCAGATTTAGTTAAAACCATTGGAATTGTAGAACAAAAATATTAGGATAATGATAACCCAACAATTTAAACAAAAAAAGATTCAAAGAAGATCAAAACAATTTGTGTATATAAAGACAATTTGGGGAGAGATGCAATTCGTTCTCAAACTGATCGCATATAAAAACAAAAACAAAACAAAAAAAAACCAATTTTCTAAACCGAAAAAAGTAGAAATCAGACAAGAAACCATAGGAATTCTCTTTGTGTTTTTTTTTAATCTGATTTCTACATTTGAAATATGATTTATTTATCTACTTTAGTTCTAGTTTTGTCTTGAAAGAAAAACCCAATATTTTCTGAACCGAGCCCGAAACAATCTACCTCGATTCGACTTCTATCAACTAGCCGAATTAAACCGAACCAAACGAAAACCAAAATTTAGTTGCTCATATGGGAATTGGACTACAAGTAATAAACCGGAACCGAATAAACATTTTGTTGACTTTGACCCGAATATATCGATCAATTTAATGTGTGCAATAATGGTCATTATATAAGAGGCACAATATTTTGGAATTTGGTAAGAATTGCTCTTTGAGACAATTCTAGACATTTTTTCTCTACATGCGGAGGTAGAAAGACTTTTATAAGTGATGAAGTGTTTGATTTCAGTTTTTATGACTACGATTGTGTTTGAAACAAATTGTTGGATCTAATCTCTATGATCAATACTCTAGAAGAATAGCCAACTTTTACAGTCAAGCTTGATGATTTTAAGATGCTAAAATCTTTACTTTCGTTTTCTTTTTATTCGTTTTATCTTTTGTTGTATTAATATTCGTACAGATTGCTTTGCAAAACGGCAAACATACGAAGTTTTCCTTTTTCTATGCATATTCCTCGATTCCGGGTTGGCTTTCCTACAAGGATTGCCTTTTTGCAATCTTAGTGAGTGAAATGTGTTTGACGTAAAAACAAAATACAAGCTTAGGCACGAAATGTTATTAACAGTAAATATATGAGTGTATATATGAACATAGTTTAAAAAGGGACTATTCTTAAATCTAGATAATTGATTTAAAATTAAACCCAATATAGGAAGATAATTTAAGCAAAATTATCTAGAAGGAACTATAAATCCGACTATTATTTTTCTTTTTCTAAAAGAAAAGGACTATGAGGAATGGGTCAGATTCTTGAGGTTCCAAATATCATCTCCCCAAACAACATCACTAAACAAGACACCATAGTTTCTTCCTACGAACTCAACGTCCCAAAAAGGCAACCACACGGCGCTCCACGTCATCTCCTCCACCATTCCGCCGCCCCACCGTTGCTCCTCCTCTGCCGCTGCCGCCGCAGCCGCCGCAGCAACCGCAACCGCCATGGCTGCAGCAGCCAATGAGTCAGTACCCTGTTCCTCCGTATTCATATAAAAAGTGTGATTGGTGGTGATGAATGATGTGATTGGTGTGGTTTAAAGATGAAGAGTGGAGTTAGAGGATATTTATAAGGAGAGATCAGAGGAAAGTGGTTAGTGCAAGGAGACATATGGGAGTTGGAGATAGAGAGAGACGTGAAGATTTGTTTTTTTGAATTGTTATACCGACATTGGTTTTCATGTATATAACTCAGTTGCCTACCGTCACACTCACACATCTGTCTGCTTTCTTTTGCCCTACGTGTCCTCCTTTTTCTCTTTAATTTTTTTTTCTTCTCTCCACTCCAAATATCTTCAGTAGTTGTTAAACCAAAATATCTGGAGATATGTAAAAATGATACAAAATAAAAATTGCATTGATTCGTTCAAATGTGTCTAAACTATATCAAATTAAATGAGAATGGTTTGTAGAAGTAATCCGAGTTTTGCACAAAGTATAAAATGTTAAAATAAATAATTATGTGATACAAAAAAATTTGACCGCATTAGTACTTTTATTATCTAAAAAAGAGAGCATGCTGCATGCTTAGCTAGGTTTATTTATTTCTTCATTTCTTCATTTTTTTTAAGTTGAGAATAAAATATATAAAGTAGGTGAAGTGATGTTAAAGGAAAAAGTATGGCCAAGTGAAGGCAAAGTTTAAGAGTGTTCAATCTAACATGCTTGAACTGAAAGAAAATCTTATTTAAAAATTGGATCGAGTCTAAATATGACTAGAATGGTAATATTTTTTCTATATCTGAGAATTTGACAATGAACCTGAATTGAACCAACATGATTTTAAAAGAAAGCCAAAACTTAATACTTTTTTGAAAAATTAATATATATATGATTGTTTAAAATTCGAATTCGATTCAAAACTAAAAACTAAAACCAGATCGATCATACTATATTGGTTTTATCATACATTAGTGGTTATATCATAGTCAATGTGACGCAGCAGCAGTAACGTGGTTTGTTCGGTTTAGGTGTTGGTTTTAAGTCGGTCTAGATTTTCAATTATAATTTTCTTATTCTATTTAATTATGTTAAGATAACTTCCTAATGATGTTTGGAGTTTACCTTGGATGTTTGAGTCTATCTAGAAGTCGTTAGTTCTTAGCTTATATATAGCTTCTTTTGTTTTTCTTTGTTCGATAGTTTTTGAGAATTAATAAACGAGATATTTGTCTTTCTTTCTTTGTGTGATTTGCTTAAATTCATCCATTAAGAAGCAGGTCCTAAACGGATTGAGAATCCCTTTAGTCGAGCTGATAATTCCCTTAGAATCGATAGCTTTGTCATCGTTTTTAGAAAGCAGGTTCCGATTGTTGTTAAAACTGTCAGTTGAGCTGAGTTATCAAATCCTACGCTGCACCACAATGTTCTAAAAATCATCTGTCTAACAGATTACTCTCCGCGTATCCGCTAAGAAGTAGTCATACTTTGAATAATGTATAATCCCTTTCAAAAATCAGTGGTCCGATTACCCTCTAATTGGTCCGATTACTCCCATCTAATCCGATTATTTACTAGAAAATCCGATTTATTTGCTGCATATTAAACACTTATAATTAAAATTGGAGATATAATTAGATGATGACCAACTAAAATCTATTAAAATTTTATAACCGACTATTTTTTTGGTTAGCTGACACGAAAATATTTTCAACCTCGACCTTTATCACTATTGTGTGTCATGTGATTGAAAATTTGATTTTGTATTTATATTTAATGTGAATTGGAATTACCTCTTATCTATAATGACACATGAAAGTTCTAACATCAATTATATATGTGTTTTGTAAAAATTTTGAACACAAATATTATATCAAAAATATAAATTTATGATAGATTCATGGATTTAAAAGATATTAACAATTCAAAAACTACTCCCCGATTAATTCTTATTTAATATCTAATTTTTTCACTAAACGCTAGATTCATTTCGATCGATCGATTAGCGTCTAACGAAATTTTGAACATTGATCACAGCACAGTCACAAATATGATGTAGTTAACATGTGGTCACTAGATAACCATAGATTTTTCGTTGCTATAATTGTGAAAATTTAATTATAATTCAAAAAAATATAGTTAATTGGTTTTAATTCAAAATATTTTTAAAATAATTAATTAGAAAAAAAAACTATCATAACTTGGCGAGATACATAAACCGAGAAAATAAAACAATTGCTATCTAGTCTTCTTATAAAAAACTGTTAATCACTCTTTCCATGTCTATAATTTTTATATTACTTTAAAACTTACAATTAATTAGTAATAAATTGATTGACTAAAGTTATTTAGATATTATTTTTAGTCTCACGTCACTCTTTTTTGGCTAAAGGTTTCATATTATTTTAAATATGAAAATCTTAACACGTTTCTAGAGATAGAGATGATGGTCTTATTAGCCCATCTAAACCAAATTTTAATAGAGAAATTTTGAAAAATAACATTTTCGAAATGCCATTTTTTAAAAGTATTATTTTAAAAAAGAAATTTAAAACTACCACTAAAATTATATCATTTATTCAAAATATCATTTATTCAAAATATCATTTATATTTAGATTAACTATTTTATGTTAAAGTTTAGTTTTTAGAATTTAGGATTTGTTATGAATCAAAACCCTTAAAGGTTTAGGATTTTAAGATTTAGGATTTAAAAAATCTTTAAAAAGTGGTATTTTTTAAAATAAATAATTCATTGTGGTATTTTTGAAAATTAACACAGCAAAAATGACATTTTTAAAATTCTTCTATTTTACTATTAGATTGGCAATTACTCATATCAACAACATATACATATTAAATTAACTGGACTATGATATTATATTAAAGAAATTAATTTAAAACTAATTGTTGATATATATATATATATATATATAATTAAATCATATTTTATTTCAGATATGAAATTTATATTACTTTAAATCATATTTTATTTCAGATATAAAATTATTAACAAAATGTGTAGATAACTAGGAATTAATCCGCGTATTGTGCGGAGGATTAATGTTTTAATTTTTTTTGGTAATATATGATGGTTATAAAATAACATATGGGTTATTTATGTTATGTAGGTTATGAGTTTAGTGGGGAATATGAATTTCGTTTGTTTACATTAAATTAAAAAACGAATATAACTATGGAGGATTTTTCTTTTAAAAAAAATTAACGAGGGTTATTACTAAATCAAATTATATCATTAAGATATATATGGGCCAACCCGTCGAGGATAACTCGATAAAATATAATTTTTAAAAAATTTAAATAATCAACAAATTAAAATAAATAATTTAGTTATTCTTAATCGGTATATCAACCCACAAAAAGCAATATAATTTTTTTTTATGATGTTAGAAATTGTAAAAATTATTTAGTATAATTAAATTATATAGATTTATATGAAACAAATTTTATTTTCGATTAAAAAACCTTTAGACGGCCAACCCATCGGATATCTAGTTTTCTATTTTCCGGATAATTCATAATATAGAAAAAATATCGAATATCAAAAATCATAACAGTAAATTAAAAAATAAATTTAATTATGGAGGGTTTTTAATAAAAAAAAAAATTTATGGAGGGTTTTTACTAAATCAAGTTATAATTAGATATATCTGGCCTAATCCGTCGAGGATAACCCGATAAAATATATATTTTCAAAATTTTAAGGGAGAATTTCAAAAATACCACTTTTGAAACACTATTTTGCAAAATACCACCATCAGTTGTCTATTTTCAAAAATACCACAAATTAATGATTTTTCAAACTCTAAACCCTAAAATTCTAAACTTTAAAAAGGGTTTTGACCCTAACAAATCTTATACCCTAAAAAATAAACCTTAACATAACATAGTTAACCCAAACATCAATGATATTTTGAGTAAATGATATAATATTAGCGGCATTTTGAAAAGATTTTCGAAAAGTGATATTTTTGAAAAATGGCATTTCAAAAGTGACATTTCAAAAGTTGCATTTCTCAAAATTTATCAAATTTTAAATAATCAAAAATTTAAAACAAAGAATTTAAGTTGTTCTCAATCGGTATATTCACCCGCAAAAGACCACAGTATAATTTTTTTTTGAATAAGATGTTAGAAACTGTAAAAATTATTTAGAAGAATTGAATTATAAATTTATATGGAGCAAAATTTATTTTTGAGTAAAATATAGAGATGGATCTTCTCTATATTATTTTAACTGATTGTTTTTATAATAAATAGAGAGAGTTTTAATTGCGTCGATTCATATTTGTAGGATCCGCGTGTTTTTGAAACGGGTCAAGAAAATCTGATTTTTAAAATGGACTCGGATTAAAAAGAATCCGCGATTTTTACCGTTTTTAAATTTGGATTTATGTTACCGGATCAAAAGACAATCAATAAATCGCGTTTCTGTAAATGGATCATAACTATTTTAGACACTTTTATGAGACTTTTTTGTTTATTCTTTGAAAATTTTAATATGGCATGCAATATAATGTTTTACACTTTTAAGTTCATTTTCTAAAATGTAACTTCCGATTAATGATACAGAGATTGCACTTGTTTTTCTAAACAATGGGGATATGAATGATTAATGGCCTTCAGATTTTGAAACTCAGTGTCGACGGGAGTTTTTTGTTCGGTCGGAATTCAGCCACGTCGTCTTCTCTCAAGAGATGCAACATGTAACATCACATTATGTGCCTACTTCTCACGCCATCTCGTAGTTGTTTGTAATTTAATTAATTTTTTAGCTAAATTTAAGTCGGTAGATACTTTTAGCACATTATGTACATGTTAGAGTACATAAAAAGTATGTTTCTCTCTCACATTTTGATCTCTATTCTCTAACACATGTATTGGGGACAACCTTTATTTCATTATTAATTTTTTGGTCGACAGACTTTGTTTACCATCCCTTAGTACTATCTTCAATAAAAAAACCTAACTTCAATAAATGATTTATTAGAAAATTATCTGCTACCTAAATAAGATAAAATATAAATGGGATGACCATATTGATTTGTAAACTAAATTGATTATTTATTTGTAACACGATGGATGACAAAATTATAAATAAATTGGGAAAAGGACATAAAAAATTTCCAAAACATCGACCACTACCATTTTAAACCTCCAAAAATTATCATTCACACTTTAAATTTTCAACGTGACAATGTTAACATATTAAACCCTTAAATTATGAATTTTGTTCGCGCCGACATTTTACGGGACGGAATAGTTAACTCCATTATTTTAATAAAAACGTGTTTTTGTTAGTATTAAAAATGTGGTAAATACAATTAAATAAAAATCCCCAAATCGATTTTTATTTAAGGGTTTCGCGATTTGAGGGAAAAAATTAGAAAAAAAAACAGAGGCGAGGAAGGAGGAAGATTCAACAATCGAAGGATACCTAGTAAGTTTTCGATTCTGTAGAGTTAAGGTTTCGATTTCTTTGATGTCTGATGTTCCGATCGCTTTGATGCCTGTTTTAGAAATTTCTGAATCTAGGATTCCGATTTCTGTCGAATTTAGGAATCAAATTTGATGGTGATTCTGTTGGTTGATGAAGGTGAGTGGGAAACTAGTAATGTATTTGATGTGTAAAATTGAATTTTGTGCACATGGCTCAAAGTTCAAGTTCGTCAACCCTTGAATACAAAAATAACAATGGGGTTGTGTGTCTTTGCAAGTGTCCAGCAAAGATTGTGGAAGTTTGGTCAGATGAGAATCCTGGACAGCGCTTCTATACTTGTGGAAGAGGGCGTAAAGTTCTTAACGGATATGAGTTTTGCAATTTCTTCCGTTGATTTGATTTGGAAAAACCACACGGGTGGCAATACTTTGCATTGTTGGAGGCAAGAGATCACATCATGAGCAAAAGGAGTAGATTATAAAGTTAAGAGATACGATAAATGAACTGATGTGAGAAGGTCAAACTGAAGTTATGAAAATTTCGAGTGATTTAGCGGATGAGTTGAAGAATTCCCGTGATGAATGTGTCATGCTCAAGCAAGAGGTGTTGATACTAAAGGAAAGGAACAAGGATTTACGTAATGTTATCATAACGTCATCGGTTGGATTTGCAGTGGTGATTGGGATGATGTTGGCAATGTGGAAGTAGGTGAAATTAATTTACAAAAAGACCTTATGATGTGGTGTGTGTTTTCAGTTTGTGTTTAAAGAAGCAGCCATCAAGACCAATAACAGGCCTGCAACAATTATTCCAAGATGGTCTAAGTGGTTCAAAACAGATGTAGAAGCTATCAAAAATCTCAACACCATTCACTGGTATAGTGTTAATCACAATGATAATTCCAGGGTTTCATCTTCTTAGCTCGGCCTCATAATCCCAAAGCATGCCAAATTGGATTATTTGAGCTTCAAGAATTGTGTCTAAAGCTATCCTTCTGCCTCTATAGCACTTAGATATGGGCACAACAATGTTATAACGTTCTTTTATTGTGTCCTTTATCTCAGCTGCTTGTAAGTTGACATTCTTTCTCAACTCTTCCCTAAACAAACCCGCAATCACACCTTGTTTCAGCATTGACACTCTGCTTCTTTTCCCATGAGTGTGTTTGTTGTTGCAAACTTTAACCATCCATTTTTTCAGGGGGACCTCAACAGAACAAAATACTCTCCAAGTACATTTCTCAGCACAATAAATAGCAGCTATCCTGTTTGCTTCAGACTTGGCCATTTTAACATCATACTGAGTGTTCAGTGAGTAACAGAGTAGCTGGTCCTTGAATTCTAACCCACTATTAAACTTCTGAAAAAACCATAAATATGGTTCTTTATCATAATTCCCATGGAACTTGGTCTTACCTTTAGACTTTTTTTGTCTGTCCACTGCTCCCATTCTTCATCAGACTCCAATGGTGTATCCGGATATAGTTCATCCCCTAACCCAAATGCTGGATCACTTTCTTCGTCTTCAGAATCATCTTTGTATGCTTCTCTAACATCAAATTTGCTGCTTGTTCCTTCCTCAAACAGAGACTTAAATCTCTCATCAGTTGCACCATCTCTAGCATCTAAGACAACCTCATCTCCATCATCTATCCCATTCTGAGATGCATCTCCTTCAATACTGACACTCTGATTTTCATTTCCAAGGTCAGCCTCATTATGTTGCTCCTCCAAATTCTCAACTGGATGTCTTTCATCCTCTGATTCACCAAGTTCATCAGGTTCCCTTGGCCTCTCAACATCAGCAGTATCATCATCATCATCATCATCATCATCATCATCATCATCATCATCATCATCTTCATCTTGATCATCATAAGCAACTTCTTCCCCCTTCTCATCATCATCAGCTTCTTCATCCTTCTCATCATCACCATTGCAAGCTTCTTCATCCTTCTCATAATCTTGTCCCTCACTGCTTGCAAGATGGTATATAACACTAGGTATATGTTATGAGCACTCATGCTCGAGAAAAAGTTTAATCTCACCAACACCAACACTTTTCCCAAACAAACACATCTCCAACATTTCAGAATTAGTTGCACAGTCAAACGCATACTTAGGATTCTTCATATCCTCTCTTGCATCCTTGTACCAAATCAAATTGGTTGGTGAATTCACTAACTCAGCCCTAATAAAATCTTCAAACTTATACCACTGTATCTCGGACAATTTTCAAATCACAGTCTTACAACCCAACTCCGACATGTAGATGTAACTTTCATCTACTTTCTTCATACCTCCTCCATAGTGGATTATCAGTTTTAGTGTATCCTCGTCACTGTAGTATACACAACAAAGATGAACCAAAAGTCAGTAAATCCCAGAAAATACCATAACTCATTTTTCCTAATCCAACCCTAAACAACAATCCTACAATCAAACTCACACTAATCAGAACTCGAAACTCAAACTAAACTGGAAATCAAAACTCACACTAAATCAAACACCATAAACATCATAAATCATTCGACCGACACAAATTGTAAACTCAGAAACCACATATACAAAACTCTATGATAAAAAAAATCTCTTGAATCAGATGATAGAAATCGTTCTTACCCCATTGCGACTCAAACGCATCCGTCCTTCACACAAATCCTTCGATTGTTGAATCTTTCTTCTTCCTCGCCTCTGGTTTCTTTTCTAATTTTTTCCCCTAAATCGCGAAAATCCTAAACACAACTCGATTTGGGAGTTTTTATTTAATTGTATTTACCACATTTTTCATTACTAACAAAAGCACGTTTATTAAAATAACCGAGTTAACTATTCCGTTAACGGAGTTAACTGTTCCGTCCCGTAAAATGTCGGCATGAACAAAATTCATAGTTTGAGAGTTTAATATGTTAACATTGTCAAGTTGAAGGTTTAAAGTGTGAGTGGTAAACTTTGGAGGTTTAAAATGCTAGTGGTCGATACTTTGAAGGTTTTTTATGCCATTTTTCCTAAATAAATTAGATTATAAAATATGTGCGTGTTTTAACAAATAATATAAAATGTACGTGTATTTTTGACAAATAGCATATTAGTTTAACCCATGACACGCTATTTTCAATAATATGATATTATATAAAATATTATTTTAACCGAAAACACCTCACTTATTTACAATTTTCCATTTTTTTAAATAATCTTCCATATATATGATCTATTTTAATTAGTAAATTCACCTAAAAAGATACAAATATTCTAAATATTTAAATTAAATAAATTATCTGTATTTTTGTCGAATTCAAATAAATAATATGTAAACTTAAATGAAAATATGTTGAAAAATATATTTTTCCGTGACACAAATATCAGTTCAAAAAATGGTGAATTTAATAACTATGAATAAATGAAAAATTAACAAAGTAACAGAGATAAATTAATAATTAAGAAAATAACATAGAGAAAATTTTGTTATTCCATTATTGCCCTTGAGGATTTATTATTTGCATATGTTAATAAAAAATTAACAAAATAACCATGTTAGACAACTTCGCAGCATCAGTTCCGATGTCTGAAAAAAAGTTGGGATTTCAACGGAAAATCCGATCTAATATTCAGCGAACATATGTATCGAATTTTATATTATGTTAACTGAAAAGTTATATGTCAATCTACATGTTTGTATTGCTATTTAATATCTTATTACGATATAAAATCATGTAAAACGTTATAAGAAAATTTAACATGTTATTTAATGTGATAACTCGTTAACAAAAACATTAATTTACATACTAAACTTGATAATTCATGTTTTATATGTTATAATATTTTAGTTAACACGATAAAAAAAAATAAGTAATTTAACAATATTTATCAACGTAAAATAATATATATAATGTAAATAAATATGATGTATGTAGTCATCATCGTCACTATCGTCATAATCATCACCACCACCAACTTTTTTTTTTGTTGAGATCACCTCATACCATATATTCGCCTCCTTCATCTACAAAAATTTCACCAACACCACCACCACCTCCGCCATCACTTTCTTCACCGTCAACATCTTCTTATCCGTTACCATTTTTTTCTCTATCATGTCACCTCCCGTCGTGTTTTTCTCTTTTCCACTGTCGATATATGTATTTTTCATTATTACCGTCTTCTTCATCATTATTGTCGTTTTCACCGCCAACATCTACTTCACGGTCAAATCATCACCGTCACCACCACCTCAATCCTCGCTTTCTTTACCGCCAACATCTTCTTCACAACCATTATCTTCGTTATTGTCACACCATTTCTTTCACCGTCAACGAAATAGTAAAATCATCATCATCATATCTTTTCACCGTCGTTCATTCTTGTACTTAATTTATTGTTATCTTAATTGTATAAAGATATAATTATCTTTTTTGTTCAATAGTGTAAATGAAACAGTATAGATGTTAATTACTTAATTTATGGTTTATCCATAGTCATCGATTACTCTTCAAAAAAACTAATAGGCACCGAAGTCCGAAGAGAAATTTGTGTTTCATAATGATTTGAAAGAGAAAGTTGTGTTTTTCTAGTGGGGTGTACTACCCGAAAATGGATTATAAAAATAGAATAGTTTCTAAAATGAAACGATAATGTGAAACAAAAAGACAAAAGTGTGCATTTAGGATTAGGAAAGGGGCAAGTTGAAGTTGTTTTGGATCGGAAGGGGCAAGTGGCAAGTGGCAAGTGGCAAGTGGCAAGTGGCAAGTGGCAAGTGGCAAGTGGCAAGTGGACCTTCTCTTCGTCTACCTTCATTTGCTTCTTTCAGTCTCTATCACCATGTCACGTTTTTGTTTTGCGGAAAGGTTAATTAGTTTAACAATTTTTTTAATTATAAAAAAAATAAGAATGGGACGATAAAGTTTTGGGTTGGACTGTTTTGAGCTTTAGTTTGAGTTTTAGTTTATTTGAATTAAGAACTTTTGTAGAAATTTTTTTTTTCTTACCTCTTTTTCTTTTAATTGGGCAACGAATAAAAAAATCGGTTTTTAATTGAATATGTGGTTGGAAAAAAATTGTACAAAAATTAAATCAAATAAATTTTGCATTAAGTTATTTAGATTTTTATCATATTTAATTGAACAAAAATAAAATTATGGTCTTTTTTTTTTGGCAACATAAATTTAAGGTCTTAAATTGCAAAATGTATTTTTACTCTTTCGATTTTAGTATTAAAAATTAGCACATATCCGAATTCGAGCCATATTCACATGTCCACATTCAACACTGCAATTAACATATTGTATTGCATGCATTATTAGAGATAGTAAATGAAATCTAACTAATTTTTTATACAACTAATATAGTTTTGACGGATTCGAAATTTTATTATCTAAACTAACGATTCAAATTATCTGGATATTGAATATGATCGCGTATGCCGACTTAATATTTTATCTGCCTAGCTACAAGAATATCTATCAGCTCTAACGTTATCCAAACTTTTAAGCAAATAAATATCATTTTCGTGCACAGCATAAAAAAAGAATATCACATAAAAATATATATATTAAAATTTGTGTATAGTTGACGTAGGGAACGGTATCATCGTGAATGCCTTTTACTTTTCCGCTTGATATCACGTGAAAATCATTAATTTTCCTTCTTATTTTACTCCTATCCCAAATCCATTGCATATTTCATCTTTCTCTGTTCATTATCCACAACTCATGCATGTATCCAGATATGTGCTAAATTTCATATTAAAAACATGATTATGTTACTAAACCATCATCTCAATCGATTTGTAAACATTAACTCGTTTTTAATGGCATATGACAGTACAAAGCTTTAATTGGGCCATCGGATAAATCTACTAAGTAATTGATTGATTTGGAATCTCATATGATGGCCCATATAGACTCTAGAGCCCATGTACCTTTTTTTTAACGCTTATTTGAATTATCAAGTATCAAAAGGAAAGAACAAAGTACGACGAGAATATAAACCCAAGGGAAAACAACAACTGATGCCAATAGGCACCTTACAAAAATCACAGCTAGCAAGAAACCCCGCCAGCAAGGGATTAGAGCGAAGGATGAGGATTTGCCGCAACGTATAAGATAATAGCAACACCTGATCCTGCCGAAGAAATTAAACTTATGCCACTGCAGCTTCCGAAGCAACCAACATAGATACATCTACTGTGAAACATATTCTTGCCGATATGGTCCCTAATAACCCAAGAAATACCACCCTCATATCTCCTTTTACACCATGCAGTCCCAACATTGCATTTAAACACATCAGAAAGGGTTTTTTCCATTCTAATGGAGAACCATTAGCTTGTGCAGGTCTAGTTTCAACACTTGGATTCATTATTTCTGAAACATTAAGGTTGTACCAGGTTGAGGAATCCTCCTTTGCCTTGTCCAGAATTGCAGGAACACCGTAGCTAGTATTCTCGAAAAGAAAAGCATTTCTAACCTTCCACAAGTGCCAGCGGATCCAAGGAAAAATGAATCGAGTACAAGCAGGCAAGGACCGATTCTGACTACAGACAAGAAAGTGATGAATATTCAAGAAATCCGAGTTGTGAGAGAAACCGATGGTGGAAAAGGAATGTTAGCCATATCCCATGTCTCCTTTGCAATACGACAATTGAAAAGTACATGCCATATACTTTCAGGATCCTCAAATCACAGGATGTGCATGTTGCGTCCACAGGAATACCTCTTGTTTGTAGTCTTGCTTTCACCGCCAAGGCATCAGAAAGAGCTTTCCAAAGAAAATGTCGAATCTTTGGAGATGTTTTCATTTTCCAAATTCTGGTCCAGAGACTTTTTTCAATTGGAGGAATACCTTGGGGTTGACCATAATGCAATCCGTGTAAAGTCTCAAGGAATCGATAACCACTTTTAGAGGAGTAAGCACCATCTTTGGAGAAACACCATATTGTTGAATCTGCTCCCATCCTCGATGTTTTGATACTTAAGATATGGGTCATATCCTCGATCGCCACAAACTGCCGAATAGTCTCTGTCTCCCACAAGCCCGTATGAAGATTAATGAAATTCGAAACCTTCATAGTAAGATCAATGTTTGCACCCTGACGGTATCGTGGAGTTCGTGGAATGACATCCATAATCCAATTATCGATCCACACCTTCGTATCCGTTCCATCACCAGTGGTTTTAATAAGGCCTTGCTGCATCAACTCATGTCCATGGAGAATACTCCTCCACGAATAAAATGATCGTCGACCAGGACCATACTCAAGAAATAAATTATTCTTAAATATCTATGCTTAACTGTTATTTATGTCAAACTGATTTTATTTTTGATTAAACAATGTTTTTTTAAGTTTTGCCTATGCTTAAAAAAAAATTTGGTCGGAAAAAAAATTATAGTACTTTGGTGATTGATTTTAAGATCGGATTCTACAAACAAATATATTGTTAAAGTGGAAAAACGAGTATTGTTATGAAAAAGTGTTAAGTGGTGTATTAAACATTTTTTTAAGAAATATTTGTCGAAGTTAGCTCTATTAAATCCGATATTAAACTAAAGTAATGAAAATTCATGCTTAATATGACAGTCTTCCAAACTATACTTGGTTCAAATTGTTTTCTTTAGTGGGTTTTTTATTAACACCAAATCTATTGTGGGCCTTTTGTAAAACTTGGTGGCTAGTTTTGCAATATTTTAAATTCAATGCAATGCAAATTTTAACATTAAAAATAGACAGTTTTGGAAAATTCAGGTACATAATGGTAAAAATAGTAGTTAATGTAATGTTTTGGAAAATAAATGTCTAGCTTCTAAAATTGATATGATGTCTTGCAAAGAAAAAACAAAGAAAGTTAATGATTGTTTTCTCAAAAAAAAATTAAGGGTGTAAATGTGATAAAATGATAGAGATAATGATTTTGGAATAATAAATGAGAAGTAGGAAGAGAGTGGAAGACAGATGTCATGTGAGAATGGGTGCACACTTTACGAAACTAAACTACTTCCATTGCATTCTTTCCTTTGGTCAATTTTATCGGCCCCCCACATGTTTTCACAATTTACATCTAATACGTTTTTAAATTAATAAAATATTAAAGAGCATGTCTTTTCTTTGTCAACTTTAATCTTTTAAATAGAAAATATTATACTCATATAATAATGTATGACATTAATTATGTAGAGATCAGATATATCATATATAAATATATAATTAATTTTTTATAGAGTAATTGCATAAACTATTCATGAATAAACTAAAAATTAGGTAAATATTATTGATAATTTGAAAATTAAATAACTAAGAAAGAGAAAAAAAATAAACCAAAAATATTATTTCTATTTTAAATAATTATAGAAAATATCATTGACTTAAAAATTTATTTTCTAATAGAATAAGCCGGCGATACTGTTTTTTAACCACCAATTGACACTGTTCTATGATATGATAACTGAGTTAGCATGATAATTTTTATATTTTCATATTTTATAAATAAACACGATAATTTATGATATGGTAACTGCTTTAAAACGATAATTTCATATTTTATGATATGATAATTAGGTTAACACGATATTTTCTATGATATGCTAACTTGTTTAACACGTTAATTGCATAATAACAGTGTCGGGGCGGCTTAAACTCATATGAACAACGTCATCGAACGGGTGTTAGCACGTTACAAGTGTCATATATTATTGTTAGCATGTTACAAATGTCAGATATTATTGTTAGTACGTTAACATTCGATATAACATGTTATTATAATTGTTATCATGTTAGTTCTGTAAGAGAATTCACGATCTTAATTTGAATTTTCATATTTGAATAATATGATAACTGAGTTAACATGAAAAACGTAAACTTATCACGATATCATATTAGTTAGCATGTTAATTAATTAGTTATCTAATAAAATCACAGTATTTTATGTATCCGGTGATGAATAGTAGTCGTCGATTTTGGATGAACAGTGTCGTCTGGTGATTAATGAACAGTATCACTGGCTTATTCTATCGAAAAATGAATTTTCAGGTCAATGGCAGTTTCTCTAATTATTTAAAATAGAAAAAATATATTTTTGGTTTTTTTTTCTCTTTCCCACTTACCTAATTTTCAAATTACCTATCTTATTTACCTAATTTTCAATTTATCCATAGATATAAATTAAATTCACCCTTTTATAATTATATATATAAGTCTTACTTTGTATTTAACATGATCACGATATCTATCAGTCAATTGATTAGATTTCGAAACGTATAAAAAAAAATTACAAATAATTTTTTAACACATGTCAAAATTTTAAAATTTTTAAAAGGATTAGATCCTTGATCTTTAATTAATAATTGAATGAGAAGAAAAAAAGTTATAATCTTTATCAAAATATATAAAAACAAAGAAAATAAAAATAAGAAAAAAATGTTGCGAGATCCTTAAAAAATGTATTATAATTATTCACTTTTATATAAAAAAAAACTCCGTGCTATCTAAACTTCTCGCTAAAGAAAATCAAAACTTCAATAATGCTCGACTTTTTCATCTAGAAAAAACATCGATTAAGGAGAAGATCATGTTCGCTTCAAGTTGACTCTATTGGTAAAGTTTTGTATGAACTCAAATTACTACAATATGGGCAAACTGATATTTGTAAAGGAATTGCATAAAATAAATCGATAATACAACAAAAATACCGATACAAGAATTAGGAAGAAGATGGATTTGCAGAGGCAAGATATGATCTTTATCCTTAATTCTGAAAATACCCCGTAGTGTGACGGTTGTGTGACATTCCGAATCCCAGGATACAACTGCAATCGATTCTGTTTTGCACAACTCAAGAACAGAATCTAACGAACGCTTTTTCTGTATTATACTCTCAGACACAAAAAATAAAATAAAGAAGATGTGAGAGATTTGTGTTGTTGATGATCTTGTTATTTTTCATGAGAAAGATGATGGCTTAATATATAGCCCAAGTGCTCGACAGAGCAATAAAGAGGAGACAAGAGAATTCAATCTCATCATAACTTTTTCAATTTCAATGTGAATTAATATTTTGTATGTTACAAACTCAAAAATTGAATTTGCATTTTAATACTAATATCAATTGATTTTAAAAGTCATCATTTGAAGAGATATGTGTTTGACTTGATCAACACTTAGTTCAAAAGGAATCTAGGCCAAAAGAATAAATCTTTTGGACCGTAGGCCCATTTGATAATTTTCGAAGTCCAAAGCCAAAGCTCGGTCCGAGAATCTCCTTTCTCCTATACACCAAAGTGTATATAAGGGTTTGAACCTTGTTAGGAGTTTTCCACTTTATATTCTTGAGTATTTTTAATCCAAACTTCCAATGTGGGATATTTGCTAGTTTTTACACTTAGTCAAATTTTTGGAAGCTTTAAGCTTTCCGAGTCATCTACTTTGGAGCTTTATTTCTCATTCAAATCAACTTTGATTTTGACAAATAAATACACTACGTTATAGTGTTTACGGCGACGATTCTATCGTACCTAAAATCCGGTCATTCCGATGAACGTCTCCACCGGAAGATGGTGTAAAACCATATTGTCAAAAACGAGTTCCAACAAGTTTTTCCTCTGATTCCATCATGCTTTTTAGTTATTACTAAAAAATTCAAATATATTAATGCATAGGTGATGCAACTGTGGATCTCTTTTAGTTTTGTGGGATATAAAAGAAATTTGACTCGACTTTTTGCTTTATTATTTTCAGCATGAATATCAATAAAAAAATGAATACTCGAATTCAAAATATAAATATAAATTATTTAATATTGGATCATTTGAATAGAAAACGTGTTTATCATCGTACTATAGGACGAATTTGTTATGCAATGACTATCAACAAAAATCAAGGTGAAAATTTAAATAAAATTGATTTATATTTGTTAAATCTAGTCTTTTTTCACGGATAGTTATATACTATCAAGAGTGACAGCAACCGCAAAACTTCAAATTTTTACAGTTGGAACAAAATACTACGTCAATATATGATATGAAAGTTATAGCTGATAGCAAAAAAAATCAAAAACAAAAAAAAAGATATCTACACAGAGATTAATCAAGAGGATTGTTGGTTTGGAGAAAGAATATATGTCGAAGAAGTGATGGAAATAATTGACTATGTTGGGAACATATATTTCTGGCCATGATTAGAGTACCCGGAGAAGAATGGGATAAACAATATCCTTTGATGGTATCAATAACAAGAAACTCTTAACACCAAGAAGGTGAAATAGCAACCGGATTTTTCAGGCTCTAATAAGAAATTATTGCATTTATGACTACTAACATTCTTTAATTTGGGCGACTCTACCTATCTTGTAATACTTTTAGAAGGAAATCAAAATCTATAGGATTCTTTTCCGATTTATTTGGTAGGCATTCTCAACCAATTTGGAATTTTATTTTCAATTCGATTTTGGTTTTGTTATAAACTTTACAATAACTTTTAAAGAAAAACGTAACTATGGTTTTATGGTAGATATTAACAAAAAATATATTTTTTAAAAATAATTACTCAAACAAAGAACATGTGCAATTCAGAGATCCATATACTACCTCGATCCCTCCCTTTTTCTTAACCCCTTACTTCGTGATTAACCGTGATATTTACCAATGTATCTTGTATTATTCTAATTATATATTTCGAATTCTTTATTTTAAAATTTTATCTTAAATTCACTCAATTAATTAAATAAATAAAAGTTCTAAATAGATCCAAATAAAACGCGGTAGCAGGTGGTTTTGGGATTTTCTTTTGTGGGTTTAGAACTCTCTATCTAGATATAGTCTTTGACTTTATTCAAAGATATGGCTTTTGATCTGTTTTACGGATTTTCAAAGTGGAATTAATATTTTCGGTGGAGTTTCTTCATCTTTTCTAGGGTTTGTTCTTCAAATTCACTGTTTAAATATCAAATTTTGGATAAAGGGTAAGTGGATACGTTGGGTTTTCGGTAAGGGATTTCGAAGTGATGTCGACAAATATAGATAGGGCGCTTGTGGCTATGACTCTGGAGGAAGAAGATCTATCTTTTGACTTGCCATATCTACCGGAATCTGCTCAAACGAAAAAAATTCATGGAGTATAATAGAAAGAAATTTAAATCCAGATCATCAGAAGGTTTCAGATGTAGTTTTAGATATGCCAAAAAATGGCAAATTTATGACAAGGTTAGAGGGGTTGCTCTTTCGAAAGAGAAGTTTCAATTAATCTTCAAACATGATATAAAATTAGCATATCTAACATTTGTATAGAAAAAGCTAGACACCAAGTTTTTGTTCAGCTGCCAACAAATCATCATGTGCCTCTTTGTCAAATCCACGCAGCTTCTCCATGTGCAAATCATACTCTCCTAATGTTTTGTTGAAAGCCACGTTCCAGAAAAAGAGTTTTAAACCCGATAAAATTGCAAGCACACTGTTTAGTTATTTGTAGTTCTAGTTGGGTGTCGAATCTACTAAGGATACTGCATTAACTCACTAAACTTGTAAGAATCTGCTTAAGCTAAAGGAAAAGATATTTTTTTGGTTTTTGGTTTTCAAACTACTAATTGCATAAATAAAACTAACAAAAGCGTAAAAAAAATAAGAGAATAGCAAATAATAAAAGCAATCAAAGACTAACAAATAATGATTAACAAGAAAATGGACAAAACTCTTAATGGTAAAATAATGAGTCTTGAGTCTAGCAATAGATTGAGAGGAGTATGATGACTAATCAACGATGAAAGATTATAATTAAGACCAATCCTAGAACATGGATCACATAAATTTGACTAATCCACTTTCATGGTACTAATGACTTCACTAATTACCTCATTTAGCTAAACTTTTATTTGCAAATTTGGTAATCAATAAATATTAACAAAAAAGCCCAATTGGTTCACTAATCACCCTAACATCAATTTTCATTGGTTAAAGAAGAAAAGGCAAGTTAATTTTAGTTCAAACATTTCATCAAACACCTTTCGGGAGATAATCTACTTAGGTTCTAGACTTGATTGATCATGTCAAATACTAACATTAAGTACAAACTAACTTGAGGAAACATATAATCTAAGCCTAATCATCCACTAAACTCCCCTAATCTACTAGACCAAAGCCTCAAAGATGAACTACTCACACATGACTAAAGAAACAACCAAAAGAGAATATGAGACAAGCATGTTGTAAATAAGAGATTAAGAAAAAGACTTGAGATAAAAACTTTAAATCATGAAAAGATATCCAAAAAAAATATCATAAACTCTCTTAGAACAATGTTTAGATCTAAAAAAGGCCAAGAGAAAATCAAACTTTTGTTTTTCTTAGGCTAAAATTGTGTTTGTAATGCATAAAACGGACCCGGGACAAACCGGGTCGGACCCGGGTCAAATGGGCTAAAGTCAACAAAATCAGAAAAGTTAACTGGATGCATGCTCTATTGGGGTACTGTCTATCGGGTTTCATCCCGATATGGTTTACATCTTCAATTTTCCAGTTTGGCAGTTCGGTTGTGTACTCTGTATCGGGCAGAGCATATCAGGGTACCCCGATAAGGCATGCATCCACCCTTTATCGGGTTGTGTCTATTAGTGGTGCCCGATATGCGTGACACCTCTAAACCCTTCTTCATTCTTTGACCCATTTCGTCCATTCTTCAAGCCTCAACCCATCTCCTAAGTCTCCCCTCCATTGCATCCACTTCATAAGCTCAAAAATATACCTAAAACATATGAAACAAGATGCAAAATACAAAAAAAAAACATGCCATATACTCTAAATGCATCATAAATCAAAATAAGACTCAAAGATAGTAAAATGACACAAATATGATGCAGATATGGATGGAAAACAATGAAAATATGAGTCCACAAATGTGTAAAAATACCAAACATCATAGACATGCTTTGCACAATTTCTATGCTCTGCATTTAGAAGAACACTTGCAAGAGCAATTCGTAAACCCTTCGTAAGATATGGATCAAATATTGTTACTTAGAAAACAATTGCAAGCCTCTTATTGAATAACTTAAAGGAATACCAGTGAAGAATCATATCTCATATACCCAATTCTAAGTCAGCCTTCAACTTTTTAATGAACCATTTCCAAGACTCCTTGTTCTCACCTCTTACTATAGCCCAAACAATAGGGTAAATCCAATTTTTTACATCCCTACCAACTGCTGCTAATATTTTTTCATTCAATTCCCACTTTAAGAAAGCACCATCTAGGTTTATGATAGGCCTACAATATTGCTTCCAAGTTATCCTTAGGGGCTCAAAACAAACATAGAAGCTTCCAAACACCTATCTTCTGTCCTTCTCAAAAGTCACAATTTCTGTTGTAATGTCCTTATTAGATCTCACCAACTCAGCCTCATAGTCCCATTATTTAGCAAATTATTGTTTCTGAGTATCTAACACCATATATAAGACAATCCTTCTTGCTTTTCTGTATTTAAATAATGAAACTAAGATGTTGTACATGTGCATCAACTCATCCTTGATATCAGAGCTCCTTATTTCATGTTATCTTTGTCCTTCCTCTTCGAACAACCTTCCAATAGTTCCATGTTTCAACATCCTAGCTCTTCATGTGAGCACATGATTGTGTTTTTCCTCGTATACTTTAACCATCCATTTCTGTATAGGTTTCTCCATCGAGCAATATATCCTCTATTTACAATTTGTGTGTGTGCATACGGTTGCATGCTTCTGAGGTTGCCACTTATTCAACTTCACATCCTTTTGTGTCTTCAAAACATACCTCGGTAGTTGATCCTTGAACTCATCCCCATTCTAAAAGGCATGCATCAGCCATAATTATGGAGGCTTATCATAATCAGCTTTACTTTTTCCTTTGGACCACCTTCCATTGTCACCTTTTCTGCCAATTTGCCCATTCTTCATAAGTGTCTTCCGGAGAATCTGGATATTCACCAGGAGAAAGTGGTCTCTCAACCTCAATTTTACTATCACAACCAGCTTCATCATCTACATTAGGCTGAGTAGCCTCACCACCAGCTATAGGAGTCTCTTGTTCAGCTGATGCAAACAAGTTTGCAAACCGTGAATCAGCATCTCATTCACCTAATACATGATTCTCATCCTCAGATTGCACCTCAGACTCGCAAACAACTCTACTTTTTTGTTGACCACCTTCTTCCTCTCTGTCTTCTTCATCACTTTCTTCCTATCTGTTTTGGCCATCGCTTTCTTCACTTTCTTCTTCCTCTCTCTTCTCTTCCTCACTACCTTCTTCATCCTCTGCCTTCTCGTCATCATCCAAACAATCTTCATTAACATCCTCTTGACCAACTTCATTCACCAAATTCTCACCATCACCAAATTTATCTGGTTGGGAGACACTATGTTCAATATAGATGTAAACCTCTCCACATTCTTCTGCTTACGAACACATCTTCATAATCTCATTATCTTTATCCTTGTATATTGATATTGCCACATAAATATCATCATAGGGTAGTCTATACCAGACTTGTTCCACATCGCTCATACCATTTTGATGTTTCGTGAAATCTTCAAAATTGAGAATGTCAAATAATATGGATCTATGAGCATATATGATGCAATTAATCCACCCTTATAAGAGAACTTGTTCCTTTCAATCGATGTTAAACCTATATACGCAATGTGCATCTTCGGCTTACAGTCTTCATCACTGCCCAAAAAAATTAGAACCAACATAAATCATTACGAGAAGAAGGAAAATGAGGAAAAAGAAGGAAAAGCATAATCGTACCTCATCTTGCTTGATTTTTTTGGTATTGACTCGATTATAAACTATAATAAACTCTCCCCTAGATTTTCGCTAAGCACATACTCGATTCAGGGTTCATCGCATATTTGGAGATTTTAGGGTTTATGATAGATTTGGGGATTTTGGGATGTTGTTGGGATAATACTAGACGGGTCAGTCTTAGTTGGGTCGAAATGGTATTATGGGTTGGGTTTATCGTGTTTGGATAGTTTACACTATAAGAATACATGCCTATTTGCGACCACTCTTTTGGTCGCAAATGCCTCGCAAATGGCAAATTGCGAGGCATTTGCGAGGAATTCTGTCTCGTCGAAAGTAGCCAGCTGCAAATGTAAAATCCCGGAACAGCATCGCAAATTTTCAAGGCGAAAAAAATTCGATGCAAAAGCCTCGCAAAATATTTGCGACCAATTTGCGAGGAAGTAGTTTTGCAAGGCATTTGTGTGCATCTGATTTGTGACCAATTTACGAGGACATAATTTTGCGAGGCTTTTGCGTGGATCTTATTTGCGACTAATTTACGAGGACGTAGTTTTGCGAGGCGTTTGCATGGATCTTATTTGCGGCTTTGTTGCGACTAAAATTTTGTGAGGCATTTGCGTTTAATTTGCTAGACATTTGCGTGGTTATTGAAGTCGCAAATGCCCGCAAAGGTATTTAATTTATTTACTAAAAATTTCAAAAAATTTCAAAAAATTTAAAAATTAAGAATCGATTTTTTTCGTAAATAAAAAAATGAGAAAAATAAAATTTATTTTAATTAATATTATACATCAACTGAGTATATTTACAACGAAAATAAAATAAAATGAAAACTAGCTATTCGATATCTTCATAATCCGAGGTACAATCGCGGGATGTTCTTGGAGCTGCAGCTGCGGCTTCCTTCTTCTTCCTCATCATCACACGAATCGCGGGATTCGTATCTCCAAGCAACTCAAACATCAAATTGAAGGCGTTAGGCTCCTCCCTCATCGATCTTTGGTCCTCCTTGAGCGATCTGATCTTCTGTTCCGCATTCACTAGCTTTTGATCATTAAGCGGATCTGAAGCGTACCTCGAAACCAGGCAATACAGAACTCCCTCGGTATCCGTCAGAATCGATCCCATGAAAGCACGCTTCCCCTTTCTGTTACGGGAAGCAAGCTGTAAATTAAAATTGAATAGAGAAAAAATTAGTAATTAAACAATGTATATATAATAAATTAGTATCTAAAACTTGTTTGAGAATTGTGTTACTTGAAAAGCGATGCGGTTTACGTCTACTGGGGTAACCTGAGTGAGTTGACCATCAGGAGAGGGCTGCGATGTGATTTCTTCAACTCGGGCAATCACATTGTCATGAAGCTGCTCCACCCGTCGATCAACCCACGTCCCGTCCTTGCGTCGGTGGGTCTTCTCCCAGAGCTCAGGCATAGTAGCCGGAACACCTTTCTCTTGTGCCCAAAAAATGGTAAAATTATGTTAATTCATACAATGTTCTGACTTAAAATTATTTTTAAATTATAACTATATAAATTTAAATCAACTTACAATACGGCGCGCTTGTTCCAGAAAAGACAATTGGCCCGATACGTGCTTCGAGATCTCCTCCCCGTCGACTTTGGTGTAACGGGCCACCCGGCATTTTTTGCTCATGTCTTTGGAATTCTCCAACTGCCAATAGTTGATGAGACCCTCCCAAACTGTCGGGTTGAACCACTCCGGCATGGCATGCTCGGGGTCATTCTTCCACTTTTTTCCATCGGCCGACCTGATCAACAAGGCGAGGCATCGCCTTCTCGTCGAAATATTCCCGGACCAGTGCGTGATCTCGGGATCTCAGCTGTATTTTTGCTACAAAAAAAAAATTAATTAGTATAAATTAAAATTATGTATGAATTATAAATTAAATTAGTAATTAAAAATAACATTAAAAATAAAATTACCGCAAAAGTGTGAAACATCTATCCCTCGTCTCTTGAGGAACCTTGCTCCAATTCTGGTGCGGGGTTTTGAAATCCCGCTCGATCAACTTCCTAACAGCCTTCGCAACTTCATTTTTCGAGAACCTGAAAAAAAAAAAGTTTATAAACAATATTAACAAAATTAATTGTTTATTAATTAATTAATTGAAAAAAAAATATTTATCATGTAGTGTTAGGCGAAAGATGCGGATCCAATCTCGGTAGCACACCTCGTGCAGGACTAACGAGAAACTGCTCCAGCGTCATATGCTGGAAGTTTGAAACCCCAAATGGTTCATCTGGTGGTGGAGCATGCTGAAACGGCTGCGTCTCCGAAACAAATTCCGGGATATGAGAAGTGGATGTACTAGGATGACCACCGTGTTGTGAGTGAGATCCGCCACATCACGTTATAGGTGTACCGGAGGCGGATAGAAAACTAATAGACTCATTATCACCCATATGCAATGTAATTTAAAAAATAAAAAAAATTCTATAGACAATAAAAACGATTTATAATACATTTAAATGTAAAAACTAATATGTTTAACTTAAATCTAAAATTCCATACGTAAACTAATACTATCCACCTAAATATCTAAAATGTACACAGATTTATTCCATACCTATTTCTATCATAACCATTCTAAAACAAATATATAAAATACCTTGTTTTGTAGAGAGAGAAAGGTGTACAGAGAAGGTGGAGAGGATGGTTGTGAGGAGAAAGCAACGAATTTGCTGGTTATATAGATTTTTACCGAATCGCAGTTTAGTCGCAAATCCGTCGCAAAAGTTCACCGATTTTTCACCTAATAGTAATTTTTGACCAGATTTGCGAGGCATTTGCGACGCCACGTGACAAATTCCTCGCAAATCTGGTCAAAAATTTACCACGCGGTAAACATGCAAATTTAATTTTTTGTTTCACCACCAAGATTTGCGAGGCATTTGCGACGCCACATGGCAAATACCTCGCAAAACAGGTCAAATTTTCAACACGCGACAAAAGAAAAAAACTTAATTATTTGTATAACCGCCAAGTTTTGCGAGGCGTTTGCCACGTGGCGTCGCAAATGCCTCCCAGATCTTGCCAAAATTTGCGAGGAATTTGCGGCTCAAACAATCAAACAGCAAACAAATAGGGTTTAGGGTTTAGGGTAAACTCATAGGTCATACATATAAACATGCTATAAATATACATTAGAGTTTTGGGTATACGGTTTCGGGAAATTATATAACTGATTCGACAATCGGTCGTAAAGTAATCGATTCATCATGCATGAACCATATATAGTTACATACTTAATCTCTTCATGTTTAACCAAAATGTAGATGTTGTCCGAGAAATTAAAAAATCCATATACTTAACAATATACGAACACTTATATCTTTAGTGTTTAGGGTATAATTAGTGTTTAGGGTGTAATTAGGGTTTAAGGTATACTTATCTTCTGCTTTTGCGACTAATTTGCGTCGTTTCCTCGCAAACGCCTCGTAAATTTCATTTTGCGACTTTACGCCGCAAACTAGTCGCAGCTTGGACTTTTTTTATTTTAAAGAAAGACACACGATACATAATTCCTGCAAAACCTTACTAAAACACACGATACTAAATACTACTCATCATCATCAGGATCGGAAACATAAGTTTGTCCATTTTCATCTTTGTCGTCATCGTCAACTTCGTCCCCTTCATCAAACTCGTCAGACTCCGCTTGACAATCGGACTCCTCACATATGACTTCAAGTCCCCTATAAAGCGGGTCAATTCTAGTCATATCATTTGCCCTTGCTCAACACACCTTGAGAACATTGACACATATCCATTTGGGAACTCGACATCATCCTTAACCCACTTAAACAAACAATTCTTTGCATCCAATGACAGCCGAAAAATAGGAATCGGTGCCCTACCTTCGTTTGTAATGTGCAACTCAAGCCTTGCGCATATACCAGGGAGATCCAAACGTGATTTCAGATTGTCTTTCGTTTTCCCGGAATATTCAACAACGTGTGGATGATATTTTCAAAAAAGTTCTTCTCGACGTGCATGACATCCAAATTATGCCTCAAGAGATGATCCTTCCAGTACGGCAGTTCCCAGAATATACTCTTCTTATGCCAGTTATGATACTGCCCATCTCCACCAGGCATATTAGCGGGGACACTGTGCCAGTTACCCCCCACTTTTGCAGTTTCGTCAGCACCACAATAATCCATTTGCGCTTCCAACTGGGGGGAGAACTTTGACGGTTTTATTTTTCTTGAACAATTTCTTGTTTTTTCTATACGGATGACCCAATGGTAGAAACCGACGATGACAATCGAACCAGCAAGTTTTGCGTTCATTCATCAATTGAAATGCATCAGTTTGATCCAGACAATAAGGACATGATAATTTCCCGTAAGTTGTCCATCCAGATAACATCCCATAGGCGGGAAAATCGCTTATGGTCCACATAAGGACAGCCTTCATGGTGAAGTTCCGGCGGTTTGATGAATCAAATGTTCGTACACTGACATGCCATAACTCATGTAATTCATGGATCAGAGGCTTCAAGAAGACCTCAAGATATCTTTTTGGATGCTTAGGGACCGGAACAAGAATGCTCAGGAACAAAAATTCTCTATGCATGCACATATCTGGAGGTAAATTATAAGGCGTTACTATGACTGGCCACAACGAGTATTACCGACCAAATATACCAAACGGACTAAACCCATCAGTGCAAAGACCCAAATAAATATTTCTATGTTCTTCAGAAAAGTCCGAATGTACCGTGATAAAGTGTTTTCACGCCTTTGCATCTGATGGATGAGAGATCACCCTTCCTCACTAAAGTGTTCTGCGTGCCACCTCATTGCCCCAGCTGTCTGCTCTGATTGGTATAATTACTTCAATCTATCTGTTATCAGAAGATACCACATACGCTGGAACGGCACCCTCGTGCGGCCACCTGTCTGTTTATAACTCTGTTTTCCGCAAAAATGACAGTCCTGCAACTTAGCATCATTTTCCTAGAAAATCATACAATTATCAATGCAGACGTCAATCATCTCAGATGGTAAACCAAGACTCGCTACCAATCTCTATATTTCATAGTAACTCTCTGCTGAGTTAATACCCTTCGGCAAATACTCGTTAAACAATGCAGTCCATTTATCCATGCAATTTTTACTAATGTTATCTTTGCTTTTAATTGTCATCATCCTAGAAGCTAGTGAAAATTTTGAAAGCCCTTCTCTACATCCTTCGTAGATGGGTTCGTTAGCAGCGTCTAACATATCGTAAAACTTTTTAGCAGTCGGATTTGGTTCTTCAAAAGTATTATCATTGAACGAGGCAGTAGTTTCATGAAATGCATTAGTAACCATATCATGAAATCTATTCCCATCACTATTATCATATCCATATTCATTATAAGCTTGGTGATGAGCATGCTGATCATAGTTATTATCAAAATTACTAGCGCCATTTTGATTGCCATAATAACTCGTACTTGAACTACCCGGAACATTAACAACAAAATCCTCCCCATGCGCAAACCAAACATAATAGTTAGGTAAAAATCTCCTCGTATATAAATCCTTCTAAACAGTGTTTGGATCATGATGATCAATGTTCTCGCACTTAACACAAGAACAGAAAATCTTGTTACCGTTGTCTCCCGGAAATGACTGATTTGTCGCGTGGGTCAAAAATTGATCAAGACCATCTCTAAATTCTCTCATCACTTCACCGGTATATGGATCTCGGCGATTGTACATCCATGCCCGAACCGTGTATATCTCATGTTGCCAAGACATGATCGATTATCGACCTCTCCACAAAAAATATCGAATTTATATAGTATTTTTGCGAAATAAAATCCTTTTGTGAGAAGATTTGGGATGTTTGTGATATGATTTTCGTCTCCCCCATAACTTGCTATTTATAAAGGATCAGCCATTTTTGCTACTCATTTGTGACCAATCTTTGTTACTAATTTGTTAGGACAAAATATTTGCAAGGCATTTGCTACCCATTTGCGACCAAAATTTCAGAAGAAAAAAACAGTTGAAAAGCATAGAAAATGTGTTTACCTACTTGCTAAAAATCCTCGCAAATCAGTCGCAAAACCTAGAAAATATCTATCGCCGCAAATGCCTTGTAAATTTGCAACGTCTTTGCTACGACCTTTTTTCGTCGTAAATTTGCGGATATTTGCGACGAATTTGCGACGCAATTTATCCACGCAAATTTGCGACCCCAATCGCAAAGTCGTAGCAAATGCCTCGCAAATTTGCGATCTCATAATGTGGTCGCAAATTCTCCTCGCAAATAAGCATGTTTTCTTGTAGTGTTAGTCTTAACCATTGTGTGGTTACACTTAAGTATAGTTAATTTTTCGACGAAATTTGAACGCCATCTACAGTTCCGATTACGTCAGTTTCATATACGATGTAAACTAAGTATACATATCAGACTTTGAGGATTAAAATGGACAAAGACACTAGTGGAGTGTTTATCTAGGCTAAAAAAAATGTTGGGATACTAAAAAACTTATCAAAAATTTAGTTGAGGTATTTTTTATCGAGTTTATCCTTTAATATATTTTTGTAGTTTAAAATACTTACTAACTAAATATTTTTTATTTGTTTTTTGTTTTACATTTTATTTTAATATTTTAAGTTTTACCATTTTATTATTATACCGCCATATATTGTATCGGCGTTCTTACCATTTTGTTACCATTTTCATAATGTGTTTATAAAGCTCTTGTCGACTTATTATGTACCATTTTTGTTGTAATTTAAAATAAATAAATAAAGCAAACGTCAACGAAACAAAAACAAATGTGTAAAAAAGATGTCCTAGAAAGAAAAAAAAAAATATCTTCCGTCTCTAAAGGCAAAAAAGAAAGCGATCTTTTAAGGTTTTTATTGGTTTGGCCGCTGCATTTTCCTTTGTTTGTAATTAGTTTGTTTTTGGCTACTTGTCATTTGCTCTTCGTCTTGTCTAGAGTTGTTCTCTGCTCCGATGATAATCAAGTGTGATAGATGGATATATATAAAGATTTGGGGTGTGGATTTTGAAGAAAAGGTGCTTGTAGCGTTGGTTTAAGCTTTAGTCACGGGGATCCCATCTTTTGGGTGGTTTTGAAGCAGCGGGTTTATCTCCTTTTCCAGATATATTTCCTTTGTTCTAGGTTTCTGGATTTTGATTTAAAAATGCTTTCTGTCTAGATCTGCTTTCTCTGGTTTCTTACCGGCAGTGTATTCCTTGGTTTGTGACAGTGAAAAGGATTAGCTTGTGGTCATTTTCGATATTGGTGACCATGCTTCATTTTCTATTCGTTATAACGCTCGTTCTTTGGCATTAACCTTCTCATTTCAGTTGGCGAAAGCAGGTTTTTAGATTTGGGTTTTATGAAGTTTTTTTTTGTCAAATATGAGATATATTTGGCCATTTGCTTGGAATTTTGTCATGTTTGTTTCTAGCGCTTTGTATAGCAACGGTGAAGCCGTCTCGTGGGTGAACGGATTTTGGTTGACATTTTTCTTAGCGAAGAGTATAATTTTGGGGTTCCTTTTCCTCGTCTAGCAATTAAAGATTCCTTCTAGCCGCCTTTATCGAATAATTTTCTCTCTCAATTTTTTTTTCATCAGTGTTATCCTCAGTGGCTTTTTTTTGTTTGGTTAAATCAATAGAAAGAGATTTTGGGATGAAGATCAATCGGAAGATGAATCGGTGAGGAAGGAGTTTCTAACTTCAATCTTCGACGATGTCTCTCTTCCTATCGGGTTTGCTTGCTCTTTGTCAATCGGTTTGGGCTTAGCTATATCTATTTGCCGTAGGGGCAGTGGTCTCACGTAATCTTTCATCCTCTTCCGCGGAAGAAGATCCCCATGCTGTCATCTTCCTTGTCTAAAAACCTGTACTCTGAATAAGATTCTCAGCTGTTTTGGGTTTTAGAACTTAATTAGCTTGATATTTACCAAAAAAAAAAAAAAAAACTTAGTTTAGGTGGTTTGGTGTAAGCTTGACTTGTCGTTGTAAACTTTCTTTTTTTAGAATTTTGTTTCTTTTTTTTGGGTTTATGGCTCTGGTGTCATGTGTCGGCAGCTGGCTTCCGTAATATTTTCAATGTTTTTAACATATTTTCATATGACCAAAAAAATATGTAGATGTTAAAAAAGAGAGAGAAAGACTATATCTGGTAAGGTGATGAGGTTTGCGGTGGTTTGTCTCAGTTGTTTGGCGCTTTTTGTTGCAGATCTGGTTTTTAACGGTTTTTTGGCTCTGGTTTTGTTGGGTTTTGTTTGAAGCATGTATCAATACTTTCATTTTGGGTTCGTTGTTTCTTCGGGTGCTTTTTCTCAGTTTTTGTTTGAGATTTGGCTGCTTCTTTTCTCGACAGAGGCGGATCTTAAAATTGATTCTTTCTCCGCCTTGAATTTGGAGGTCTTCACCATCGATATCTACTTCATCCTTGCAATATGTTCAAGGGACTAGGTTACGTCTTAGAGTGCTTGTTCGTATGTGCCACCTCGGTTGGCTCCGCTACATCGGAGTAGTATAAAGATGGTTTCGTAGCGATTCATTCGTTCTATACTTGCGATAAGGAGGGTATTGATTTTGTATCCGTGGGTAATATTTTTAGGCCCAGATCTGTGCTCTTATTAAATGAATTTTGCTTCGACCTTTTTTCATGGAACTTCTGTTTGCAGTCCCGTCAATTAACCAATCCTCCTTCGATTAGGTTTAATCTTTTTACATTTATGTTTCGTTGTGATTTGTTATCTAAATCGGACGTTTATCTCTTGAAAATCGGGTTTTTTCTCCGGTGATAATGGCTTTTATAAAATATTGAATTATTAATTAATATATTTTTTCAGATGGAAAAAATAAAGAGAAGAAATGCGGATGAAAATTAAAAAGAATTTTTTGAGCTAAAGAGGAGTTAATTAGAAGGAATAAAAGCGTGGCAAAAAGAAAAAAGAAACGAAAAAGGAAGAAATAAAAAGAGAAGGGGTAGCATGAGTAGCAGAGTGTCAGGCTTTCACAGATCTGACCATATTCTTCTAACCAAAAGCGCAGAAGATGCTGAGACGCATGTTCCTTTCTTGTTTCTGCCTCTCCTTTTTTTTTTATCCTATAAATTTTTTTTCTTAAAGTTTATCTTATCACGAATAGATTCACACATTTTAATTTACTTTTGTGCACCATGAAGTTTTATATAGTGATATACATAACGAATGGATTATGGATCTTGATTTTTACAGAAGTGTTTTGTTATTTCAACCCTACAATGATTGGTATTTCATTTATAACGAATGGATCTTGATTTTTGCATTCCCTAATCGAATTACAAGAACAAAACCCGACGATAGCATACACTGATTTTTAAGGAGCGAGGAGATTTACACAAAAGTAAACATAATTGAACCAACCAGATTTTGAACGAACCTCCAACATTACTGTTACACATGGCACTTTATATTTCACAGCTTTATTATCAAAAACCACAATCTTTATCAGAAACAACAGATTCGCTTTCAATGCAAAAAAAAATTTCATTTCAATTTCTTTTTTCCTTTTGTACAAATTTTTTCTCATCTTAGGAACCGACTCCGAAAAAAAAAAAAAAAAAGACTAAAAATAAATACCCAAAATACCCTTCTTTTTCTATCTCTCTCTTCATTAGGTCCAAACCTCTTCTTCACCTTTACACAAAAGACAATTACAAAGAAAACCTGACCTTCCAAATATATCTTAATATTCTCCAAAACCTAACTTTTATTTTCCCTTCCTCTCAACAAACTCATTTTTCTGCCCTGATACTTACAAAATGATGAGACCACAAAAACACTAAAGACTTAACTCCGTCACCTATTTACACTCTGAAAAACAAAACAAAAAGGAACCAAACTCCAAAGGAACGATCTCTCGTACTCTTTTACTATTCCCCTCAAAGATTCCACACACATCTCCATATCCTTAACACATATATATACGACACACTAATTGGTTTTCCGAGTTAACTCAATAGAGTAAATGTATGTTTGAATCTCTAAAAGGGTTTGTTTTGGGGTTCTAAGCCAAGGCAGGGATGCTGCAGTTTCTACTGTCCCTGTCGAGGCAATCGAACCCTTCGATCCTAACCGCTGGGCTGTTACCAAAATTGCCTCTAACGCATCCACCTTTCCTCCCTGAGGAAGAAGGGGATGACGGAGGCTGGATCGGTGAAGAGACAAGTGTGATTTCATCTCTGAATCGAGCATCCTGTGTTAATGGGTTAGCGACTCTGCTCGGCGGCGACCCACATAAAAACGGGGACGGCGAGTCTAATACCTGCGGCGTATTAACTTGTTCCGCACCATAACCATCCTGTCACCATTATAACAACACATGATGAGTTTCCATGACTTTGATTTGAATAAAATACAAAGTTTTAACAGTTTTTGGTGACGCGTGAGTGATTGATTACTAAATTCACGTGGCTGAATGGTTTAGAGGAAGGACACAACAAAAATGGCCCACCTATGTGCTGTAAGGATTTAAGTGGAGACGTCTTAATTCCAAATTTTTCTGGTTTTTAAAAAAAACTTTTGACAAGTCTCTTAAACACAAGAAAGATGACATGTTTTTTTAATCAAGAACCGTACACGATTACTCCTTTTTTAATTTTGTTCATATAAAAAATAATTAAAAGAGAAACCGACTTTCTACTGATTTTTATTTGGTTTTTTTTTTTAAAATTGAGATCTACCAAGACGTAACCAGTTTGATAAACAAATTTCACCTACCAAGAACACAAAAACACCTAATGAACAAAGGGAAGGTACCTTGGTCAGTATGATGTCCAAGATATCAGTCTCTGCCTTGGATTCACATAGCTCCATTTGTTGATGGCTGCTGGAAACAATCACGATGCAAACAAAACTCAGTCTAAAGAAATGAAATCTAAAACTAGGAAAATTGTGGAGTTGAATTAAAGAGAGATGTTTAACCTGAAGTAACATCGGAGAGACCGAGAAGGATGGTGGTGTTCGTAGACGGTGGTAGGGTTACGGAGACCAATACGACGTGGTTTTGGACAAACAACAGTCTGATCTCTTTCCACCACTGAAACAACGGAGCTCCTCAAATCTCCTCCGGCACCGAAAGCGTTTGGCTGGACCGCCCAGTGATTCATCTTTCCAACTAACAAAATTTTTAATGAAAACCTGTTCATAAATTCGAATTTGTTAAAACTGGATTAGTCAATTGTTTGATATATCAGATCTGAGTAAAACTATATCTAATTTGAGAAAATATCTTCCTGAATCTAATCTGAAGAAACAATAGTCACCAAACGAACGGGAAACAAAATCAGAAAATCGGATTAGTTTCAGGAACAGATCCGTCAAATTCCCGGAGAAAAACCTCAAGGAAGTATTCGATTCTGTAGAACAGATCTAATTAGATAAACAGGAAACACAATCGCCGATCTAAGAAAACAACAAAAATCCACAGAAAGCTCCGGCAGTGCACAGAGAACAGAGAACAGAGAACAGAGCGAGAGAGAGAAGGTTACCTTAAGCTTTGACTGTACAGCTTCTTTTGCAAGGTAGAGCTATGGCGATAGAGCTAGAACATAGATTTGATTATAGAGAAGAAGAAGAAGAAAATTTAGGGAAGAGAAGAGGATGATGAAAGGCGTGAAGCGTGAAAGTGTGTGGTAGTGTTAGGCGAGAGAGAGAAAAGAGAGACGGGCCATGGAGAGGTCCCTTGTTCATTTATAGGGCCATATGATATTCCAGTCAGGCATTTCAAATCTTTTTATTATTATTATTTTATTGTTTTTGCCCCCTACAATTATTATGTTATTTTCTGTAAATATCAAAAACCAAAAATGCGATTAGGTCTTTGGCCGCAAGAGTCATAGGTCTGGGATATGCCTTGAATTTTTTTTTTTTTTGCCCTTTTTAAATTGGATCTGCTTTGGTTAAAAATAGAAAGAATATATATTTTTGATATATCTTCAGGGATTTTAGTTTGAGTTTTAGATTAGCGAGGACCGGTTTAGGATTTGTTCTTTTATTTCCTCACTGATTTGTTTTTTTTAATAGTATATCACATCATCATCGATATTTGATTTAATCTAATTATAAACAAGGATCAATCATCTAATTCAATTACATGCAAGAGAAATGCAGAGGGATGATTTTAAAATCTGATTTGTAGTTGAGTTTCTATCGATTTCAAAAGTCATACATATCTTGATAACCAATCATTAATGGAACAAGATCACATTAAAACTAATATTGCCAGTGATTCATCTGAAATGGAGAAGAAAATATAGATTCTGAAAACATTTTTGGATATTTTTGTGTTTTCATTGAAAATTTCCTTTTATTGTGGCCGTTTACAAAGTTGTATATTATCTAATTATCTTTTCTAGTTTCTTTTTTATAATTGTCTTTCCTACTTTGTAAGACATCTTATTAAAAACTTATCAGAAAAAGAAAATTGACCTAAGAATAAATCAAATTTAGTTCTCTGATTCATTTTATTTATGATAACCAAGGTATTGTCATTTTTAGAATATTTGATTGAATGAAAACTACATTTATAACTTTGCTTGGGGTTTCTAATAGGGCTGAAATTATTATCTGCGATCCAGTATCCGTTCCTATCCGCTCCGGAAATACGGATATCCGGGACGTCCGGATCCGGCTCCGGATAGTAAAATCTCGGATCCGTGAAAAACGGATCCGGATCCGGATAGTAAAATTTCAAGGTCCGGATATCCGGACGCATTAAATATATTAAAATATATAATTTAACATATATTATGTTTTTTTATATAAAAAGATATACATATATATTGATTTTAGTTCTTTTTCTAATATATCATATTTATATTGAAAAAAATATTCAAAAATTTAATTTATAATTTTTTAGTATTTTAATTTAATTATTTTATTATTATTTTCGGATCCGGATCCAGAAATCCGCGGATATTTTAATTTTTTGTCGGATACCCGAAATCCGGATATCCGGAAGTCACGGATCCGGATACTTTTTCCACGGATCCGACGGATCTGGATACCCTTAAATTTCCGGATATCCGGATCCGTCCCACCCCTAATTTCTAATGCCTTTTTTACGCTCTGAGGGATTCTCCAATCGGATGGCATCTCACTATTTTGCCGTGAAAAGTTGCTCCAACCGAACGTTAAAAATCACATTATTATAGTGTGATTTTGATATTTGCTACACTGTCACACTAAATATAGTGTGACATTGTAGCGACAGAAAATATATTTTTTTTGTTTAATAATTATTATGTATTGAAATAGTTTTTTACGTATATTAGATTAAATAGGATTTGTATTGTTAGTTAAATTTACAACTAAAAAAATAATATACCATAATTATCTTTGTGTCTTTAAATTTTAGCTAATACAAAATATCTAAATTAGTACGTAAATTGATTAAAAATACATAATATAGTTCAATTAAAACATTGGAAACATAAAATTACAAAATTAAAATCAAACAAACATAAAATCTAAGTGCAACAAGATAGTTTTTAATGACATATATAAACTTAAATAATAATCTAATTGCCGGAAAAACTATTTCCGGTTCCGCTAAGATAATTATAGTACGGGGTAAATTCATCTCGGTCACTTGGTGATCTTTGGTTTTCACCTTGAGCTTGTTCTCTTTGAACATTTTCTCCTTGAGCTTGATCTTGATAATGAGATACTCGATATTGAGATCCATGATACTGGTATTGGGAACCTTCTCTGCGTTCTTCATATTAGTTTCTTTGTGCTATTTTTCTCAAAAAAATTTCTCTTTCATTTTCAATATACGCACGACAAGCAGGATCATATATAGAACTCAAATCCGCAAATAATATTTTATTCTCTTCTTTCATTTTTTCTACCTCGGCCTTCTATCTTTGAATTTTATTTCTTTCAAAAGTACATTTAATAATAACTTTGATAAGTTTATCATTTTGCTCAATCATTTCTTTGAATTGTTCTTCTAATTGTTGTTTTCTCTTTGCTTTTTCCAAACCCATAGGTTTTGGAGATAAATTAAAAGTGGCCTCTTCATTATTCATATTTAGATCGAATGAATTCATACCAGGAGATGGCGATGACTCATCTTGAAATGAGAGAGATGACTTAAAATCACGACCTTCTTCTTGGAATGTAGCGGGTGTATTAGTGTTGTTATTTGTAAATTTCTCAATACCTTTTATGATAGGCCATACTTGATCGAATTTGAATCCTCTCTTGTATTTGACATCTTGTATTAATAACATCTTTACTTGGTTTAACTGATTAAATATTGACAAGAGAAAAAAATGTAAATAAGTTAGTAATAAGTACAATAAATTAATAAAGATAGAGTAAGTACAAATAATCAAAGTATATATACTTACAATGTCTTGTTCAGAAACACCGCTAGGATTCTTATTTTCAATCTAATTAACGCATCCCCTCAGCTTGGAGACTGCAGAAAGAATTGTTGTCATTTGAGTTTGTAAAGATCTCATTGGTCTTGGTTGATGAGAAAAAATCTCAGATTTTTGATATTCAGGTTCAACTCTTGCCCAAAATTGTTCTATCGATTGGTTTATTCATATGATTGGATTTTAGGAAACATCAAGATACACATGACATAAGTGCATATCTTCTTCGATAGAATACGACGAAGAGCGACTTGAAGTCATTTTAGAAGAAATATTAGTGGTAAGAAAAAGACTTGAAGATGTGTGATCATACAAAATGGAGTATAATTTATATAGATAGGTGAAGGACAATGTAACGGTTAGATCTTGGTGAAAGAAATTGAATGACTAAGATCGACTCGTCTTTTCGGAGAAGATGATAATTGATATAAGACATGAAGTGACTAATCAATGCAATGGTTAGATCTTGGGGAAAGAAATTGAACGGATAAGATTGACTCGTCTTTTTCTGAGAAGATGATAATTGATATAAGACATGAAGTGGCTAATCAATGCAACGGTTAGATCTTGGTGAAAGAAATTGAACGGCTAAGATCGACTCGTCTTTTTCTGAGAAGATGATAATTGATATAAGACATGAAGTGGCTAATCAATGCAACGGTTAGATCTTGGTGAAAGAAATTGAACGGCTAAGATCGACTCGTCTTTTTCTGAGAAGTTGATAATTGATATAAGACATAGAGTGACTAATCAATGTAACCGTTAGATCTTGGTTGGAAAAAATGAACGGCAAAGATCGACTCTTCTTTTTCTGAGAAGATGATAATTGATATAAGACATGAAGTGACTAATTAATGGAACAGTTAGATCTTGCTTGAAAAAATTGAATTACTAAGATCGACTCGTCTTTTTCTGATAAATCAACGGCTAAGATCAATTTTTTTACACTATATAATGGGTATTATGTGTGGAAATTAAAACGAATATCACCATCTTCTAATAAAAATGAATTTCAACTATGGTAGTTCATCTCATATACCTTCTTCTTCTTCTTCTTCTTTAACTCGGAGGGTTTTTATGGTGGATCTATTCCTGGTCATATAGTTATCAACCGTGATCGGGAAAATGCTTCTCGCAATCTCTTCAACAATTATTTCGCAGAGAATTATGTGTTTCCTGAGACGATGTTCCGACGAAGATTTTGGATGAGCCGTCTTTTGTTTCTTCATATTTATGACAAAGACATGAAAATTACTTTTTCCAACGAAGAGATGGAGTCGGTAAACTTGGGTTGTCTGGTTTGCAAAAAATAACTGTTGTCTTTCGAATGTTGGCGTATGGTTTACCGGCGGATTCCACTGATGAGTATATCAAAATAGTCTACGGCACTAGAAAGTTTGAAGCGATTTTGTCGTGCTGTTGTTGAGGTGTTTTCATGTCGCTATCTTCGATCACCTAACGCTAATGATGTTGCACGACTACTCCACATTGGTCAACGCCGAGGATTTTCAGGTATGTTAGGTAGTTTAGATTGCATGCATTGGAAATGGAAAAACTGTCCAACAGCTTGGAGAGGACAATATGATGGCCATAGTGGATCTCCTACTATTATTCTAGAGGTTGTAGCCGATTATGATCTTTGGATTTGACATGCATATTTTGGTCTGCAAGGATCTAATATTGATATTAATGTGCTAGAGGCGTCTCATCTTTTTGCTAATCTAGCTGACGGTATTGCTCCATCCGCTAATTATATTATTAATGGAAAAACTTATAATATGGGTAATATCTAGTTGATGGTATATATCCAAAATGGTCAACTCTTGTCCAAATAATTCACGATCCACGTGGTCCCAAAAAAAAAAATTATTTGCAATGAAACAAGAAGCATGTAAAAAAGACGTGGAACGTGTATTTGGAGTATTGCAGTTAAGATTTGCAATTATGGCAGGACCATCACGCTTATGGAGTAAGAAATTGTTACATGATATAATGACAACTTGTATCATAATGCATAATATGATCATAGAAGATGAACATGATCTTGATGCAATAATTGAAGAACGAGCTGAAGTCCCAACTGCAGAAGTTGAGATGGCGGGTGATGATGATGCTCGATTTCAAGAACTCTTAGCTCGACACAGGAAAATTAAAGATCGGGAAGCTCATATTAAACTTTGAAATGCGTTAATTGAACACTTGTGGTCCGAATATACTAATTCTGAGAATTATTATGATGTAATTTATTTTCCGCTATTTTAATTTATCAATTGTAATTTTTTTTTTGTCGTCACTGATTGTAATCTTATATTGAACTTATAATTGATCAGTTATAAGAATAATTAGTATTTATCAAACTATTAAAAATAAAGAAATCTTAAATTTAATAATATAATAATAGAGCATAGTTTTTTTAGTGTGAAATTTGGTGTTGTGGTTGGAGATGGAAAAAAAATTGGGACACTAAAACACCAAATTTAGTGTGATTTCAACATCAAATTTGGTGTGATGGTTGGAGTTGCCTAATGTTGCGCTATGTGTAATACTTAAGAGTTTATGCTGATTTGATTGGCTTGAGCAGTATTTAATCACGAGAAAGACAAAAATATTTGTGTTATTTCGGGAATTGAGCATAATAGTCAATTGTTACAACTCAAGAGAGAGAAAACGTTATTTAAAATCCGTATCGCGAATTTCTTCACGACATTAGCTTTTAAAATTATAACATAATATGTTATTGTCGTAGTACTTCCAATGCACATCTATTTTCTAGCTTTGATTGATAACATTGCATATTGCAGAAGCACGGAAAAAAAAAATATACGGAATTATTTAGATCTCAGAGAAAATGATAAGTGTTTATGAAGTGTTTAGAGAGGGGGAGAATAAGGCTTGAATCTAGAGAAAAAATGAGGGAGGAGAAAGAAGAGAGAATAGAAGAGAAGGAAGCTTGAAAGTGTTTAGAGAGAGAAGTCAGAAGTGAGTAAGTCCTAAATCCCCCTTCTTAGTGGAGAAAAGGATGTTTATATAGAAAATACATGATCCGGGTTAGTATACCGGGTTAATGGATATATGTCTGATCGTATCAGCACTCGAATGCTCTCCACCTACTTTATTTGTCTTACTTGTCATCTGGTCAACATGGTAGTATGTGGGGTCCAGGTTGGCTGATGGGGGGGGGGGGGGGGAGGGGTACAGGGTCCTGCAGGTCTTAAAGGGTAGAGGGTCTGGGCTGATATGATGCAGAGTCCTGACAGGGTGAAGGGTCTTGCAGGGATAACAGGTGCAGGGTCTTGTAGGGCTGACGGAGTGCAAGGCTGTCATGCTGCGGAGACCAAGCTGCACACTGTCAAATGTCCTTCTTATGGTTTTTTGTTTCTCCTAGACACAAGGAGTAGTCACTTTCACCTGTCACATTCAAAAGTAAACTTTTGACCAATATATTAATATTTAAACATGAGTATATTTAAATATAGAAAATCATAATATTCTTAAAGATATTCATGTCTTTAAGAACAAGAGAATTTACTTGGCCCGGATCCCGATACTTGGACCGAGCCCTGAGATACCTTGTTACGGGCTGCTTGATTCGGATCTCACAATCAGGATTCAGGATATAGTCACAGGCTGAAGTACCTGTAGAGGTATGTGGATCACTGCAAGATAAGACCCATATATCTCTAAAATTGGCATGGACGATCGGTCTAAGCAATGGTGCCAAAAGATCCGCCTAAACTAGTTATATCCACTTATTTTATGTTTGTAAAAATTCAATAAATTACAATATTATATAGATAAATAATTATTCTTTAAATAAAATTATACTACAAATAAATAAAAACCTGAAAATATTAGATTTTCGCATAAATATCAATATCAGTGTACTTCTCCCATAAATAATCAATAACATGTTTTTTTAATAAATAAAAAATGACAATAACACATTTTAGTATGAAATAAATTTTTTTTCTTTGATTTGTGTATATTGAGCAAGACAGTCTTAAAATCAGATATTATCATTTTTAGCTATTTTAACTTTTTGATGTAACATTTTTTTTTTCAACTTTATTGGGGATAAAATATTTCTTTTTAGTTAGGCGAATAGCTAAAGTTCGTTTTTTTCCCGGCACTAAAGTTCGTTTTAAAGTTGAAATTAGAGATATTGGTAGGAGAAGACCTCACTATTTCTAAAATTTATTATAGATCTGAGAAAGAAAAAAAGTCAGATCTGTTAATGGTAATAACCTACGTGTCATTCGATTACTCTATCTAAAAAAATAGTACTAACTACCGCAACTTTAGCAAACAATCATAAAATACAACTGGGCATGTGAATACACTTTAATATTAAAAACTATAGATCTTGTGTAACAATGAAATAAAATTTTAAATTACTAAACAAATAACTCCCACTATCTTTACATTTCCAATCACTTCTAGATCCCACCACTAAAAATCAATTAAAGTATAGCCAAAAAAATCAGAAAATGTTTAATAATATTTTTATTCAAGAGTTTAATAATAATAAGATTATTATATACATAAATATAAATATAGAATTTTATTACTATTTAATGGATACGGAACAATATATCACTATTTTTTATGAAGTTTAATAATAAAATTTTTGTCTGAAGTTTAATAATATAAGATTATGAAGGATCGATGAAGGGAAGGGACGGAGTGTAGGAGGCATATAACGGTAGATCTTAAAACCTTATTTTTATTTTATTTTTTTCTGTCTCAAAACTAATGCAAAATATTTTTGGTTTAATTTATTTTGGTTTCTCTAACATAATAATTATTTCATTTTTGTTGTCATCTACCCACGTTAAGTGGTCCCCTTGCTCCCGTGAGAAATCTCATCGGTATAAGCGATCTTTTCTAAATATCGTAATAAATTTTTAATGTTCTTAAAAAAAAAAATTTATCCCAACTTTTTAACAAAAATATCTCGACTGCTGAAAAAATAATAAAATATCAAAAACTGTTGGACCGCCTCACACGCGAAAAATGCCTTGCTTCAATCCCACGCGAGCTAGTCAAACTACTCTCGCTTTAAGATAAGACACGTGTACGGTAAAAAATCCTTGTTGAGTTCCATTTGTATCGTTTGCGTTATTGTTCCTTTTGGCGTTTCACAATCCACGTTTAGACGGTTACCATTACTGAGTGCTATTGGATTGTTTTTACTTGTGCCATCGAGGAAAGTCGGTTTTTTCATATCCACAATTAGAATAAATTCGATTCATACATAAATTTGAAAAATATACCAATTCATCTATGAATTAAAAAAATTATATATTTTAAATACGAACTAATCAATATTAGTAAGATTATACATGAATCTTTAATCGGTAACGACGTGTGTGACATATCAATTCTCACATATGAATCTACTAACACGTTACCTGCAACATCATAATTTTATAAAAAAAATTTATCATTTAACAAAATAATAAAATATTAAAAGGATAGTATTTCAATATTGCTATTTTATCAAATTAAATAATTACTATTTCCATTTCTTTTAAACATTCTATCTTCTCTCTAGAACTTGTAGACACCAATTCTTTCGTTCGAGTTTTTTTGTTACCGGCGACCGGCATATTTCTAATGCCAGCGTCGAGCTCCTCCTTATAAATAGCTTCTATTTTTCTTTTCCCCTTTTTGTTGTGTTTGAGGTATATAGCCTCTGTGCCGATGAAGCTTATCAAACTTTCGTTAGATGGAGGATGAAGCCTTCAGTCCTTTTCATCCGGATCCAGTTGCAACTTCATAGTTGCTATCCTTTGGAGTTGCTTATAGTGCAAAAAATCCAGATTTATTCCGAAAATTTCCAGATCTACTTTCGAAAAATCAAGATCTGGTCTGGAAGATTCCATATCTATGGTGATCCGTTGTTCTGGAGGAGAGCACAAAGTCCAACACCTCAAGAAGATCCAGATGAGAGGCAGCTTAACGGAACCAAATCCACTGGTGCTTGGAAGCGAAGAAGCGGTCACCATAGTGGGTGTAATTACTTTTAGGACACATTATATTCTTATGGTTGACGCGTTTCATTTCAATTACATCGCTTTTAGGCGAGCTTCTCTTCGAAGCTTCTATTTTTTTTTTTTTTTGTAGCTTGTGCAATAACTTTGATGTATGTTCTCGTTGTTATGTTAATAAGAGATTTCTCACTAGGAGTTACCTCCCATGGTAACATCATGATTCGGTTTTTACCTAACAAATGGGATGTAGTGGATTTCTTCGAATTTGGCTGTTGGGACGACACCAGATTACATAATCATGTCTTACGGGATCATCCCATTATTCATCAAGTTATGATTCCATTTTGCGGGATCAATTATCTTTCTCCCTCGTGAGATATTATCTATTCTGTAATAGATCTTGTATTTTCTCATGTGGATGATTGTACTTCTAGATGAGTTATTTTCTAAATTAATATAACAAGTTGGCCGACAAAAATAAATAAAAATAATAATAGTTACAATTTCCATAAAACTACTCTTTATATATAAAAAAAATATTTATATTTAAAAGATATGTAAGTATTAAAAGGATAGTATTTCAATATTGCAAAGATATTTTTAAAAAATTTTAAAATATTTTTATTTCTTTATTTAAAATATAATTAATTAAGATTTCCTAGTGAAATTAATATTTAAATGCCCTACAACACAATTTTCAACTATAATAAATTAACATTGATAATTATTTTAAATACTATATAATATCACTCATAGCTTAGAGCAAACATCTTTACGTTATGCGTGAGATATTAATGTGATATGTCTATTGTAATGATGTGATGTTTTTTATAAGATTATGTGGAAAATAACATAACAAAATAAAATAAAAATTATTCGAATTATACCATTTCAAGGAAAAAATCTTAATATTATTTTCATAAATTTTAAAAATGCAAGAGAAAAAATCAAGAAATACAAAATAATGAAGAAAACGCGTTTAAAAAAAAAAATTTGGATGTAAACATTTCATGTGGTTATTTTAAATTTTTAGCTTTGAGTATATTAAGATCGGCCAATAGTTATTATAACCGAAAGATGTGCAATTAAATGCATTTTTGATTAGTGAGTAATATATTAAAGTGAACAATAAATTAATACATTTTGTTAAGAATATATATACAAAATAAGTTTTTGAGTAATTACTAATTAAGAAATATGAAATGATAAAATAATTAATTTGAAAAAAAAAATATCGTGGCATGTGTCATGTCAGTTGACTCAGACGTGAGAGCTAACATGGATGATGAATGGTCAATGTATGATTTAACCAAAATTGATTAGTTCTTGTATGAAATAGATAATATTTTGAGTTCGGAGATTAATTAACACAACTCTCTCTCTTTCTCTCTCATCTACCTCTTTTAATTCTTCTTCTACAAGCCGCCATCTTTCGATATATCCATCGCTTTCGCTGAAATAGTGGCTACCACTACTCAAACTCTCCTTAATGTTAACATGTCGAACGTGACAAAGCTCTCTGCAAACAACTACATGATGTGGCACTTGCAAGTCCATGCGCTCTTCGATGGCTATGACTTCGCCAGTTATCTCGATGGATCCACATCACCATCATCCGCCACTGTCACGACCAACAATGTCACAACGCCAAATCCAGCCTTTTCCTTATGAAAATGACAAGACAAACTGATCTACAGTGGGATGATTGATGCTATCTCTGTCTCCGTACAACCAATCATCTCCACCTCTAAAACTTCAGCAGACATCTGGAGGATTTTAGCAGCAACTTACGCAAAGCCAAGTCGAGGGCACATACAACAACTCAAGTTGCAAGTCAAAAAATGGTCCAAAGGCACTAAGACCATCGATGAATACATTCAAGGCTTCATCACAAGATTTGATCAGTTGGATTTACTCGGTAAACCAATCGATCATGAAGATCAAATCGAGTACATCATCGGTGGCTTACCTGACGGTTACAAGGCGATTACCAAGCAACTTGAAGGACGTGATGTCACACCCTCCCTTACTGAAGTTCACGAGAAGCTCCTCAACAAAGAAGCAAAATTATTGATTGCTTCCTCTGTCTCTGCTCAAGTTCCTATCACAGCCAACGTCGCAAACAACAAACCACAAGGGCTCCAACAACAACATAATCATAATCAGCGATTTTCCCAACAGAACTAGCCTTGGACTCGGAATCAACAAAACAATCAATTCAACAACACCAAGGATAACCGTTTCTCTCGTGTATCTCAAAGTGGATACCAAGGTGGGTATCAAGGGAGTTGTCAACTTTGCGGAGTGCACGGCCACAGTGCCAAGAGGTGCCCCCAAACTGACCAATCCACACTCTATATCAAGCAACACCTTTAGAAATCACAATTATCCACCATGGTAACCTTGAGCCAATCTAGCTTTGGGAGCATCGAATTCCAACAACGCGTGGCTCATGGATAGTGGTGCCACCCATCACATGACCACTGACCTGAGCAATCTGATACTGCACCAACCTTCCCAAGGCAATGATGCAGTTATCATCGGTGACGGTTCCGAACTCAACATAACACACACCGGTTCCCTTTCCTTACCCTCTTCTTCTCGTAATTTTAACTTAAACAATGTCCTTTATGTTCCTCACATCCACAAAAACCTCATTTCCTTATATAGATTGTGCAACACTAATAAGATTTCTGTTGAATTCTTCCCCGTCTACTTTCAGGTGAAGGATCTAAACTCGGGTGTCCCATTACTCCAAGGCCAAACTAAAAGAGATCTTTATAAGTGGCCTATTTCACCAACTACTCTTCAATCATTCTTTGCCACTTCTACTCCAAAAACATCCCTGGATGAGTGGCATTATCGATTGGGCCATCCATCATTTTCGACTTTTAAGTCCATTGTTTCATGCTATTCTCTTCCTTATTCAAACTCAGTTTCTCAAAACTCTTTATGTTCTGATTGCTCCATCAATAAAAGTCACCAATTACCGTTTGCTCATACTTTAATTGTCTCCTTTCACCCTCTTGAATATATTTTTACCGATATCTGGACTTCACCGGTGGTATCTGTTGATAGTTACAAATATTATCTTGTGCTTGTTGATCATTACACGCGTTACTCCTGGATTTATCCTTTGAAAACTAAGTCGTAGGTCCGTGACACATTCATCCCGTTCAAAGCTCTTGTGGAGAATCGTTTCAAGACGAAAATCGGCACCTTATTCTCTGACAATGGTGGAGAGTTCATCGCCCCGAAATCCTTCCTTTCTAACTTGGCATCACTCACCTCAAATCTCCACCACAAACACCGGAGCACATTGGAGTATCAGAACGGAAGTATCGCCACATTGTCGAGACAGGCCTTACTCTTCTCACTCACACTGGAATGCCGACGTCATATTGGACATATGCCTTCGCAGCTGCTGTCTATCTCATCAATCGCCTTCCAACACCGGTGCTTGACATGGAGTCGCCATACCAGAAGCTGTTTTGAGAAAATCCCAACTACGACAAGCTCAGAGTGTTTGGGTGCCTCTGCTTCCCATGGCTCAGACCGTACACCACCAACAAGTTTGACAACAGATCCACACTTGTGTGTTCTTGGGCTACTCCCTCACTCAAAGCGCCTATCTCTGCCTACAACCAAGCTCCGGTAGCATCTACTCCTCTCGTCATGTTCAATTTAACGAGAAGACGTTCCCATTTTGGTGTACCAGTGACAAATCAATGCAAGAGGAATCCACATCAACAAGTTCTCAATACCCTAATGTTTCAATTTTTCCTCTTCCTGTGCAGATATATGTGCCGACGCCGCAACCCCCGTGTCTTCAGACTGCGGTTCCTCCGCCGATTGTGATGCCGATGCCCTTGAGCTCCGACGAACCACGTGATGCCGCTCAACCTTCGGCTCCTGTCTCTGAAACTCGGGAGGACCCAACAAAAATAACCAAGCCTAGTAGCCCACCTATTACTCAAACTCACATGAATCACAGCCCAACTATAAGCCCAATTACCAATAATACCCAACCATCAGCCCAACCAGAACCTGTTTCTTCTACATTCCCAAATCATGTACCTGATAATCAACCAAATATTATGCATGAGAATCCCAATCCCTCATCTTCCTTGTCTCAACCTCCCACTGAAAACCCTTAACCCACTAACCAACATCCCATGAAAACACGTCTCAAAGCCAATATCAGAAAACCGACCTCCAAACTCAACCTCTCCGTCACTCTAGCCTCAACCATCTCACCGGAGCCTCACACGATCACTCAGGCCCTAAAAGACAAGCGTTGGCGAGGAGCCATGTGTCACGAGATGGATGCTTTTGCTCAAAATCAAATCTTCGATCTGGTTCCTCGGCCACCAAATCGCAACATCATCGGCTGCAGATGGTTATTCAAAAACAAGTTCTTACCTACGGGTTCTCTTGGTAGATGCAAAGCAAGATTAGTTACCAAATGGTACAATCAAGAATACGGCCACGATTATACAGCTACCTTCAGTCCGGTGATCAAGTCAACGACGATTCGCCTCATCCTCGACATTGCAGTCTCTCGTTCATGGCCCATTCAACAACTAGATGTCAATAACGCGTTCCTCCAGGGAACATTGAATGAAGAAGTTTACATGGAACAACCTCCAAGTTTCGTTGATTCCGATAATTCGACACATGTCTGCCGCCTCCGCAAAGCAGTTTACCTACTCAAACAGGCACCACGAGCTTGGTACTTAGAGCTCAAAACCTACCTCCTCAGCATTGGATTCAGAAACTCTCAAGCTGATGCGTCCATGTTTGTGCTCCACAGAGGTAATCACCACACTTACCTTCTGGTGTATGTCGATGATATACTCATTACATGAAGCAATACGCCTTTTATTCAACACGTCCTGTCTCTTCTTGTTGAACGGTTCTCCGTCAAGGATCCAGAGGACCTCAATTACTTCCTCGGTCTCGAAGCTCATCCCACATCTCAGGGTATGCATCTATCCCAACGGAAATATGTAGTCGATCTCGTTCACAAGTATCACATGAGTGATGCTAAACCCGTGACAACACCAATGGCATCATCACTAAAACTGACCATCAACTCCGGAACCTCACTCTCTGATCCATTAGACTATCGTCGCTTGGTAGGAAGTCTGCAATATATATCCTTCACCAAGCCCGACATCGTCTTTGCTGTCAATCGGTTGTCGCAATTCATGCATCATCCTACAGAGGATCACTGGCAGGCCACAAAACGCATCCTTCGCTATATGGCCGGCACCACAACTCACGTAATCTACCTTCCAGCCAACAACTCAACCCAGCTTCATGCCTACTCTGACGCCGACTCGGCTGGAGACTCCGACGCTACATCTCCACCAACGCTCACATCATATACCTTGGTAGAACTCCGGTCTCCTGGTCCTCAAAGAAGCAGACAAGCGTCGCACGCTCATCCACTTAAGCTGAGCACCGATCCGTTGCCAACACCTTCGCTGAAATTCGAAGGATCTGCAACCTTCTAACAGAACTTGGTATCACTCTTCCTGCTCAACCTATTGTCTACTGCGATAATTTGGGAGCTACATTCCTATGTGCCAACCCGGTTTTTCACTCGCGAATAAAACATGTAGCCCTAGACTATCACTTCATTCGTGGGCAGATTCAGCAATAACACTTCGCGTAGCACATGTAAACACCAAAGATCAACTGGCCGATGCATTGACTAAACCACTACCTCGGGCGCGTTTCATTGAGCTTCGTAACAACTTTGGTGTCGCTAACGCCCCTCCATCTTGAGGGGACGTGTTAAGGATGCACCCAATATCATGTTTAATGACACAATATTCTCTTTCTGTAAATAGCTTATTCTAGAGCATTCTAACCTCATGTATATAAGTGTATCTTCTGTCAATATTGAATCATAAGAAAGTCTTATTCCTTACAGCTGCGACTGATCGCTATGTTGTTCGTTTGGCTATCGCTGCGATTTATTTTTTTATTCAAAATTTTAAAATTAAAAATATATAATATTCTATAAATTAAATTTTCAACAATAGTCAAATTATTTTAACTTTGTAAATCTCTAGCATATAAAAATAAAAATAAAAATATGATAAAATACGATTTTGGGGTTTTGACGGAAAACGAGGTTTGTGGTTTTAACAGAAAACACAGTTTTTAGATTTTGTCAGAAAAATGCGATTTTATGGGTTTTGGCGAAAAAACACATTTTTACGATTTTGGAAAAAAGCGCGGTTTTACGGTTTTTACGTAAAAATTTACGGGTTTGCCGTGAAAATGCGGTTTTTTGGGTTTTGACGGAAAAATGCAGTTTTACGGGTTCGGCGGAAAAACGTGGTTTTACGGATTTGGCGAGAAAATGTGATTTTTCGGGGTTTGACGGAAAAATGCGGTTTTACGGGTTTGGCGGGAAAACGTGAATTTACGGTTTTGGCGGAAAAATACGGTTTTACGGATTTGACGGGAAAACGTGAATTTATGGTTTTGGGGGAAAACGCGGTTTTACGGTTTTGGCGGGAAATTGTGGTTTTATAACTTTGGCAGAAAACACTATTTTGAGGTTTTGGCGGGAAAATGCATTTTTACGGGTTTTGGGAAAAAACACTATTTTTGCAGTTTTTCGAAAAAAACGTGGTTTTACGGGAAAAACGCGGTTTTACATTATTACGATTTTTGGCGGAAAAATATGGTTTTATGGTTTTGGCGGAAAAACACTATTTTCCGGTTTTAACGGAAAAATGCTTTTCAAAAAAAAATTAATTTCATGTAATATATTTTTTAAAATTTAATATTTTTTTTTAATTTAAAATTTTTAATAGATTAAATTTACTATAATTTTAATTTATTTAGTTTTAATTTAAATTTAAATTTATTTATGTTTTTGTCGCATCGACTAAATGTAGTTCGTTTTGATGTCGTGCGACTAATCCTGATCGCTGCGATCAGTCGCTAAAAATCTAGCGACTCAAAATTTTGGTCGCTGATTGCTACGATATTCAAATGAATAATATTTAATCGCTATCGTTGATCGTAGTGGTTGGCGACTGCCAAATGAACAAGAGGTCTCCAAACTAATTAAATAAATATTAATAATTATTTAGCTAATTCATCCTTAAAAAAATTATAATAAAACATAATGTTAATGCTTTATTCCAATCCCCATCTGACGCGGCACTTGTCAAGTGTACCTGTTTAGGACCAACCATCTGTTATTTTAACAAAAGTAATTAAAACTATAATATGATTATTTGTAATGAATATCGTCAGCGTATATTGCGTTTGATTTATGGGTCCCCATAGAGTCACAACCCCCCACTTGATGAGCATATCGACTTTCATAAATACCTCCAATTTGGCTACCCGTACATATACTACTTTTCAACCCCTCAAGTTACTATATTTATATATATATATATAAGATAATGTTAAATTACAGAAGGAGCACGTTTTTAAAGGTATTGCGAAGCTAGGACTTCTTAAAATTTTATCATAAGACACTTTTGCAATAAAAACAAAATTTCCCTTGAATTTATAAAAAAAATTAGGGTTTTAATTTTTTAATTGAATAATGAAAAATAAAATTCTATTTCTATAATAAAGTGTTTATTTTCAAAAAAATCATAATTTTTGTAAAAATCTCAAAAAAATATGTAGTACTATCATGGAGCATAAGAACCGCACATTTGTAGTCTAGTAATAAACTCACATTGTCTTCTTAAGTTCATATTTCACTAAAAACAAAAACACATGCGCGTAATAGCCGAAGCTGGGCCAAAAACCTAATTAAAACAAGCGTTAGAATTTTATTTGTTTTTAAACGTTAAATTTTTTATTATGTAAGTGTGTTTTTTAAATAGAAAAGTAACTAAAATTTGGTCAATAAAATAAACTAAAATTAATTGAATAATTGTTTTCAAAACCCGAACCAAACCGAACCGAACTGAATTAAAAGTAAATCCCAAATGGAACTTATTTTTCTAAAACTAAAAAACCGAAACCCGAATAACCCAAACCGAACCGAACCAATTAACCGAATGCCCACCCTTGATATATATGAGATTCACTAGCCCATTTGTATTTCTCATTTGTTTCCGTTTTATGAATAAAAACATTTTTTCTTTCGTCTCAAAGTAAGATAAATCATAAAATATAGAATTTAACTTGGTTTTCAATATGATTCTTAACCAAAGATCATTAGTGAGTGTTTCAAATAGCATCAAATTTCTTGTATGCTTATACTTGTCTAAAACCCTTCCCAAGTTCCCTTATTAGTTTATATATTTTTCAGTTTGATCGAACTTGAAAAAAAAAAAAAAATTTGCTGCAAAAACAAATTTGGGCTCTTATTTTGATATGGCCCATTAATTTAAACCGGGCTTAGCACTAATTTAGCCTTTCTAGTACAAATCCAACAGATATTCTCCAGAAGTAATGGAATGCAGCCCACAAAATATCAGATGGTTCAGGAGAAAATAGATTGGAACTCAATTTTTTTTTTTTAAATGTTTTTGTGGTTGGAATTCAATTTCATATCAAATGCTTTAGTTTTTATTTTATGTTTCGTTGAGTTTCTAAGATTTGTTTTAGTATTCAATAATCAATACATTGGGAATGTTGATAACATTAGTTTTTTTTTTTTCTTTACATCCATTAGTTTTTCTTTTGTTGACAGTAGGCAAAGTTTATGAGGCCGACTTGACTTTGGTACGTGGTTAGGAGGTTTGTATTAATTCAGTGGTTAATCATACATCTTGGTTATGAATAAGGAGAACTCGAGGGGAAACTAAAAAGAAAGGAAGTTAGGTTGTTATTGACTATGTTAAAGCATTCACATTTTTGTAATTTTTTTATTTAAATTTGCTCTAACTTTTTTTACTCTCCCTTCTAAATCTTTCTTGGAACTCAAGAACAAGCTAATTGATTGCATAATCTCAAGCCGAGATGTACAAAAGATCATCAAAGATCTTGAAAACCTCAAAGATGTGTTTGTGTGCTACGTTATTTTTGAACCGAGTGATTGTGAAGTGTGTTAGCAAATTTGGTATGGTAAATACCGATAGTTTCTCAATAAGTGGTATCCGAGTTCATACAGATAGTAGATCAAAGTTTGTTGGATCGAAACACTTATCCGGATCGAAGAAGAAGGGATTGTGGGTTTGATCGAGATGGAATCAACTGGAAAAAGATTTGAGGTAGAGAAGTTCGATGTAAGGGTAAACTTCTATCTCTGGACACACAAAATACTAACGCTATTAGATGAGGATGAGTCATCATCATATAATGAATCGAAATGTGTTAATGAGTGGGAGACTGCAATGAACTTACATGGGAGCCAATTACTCTATTCAAGATCAGATAAGTTGACAAAATCAAGTATAAGGGAAAATACTGAAATTAAACTTGATTTTGAATCAAACTTAATTCTTGGTCGATGGTGAAATTATTTTTAATTGGACAAAACTCAAATAAGACCTCATCATTTCTAGAATTTTTCTAAAAATACTCTATAAACTTATCACTTCTCTAAATGTCATTCGTATAGAAAATTTATATATTTGTAAAATAAAAATCTAGGTATTATATATTATTGTAAAATAAGTTAGAGATATAAAAACATCTAGATATTTGTACTTTACGAAACTATAAATATCTCTTCATCCTTTCATGTGTAACTATGCAAAATAAGTAGAATCAAAGCAATTTGAGAGAAATGATAAAGTGCTCTATATTCTAAGTGTTTTTGTTAAATTCTATATTCTAAGTTTTCTCCTGTCTTTTAAAATTCGGTAAGTGTTTTGATGTTTTCTATATTTTCTAATACTTGAGGGTTTAATCGCTTGTTTTTTTTGGATTACACATGTATTATGGTTTTGGACTAGTGCTAAACACTTTCAAAGTTTTTTACATAGTTTATACTTGTTTAACTTGTTCAACATTGATTATGTCAATTATTATACATTGCTATTGTTTCTTTACGTTATAAACTCATTCTTGCATATTACTAGATTTGAACACAAATTATGACAAGGATGACACAAATCAATTGATTATTATGCTCATACTATTTGGAGTTTTCATATACACAATTGTGTAATCTTCATCTCAACCATTACAAAATATAGAAGAAAAAAAAAATATGTAAAATATAAAGGTAAAAACAAAAAAAAAGGGAAGGACCACGTAAGAGAAAGGAGTAAAAAGTATGATTGTCCGAAAGAGAGTTGCAGATGTTACATGAAGAGGGAGAGATTGGAAGTCGTAGCTTACTAGCCGTGACAGTCTTGGAGTAAAAAGTATGATTGTCCGAAAGTGTGGTCCTTCTCTCACCTGATCACATCTCTCTCTCTCTCCTCATCACTCCACTCTCTTTCCCACTCATAACTTTGGAAATCCACCAGATTTTTGCCTCTCCATTGAATATAGTTAATATATCATTTTACCTAAGAGAGAAGAAGTTATCGATCATGTTACAATTCACAAACATGTATCCACTTGCTGTCAAAGAAAAATACCGTGTGTTGTGCCATAGTAGTATTCAGTCTAGGACCAAGAGCGTAAACTCGCTATAATTTTATGTTCATTTTTACTGCATGTAAATTATGCGACTAGATCATTTAGGTTTTAAATGTGGTGAACTGACGGAAAATTCGTTACCAAAAAACTTATTCATCTTCAAAATTAGTCGAATGTTTCAACGAATTCCGGATGCATGATGCTAAATCTTTTTTGTTTGGACAAGAGCCTAGTGCTAAATCTTAAAAATAGAAATATATATATATATATATATATATATATTCAATTATATATTTTAACACAAATATTTTACGTATAATTGGTAGGTCTTTATTAATTTCACATATACTCGTTAATCTTAAAACCTGCCAATTTGTTTCTTTATTAATTTCGCATATGCTACTTAATATTATTTTTAATGAAATTTAATAATAAATCAAAACAACTAAAACGATCGTGTTACACTTGGTTGGAGAAATTTTAATTTAAAACATTTCTTCGTCCATCTGAAAATTAAAAATGCAATCACTTTATTTGAAATCATCTCCCAATTTTTGATGGATTTACACATTTATAGACTACAAAATTCTTATTATATGGTTGTATATTTCATGATTAATGGAAAATTAAATCCAAAAACAAAGATAGGATCAGATTCACTGTGTCAGTGACAGTAATTGTGCCAACCCGGCCAAATAAATGGATATCGATCTAAATAAAATGTCCAAAATCACGACACAGAAAGATGTTGCTTTTGATTTGATGAACTCGAAATTATCAATAAAATCTCCGTCCCGTCACCATTCATACACTGCTTATTACATAAACATAACGCCGTGAAATAACGGTGTCTAGGCTTGACTTTTTGGACAATTTTTTTTTTCCTTTGTAGGTCGGCATCATACATTTTTTTTTTTTTCCGAGTTTTGACCTTCAAGCTTCAAGCCACTTGGCACGTGACTCGCACGCTTCCGTGACGGTGAAATATGAATACCCTTTAGAGATTCTACTGAGTTAAAGATATATTGGATGAGGACAGTAGCGTTAAAGATCTTACATCAATCTTACGATAACTATGTAAGGTAATGTCTACTATATAAATAGTGTGTATGGAGGGACCATGTAGCATTCCATTGTCTTAATTTGATTGAATTACGTTAATATTGGTATAAATTAACAAGAAGATTAAGCAGGTAAAATTGAGGAATAAAAAACAAGTAATGGGAAGGTAGGGATAATAGAAGACATGCATATCCAACTTAGATCACAAAGGACCCTAATAATTAGTTATGTGATAGCAACACTTGCATGTCCCATTTGCAAAACCCTAGGGTACAAAAAACAATTTGAAAAGAAAAGAATGCCCCAGGAGAGGCCTATTGCCATTACATTACATCTATAAAATGGGGGACCATTACTAGCTAACAAATTTTCTTACATTTATATACAAATATTTATTGTAAAACTTCTCAAAACGTAGTGTTTCAAAGCAGCAGAACCATAGAAGTAGCCATGTCTCGGATTGTCCTTAAAAGTATAAAATCTATTCTCTTTTAGTTACTTGGTTCTTTCCTCTGTGTGTTTAAGTGAGGATCACAAGTCTATCAAGGACCATCTTGAAGCTGCAAACTATTCATGAAAGATTCTTTATCAAGAGACAATGATTCGCTAGATGTGTCTTTCCACATTTAATTCATTGTTGACGAAGTACTACTCTTGTTTCTTTTAAGACCCCCTCATATTAAATTAAACCTAATTAAATTCAACGTTTTATCATACTATTCTTTAGATTATCTACCAAGTGCAGCTTCTTTCCATTATGTGTGTAAATTTGAGGTTGATAAATATAAATAATGAGAAGAAGTCATAACTTTTTCTTCATTTTTCCTGTAGAGTTATGATAAAATAGTCAATTTCTTCGGTCTGAGAAGATTATGTACGTATAATCCAAAACTTTTGTAGTTATTTTTTTTTTTACGAGTACTATTAACTTAGCCATAGATTTATATAGCTATTTTGATTTTTCGGCATGAAGAGATATATACACAAAAAGGTCCAAAACTCTTTTTTTTTTAAATAGTACTTGAAATATTAAGGATTTGTCTTTTTTAACATGAATTAATTGCAGTGTAATAGGGTTCTAGGGTAGTAGCCCTAGCATCTCCTTTCACTCAGGAAATGTCCCTCTCATCTCTCTCTTTCATCACACACACACACATACATGCACACACACACACAAACACAAACACTTTCTCTCTGGTTTTAATTAAACCCCCTTAAGCCCACACTACCTCGATCTATCTTTTTAAGGTCACGAGACCCACTTTGTTTATTTAGTTTCCACACGCAGAGAGAGAGAGAAAGAGAGACATGGGAGGGTTTGTGGCAGATAAACTGATAGAAGACTTTCGAACCTCTCTTCTTTAACTTTTACTACTCTTTACGTTTTTCTCTTCCTTTTGTTGTGCAGCCTCAAACTGAAAGTCTTGTAATATATATTCTCAATTATTATAGCTCTTCGGGAGAAGTCTTATCTCACGCCAATCTCACGTTTCCCACTATGTATATACCCCACAAAACACAAACCACTTTCTTAATTATATATCTTCCGATTTCCTAATCTTTAAACTCACACTTTCTTTTTTTATTGATTTTTTTTTTGGCAGGAGGAATGAGGATAATTACTTAGACCTCAACAATTTGCCAGATGATTTTTCTAGAGATGGCAATAAGCAAGCCCTCGAGGAAGGCTCTTCCTCTAGTATGCATACCATGAAAAACCCTAATTATTTCAACGTTATATATATATATATATATATATGAAACATGGAGATATATACATATAGTTTGGATTATACATGGAGTCCAGACGATGGCTTATTTGATGAAATTGTTAATGTGAGGTGTTTTTTTGGTAATTAGGTCAAAGAAAGAAGAAAGGAAGTAAAGAAGGGAAAGATGAGAGCGGGAAGGTGTACGAATGTCGATTTTGTTCACTTAAGTTCTGCAAATCCCAAGCTCTTGGTGGCCACATGAATCGACACCGACAAGGCATGTCCATTTATATACTATCTCCTTCAACCTCTTTTAACTTTCATATAATCCACATTTCATATTCACACTTTTTTAGTTCGTGCAAATAAATCAAACCCAATTTTCAAAAAAAAAAAATTTGTCTTTGATAAATGATTGATGTCACATCTATGCTTATACTACAACTTTATCCAGTAGATAGTAGCTAATTGCATTTAAGAAATGTCCTTTTTCTTTTCTTTTGGTTCTAAAAACTTAAAGAGAGGGAGACCGAGACATTAAATCAAGCTCGTCAATTGGTTTACCGTAACGATACCTTAACCCCACCTGGAATTTCGCCATTCGGGTACTCTCTAACACTTCAAATCATAAAATAAAAGTTACTTATTGTGCTTGTTATAGTGATTCATCATATGAATGGGGTGATTATATATTTGGAATTATTGGCAGTTATCATACCGCAGATCCAACAATCTACCGGTCGGTTTACTCATCACCAATGCTATACACCGGAAGCTCCTCAACAAACTTGGTTCCTCAACAGCCGATGCCGCCATATCCATACTCTTCAAACCAATACTCTCCTCACAATCATATCAACGACTACTACTTAAGCCAATCCTTTCGAGGCAGCAGAAGCATTTCACCAAACCCTAATCTCCCCACCACCACCACCACCGTTAATTACATGCCCGATGGTCCCGTGGAATCGAGCTACACTTGCGTTGGTGCACCCATTGGTCAGGCCGGTTTCCCTAGCCGTGGCTCCGGCAGCAGCATCCGTGTGCCGCCGCTCGAACCGCCACAAGGTCGTGATGGTGACGCTTCACGGCAGTGTTTGGATCACTCTCTTAAGTTACCCATCAATCGGTTTCAAGATCATCACTCGCTCTGAATTTTAACAGATTTCCTCTGCTTTTCTTTTATTTCCTTTTTTCTTTTTGGGCATTTTCTTGTTGTCTTGTTTTGTAATTTTGTTGGATCTTGAATTGTCTAAACGCCATGGATCCTACATGTGTTATTAATTATCATAATGGCCCGTTTGCTTTTAGCCAAAATAATTATTAGGATCTAATTAATCTCTACCGGGTTAATATCTAACATTATTATGATTTGTGCTGTGCTTGATTTTAGTGCGGAATAAATACAAAATATAAAAAATTATCGTACTGAATCGCAGATGCCAAATGATGTTAAATCAATTCATTTAAGAGAAAAGTTAACAAGTTAGGAGATGAGAGGGACCATCATGGATGTGTACTATTGGATATAAATTAAAAGGTAAACGTTTAACAAAGTTTCCATTTATGGATACACAAGGGAAGTGATTAATATAAGGAAAAAATAAAGCTTTTGCAATATATAAATATTATAGAGCGAGAGGACAGAGGAACCAGACAAATGGGTCAGAGAGAGAGAGAGAGAGAGAGAGAGATTGTGTTCATGATAATATATGATACAATGTGTAGTGAGATTGGAACAGCCTTTATCTGAGCTCATCTACAACTATATCAGCTACTTTGGCCTTAAGCTAGCTATGAGGATTGGGGATTGGAGGGAATTGGTTTGTGGGTTTTGGTGGTTGGTTTGTTCAAAATCAAAATAGAAAAGTATGTTCTAAATATATATAACATTTTATTATTATACTATATAGTTATAAAAGTGTAAGAAGGAAGTAACTAGATCCAGATGGAGACCGTTAGATGCCAGCTGAATTCCCCTAACTAGTAAAACTTTCTCTTTGCATTTTCTGCTTTACTCTAGTTTCTATCAACTACTACTTCCCCTTTTTTGTTGTTTTTAAATCTGTTTCGCTAAAAATATATTTATTTCTTCAATTTATAGTTTTTTTCTATAAAACAATAACTCTATTTTTTGGGTCTACAATGTACTATAATATTGACTTAAAAATTTCATAACACAAAGTAACTTAATTATGGGTTTTTGGGTCTACAATTTTATGGTGAAAAAATTGTATTAGGATATTTTTTAGAAATTTAGTACGTTTACACTGGTTGAGTCAATGCCACTATACAAAATAAATTATAATTCGAAAGTAATTTTTCAAAATCTGAACTTTTGTGCAAATGTTTACGTTTATTTTTTTTTTTTTTTTGCAATTGACAAAAAGAAGGAACCTTTTGCAAACCCTGAAGGAATCAGATACCGGCAATAGTAAAGTATATATGCGCAATAACAAAAGAATTAAATGTTGGACAGCACATTGAAAGTGTACCTGGCCTCGTTTGAAGAAATTATACTAAACTTTTTTAAATTAGTTCCTTTGGATGGTATAAAAAATGATGATTCTAAAGGTTACACGAATTAATTAATAAGAAAACAAATGTATAGCTGAGATATGATATATATGTGGACAGGGGGCTATATGCTTACACTGGAGAAGCAATGGCCTCGAGCATATCCATCGCTTCTTCTTATTTATTCTGACCAGTAACAGCTAAATTATAACTACACACAGGGAATTATATATATACATACATATATATAGAGAGAGATTGGTGAAGTGGCGAATCTCTAACTTAATCTGCCAAACAAAAATTTGGTCAAGCCACGATATAACATGTTTCTATTGGTTTTGTGATGTCATGGGTTAGCTAGCATTGTTTAGCCGTACGGACACCTATTTAAACAAGCATATGTAAGTAATGGAAACAACAGAGATGTGTCTCTACGTACGAAACGAAGCAACGTGTGATCGGTGAGTGCGAATCACTGTCTACGTATATGTATGTATATACACATACACATATGTATATATAGATATGGAAATTAATTAAGTATATATACTACACGTACTATAGCTATACATGCAAATCTTTTAGTTATGGTCATTATATATTGTAACGTAGTTCGCCAAAATCATACAATCTCGGATGATTTATGAATTATGAATAATGAATATCATGATGAGGTGTAAAAGATGCAAAATCATCTTATACAAGTGTGCAACTATATAGTATATTTGTTTTATAATAGTAGATTGGTGTTGCCGTGTTCAATGCTTTTTTGGGTTTGATGGAAGGATGATTGATCCATTCCAAATTTTCTTACGAATCACAATTTTCAGTGGAGCCGTATTTTCCCTTTATTCGTTCCGTGTTTCCGCAAAATTGATAATATATATATAAAACTGTAAAATCACAATTTTGCAATATTTTCATTTTTTTCTGCAAGTTTTCTATTTAATCAACAACTTATTTTGCTATATCGCTCCGCCTATTTTTTGTTTATCATTTTTTTCTTATGATTTCACGGTGTTACCGCTTACCAATATGTGAGAGCAAATTGATTTTTCATTTTTCTCATTGATCCTATTCTCCTATATTAAAACATATTTAGATAAATAAAGTACTAAATTGGATTGGATGTGATTCGAGATGGAAGGGATCACATTAATCAGCCCCCAAATTTTAAATCTTTGTCTCGCTATATATAGATAACCCAAACCGGCCTATCAGTAGCCCGACCTGATTGGACATTTTTCTTATGTAGCTTCGGCCGATCCTACTTATGCATTTAAATTCGTTTGTTTCATTCCGATTTTATTCTCTCGGGTGATGTCAACTCAAGAGTATGTTGACCAAAGAATATAAATTGATATTATATATTGGACGAAAGAGCTGTGAATAATTCCATGGCAGTGCCGTACAACAAGGCACCTATTACACTTTTAGGTTGTCATGTTCAAAGTTTTGAGACTTTGAGTGCATATTGAAATATAAGATATATACAAGGTGCTATTCTGTATCCTTATTTCCAAAATAATTTTGTCAATATCTTAACTATTTGTTTCACTTAAGAAAAAATGTTTTCAGCAACTTATGTGGCCATATATTCTTCGTGGTCAAGGTAATTTAGTCACTATTTAGCCACAAATTAACAACCACAAAAACAACAGATTTTTATGGTTACATAGTGGCTAATTCGTAGGTAATAGCCACATTTAAAGCTTTATCTAATCCATTGCTATGTATCAACTTATTAGTCACGAAGCTGGTAGCTATACTGGCCACTATTAGCTATGCAAATGACCACCAATGTGGCCACAACATTTTGTAGCCTACTCTTCAATTGTCATGACATATTGGTTAATCAAGTCGACTTTAATTAGCCGTGAATTTCAATGGCTTAAGTGTGGTTTTTAAACACAAATTTGGAACATATAGTTTAAACTCGTTTTTCCATCTGAAATTTTGTATTTGATGAATTGTGGATGGATTTTTTTTTGGATCACAAATTTGTGGATGGTTTAAACTTGATATTTTTTATCTAGCGAGGAGATTTATTTTATCTCTATACAAAATGGATAAAACAAATCTCCCCGCTAAATAAAAAACAATATATATGACGAATTTTATAATTTTATTAATGTATATTCTAGTAGACTCTGTAAATTATTACTTCTATATTCTATTTGTATACACTACTGTTGGCATCCACAAAATAAAATACAGAGTATATTTGTAGACAATGTACCAACAAAATATCAGAAATTTTCTAGAAAATAAAAACGTGCTAGCCGACAGGCGGGACCCACACGAAGATTTACACAAACGCAAATAAAAACGTGCTAGCCGACAGATGGAACCCACACGAAGACTTACACAGACGCTTAAGTGTCGGCACCACTATGGAACGACACGTATCAAGACACAATCACTCAAGTGTCGGTATCACTCAAGGAGCGACACGTATCAAAGCACTCAACGTTTCTCCTTCTATAAATAACCTCTTCCACTAAAGGAGAAGGACACGAGCAATCAGACGCACAACTCTCTTTCTAAAATCTTTTCTAAAAAAATTCTAAGAAATTTTTAAGCCTTAATTTTGTCTTTAAAACCTTGTTTTCAAAATCCATATACTTGTATGTACCTTTATTATAAACTAAATCAATAAAGAAAATGTGTCTAGTATCTAGTACAATAGTCTATACAAATGTATACATCCTTAACAAAAATATTCTCATGGATTATCAATATATAACAAAAATCGTATCATATATAACAATAATCGTATGTTTTCTTATCATAACACTACAAGAAACATGCGAGTTTGCAACTACGGTTTTGGTAGCAAACGCCTCGCAAATTGCCATTTGCGACCAAATAAGAATCGTCGCAACGAGCTAGTCGCAAACGAAAAATCGTCGCAATCTAGTCGCAAAATGTGCGAGGAAAAAAATTTGGTCGCAAACACCTCGCAAAAGTTTTGCGACGAATTTGCGTGGAATTATTTTGCAAGGCATTTGCGAGACACATTTTGCTAGGAGTTTGCGAGGAAAATTTTGCAAGGCATTTGCTAGGCATATGTTGCTAAGAGTTTGCGAGGATGATTTTGCGAGGCATTTGCGAGGAATATTTTGCTAGTAGTTTGCGAGGATGTTTTTGCGAGGCATTTGCGAGGAATATTTTGCAAGGCATTTGCGAGGAGTTTGTGGGGAAGGACGGTCGCAAATCAGCTGCAAAATAGATATAAATTACTTTTTTAAAAATCAAATTTTATAAAAAATTAAATATAAAAAATAAATTTCGGAAAAAAATAAAATAAAATTATATTACATAAAACGAGTATCTAGTACAACGAAAAAATAAATTACAAATCGTCGATATCACGAAAATCCGAAGCAGAAGCTGAAGATGTTCCAGCTTCTCCATGTTTCTTCTTCCTCAGCATCTCCCGAATCGTCGGGTTCGAATCCCCAAGTAACTCGAACATTATATCGTAGGTGTCGTGTTGCTGCGTCTCCGGAACGAAATCTGAGATAGGCGGAGTCGATGTAGAAGGTCCGGCACGTCGTGAATGATACCCGCCACGTCGCGGTACAGGTGTACCGAAGGCGAATAAAAAACCGGTATACTCATTATGCATATCACCCATCTGCAATAAAATATTTAATAAATATTAAATTCAATTTAAATATATTCCTAACCATTCTAAAAAAAAATTATAAATTTATTCCATACCTAAATCTATTCCTAACCATCCTAAAGAAAAAACTATAATTTTAAAAAAAAAATCGGATTACATACCTTGTAGAGAGAGAGTTGCGAGTAGAGAGATGTTGGGTGAGATGGAAATGAGTAAAGAGCTAGGCAAATTCGGCTGGCTTATATAAACATATATTTTGTCGCAATTTAGCCGCAATTGGATCGCAACAACACACCTATTTTCACCCATCGGATTTACCGCCTAGATTTGCGATCCATTTGCGATGCCACGTGGCAAACGCGTCGCAAATCTGATCATATTTTCGACACGCGGCAAAAAAAAAGTTAATTTTTTTTATATTACCGCCAAGTTTTACGACTAATTTGCGACGCCATGTGGCAACGACGTCGCAAATCTTGTCAAATATTCAACACAGTAAATTAAACCGCCAAGATTTGCGACGCCGTTGCCACATGGTGTCGGAAAGTAGTCGCAAAATGGGCCAAAATTTTGCGACTGATTTGTGACTGACCGAATCAAACAAGAAAAATAGGGTTTAGGGTTTAGGTTTTTCACAAAATTCATACATATATACATCCTATAATTATACATTAGGGTTATGTGTTTAGGATTTCGGGCAATTATATAAGCAATTCGACAATCCTACTAAAATTGATCGAATCATCATGCATTAACTATATAGTTACATACTTAGTCTCTGTAGATTCATTAAAATCTAGATGTTATTCGAGAAATTAATAGGGTTTATTCAGCTAGCCTATATGCATTAGGGTTTATGGCATATAGGTTTTATTTAGGGTTTACGGTTTAAGATTTCTAGGATTTTATAGGATTTAAAGTTTAGGATAAACTAAATACAAAATTGCTACTAATTTGCGACCTCGAGTCGCAATCTAGTAGCAAATTCTATATTTTGCTACTAAATTGCGACTAGAGGTCGCATATTAGTCGCCATTTTGTACTTAGTTTATATTTAAAAAATACACACGGTATATAATTGAAGGTTTAAGGCTTTTAGGATTTAAGGCTTATTGGGTTTATTTAGGGTTTAGGGTTTCTAGAATTTGATAGGGTTTAAGGTAAACTAAGTACAAAATTGCTACTAAGTTGCAACATAGAGTCACAGTCTAGTAGCAAATTCTATATTTTGCTACTAGATTGCGACTAGAGGTCGCATATTAGTCGCAATTTTGCACTTAGTTTATTTTTTAAAAATACACACGGTACATAATTTAAGGTTTAGTGCTTTTAGGGTCTAGGGCTTATTAGGTTTATTTAGGATTTAGGGTTTCTAGGATTTTATAGGATTTAGGGTTTATGGTAAACTAAGTACAAAATTGCTACTAATTTGCGATCTCGAGTCGCAATCGAGTAGAAAATTCTATATTTTGCTACTAGATTGCGATTAGAGGTCGTATATTAGTCGCAATTTTGTACTTGGTTTTTTTTTTTAAAATACGATACATAATTTAAGGTTTATGACTTTTAGGGTTTATGGCTTATTGGGTTTATTTAGGGTTTAAGATTTCTAGGATTTAATAGGGTTTAGGGTTTAGGGTAAACTATGTTCAAAATTGCTACTAATTTGTGACCTCGAGTCGCATATTAGTCGCAATTTTGTACTTAGTTTATTTTAAAAAAAATACACGGTGCGTGAGAATGCTTGTAATCACACCACTCGGTTGCCTTTACTTTGCCACCCATTCGGCCTAAATCCGAGAAGACATCGGGTACTCCCACATCAGGATATGTTCGCCCAACCCCACCATCATCGTATCGTTTACGATCCATTTTCTTTGTTTTCACGATTGGGCTAAAATAGTAACTCGAGAAATTAGATGTCTCCTCGGTCAAACTTCCTGCCACGATCGATCCCTCAACCTTTGCGACATTTTTTGCTTTCATCTTCAGATGTTTGAAGAACCTTTCGAACGGATACATCCATCAAAATTGGACTGGTCCACCAAGATCCAACTCATGCGGTAACTGGACTGCAGATGTTCCATCACGTCAAAAAACGAGGGAGAAAATATCTCTCACAGCAAATGCCTCGAAATTTGCAACGTCTTTGCTACGAGCTTTCTTTTTATCGCATATTAGCTGCAAATTTGAGGATATTTGCTACCACTTTTTTTTCGTCGCAAATCACTCGCAATTTTGCGAGGCATTTGCCACGAATGATATTTGCCTCGCAAATTAGTCGCAAATTTGAAGATAATTGCGACTAATTTGCGACGAAATTTTTCTACGCAAATTTGCGACCACAATTGCAAACTCGTAACAAATGCCTCACAAATTCTCCTCGCTAATGGTCATGTTTTCTTGTAGTGTAATAAAAATAGTCTCTTATCATACTTTTTGTTATGAATTCAATATTCAAACTTTCTTAGATAACTGTGTATTACACAATTCTTAATCTAGTATATAACTAAAAATAAACCGGTGAGTACACTAAAAAAATGAACAAATGGTTGGTGTGTCATAGAAATATTAACATTTTACTACAAAAACCTTTTAATAGAGAATTATTAACATTTCAATGAAAAATAAAGAAAATAAAAAGTTTAAAAACTTGAAACAGGAACGAAAGATGTGAACAAGTCACGGCTAAGACAAAGAAGAGGAAGAGAGAGAGAGAGAGAGAGAGAGAGAGAGAGAGAGAGAGAGAGAGAGAGAGAGATGGAGAGAGAGAGAGAGAGAGAGAGAGAGAGAGGAGCAATGTGAATACAAACTTTAACTAATTACAAATCTTTCGCTAAAGCCAAAAATCTCACACTCAGAGAGAAATCCGTCAAGCAAAACGTTTTCATCCCGTACCTTTCTTCCGATATATCTCGGGATTCTACATCCGCAATCCACAATATCTACATGTATATATAAATACATATACAAATATGCAATACATATAGATATATACATGCATGATGCAATATACATGTATACAAGTAGGTATGATATGGGCCTAGTGATAGGCTCAGAACTACACTAAAAATGTTGCAGCTAACTGTTGAATAGCAATCAAACTACACTGCCATCGATTCAAACACTCTGGACCGTCGCGCAGTCCAAAAAACAGAAGAATGTTTAAAGTTGCTGCTCCCTCCCTTAATTTGTTTTTCTCATTTTGCATTTTCATTACATGCATGCTCATTTTGCATTTTCATTACATGCATGCTCATTTTGCATCGTTCTTTTATTTCTTATGTTTAATTCATAATTATGAAAATCTCTTATATTTATATATTGGAAACCTGTGTAGAAGTTTTTATATAGTCACATGGGACTTTGTCTTAACTTGCAGTTTTAGTCGACAATATCAAATTTTTGTTGTTGATAAAGACAATACCATATATTTTACCCATTTAAATATTGTATTCATAAATATTCTTGAGTTAAAGTTTAAATTTTAAAAGACCGAGTTGTTGTTATCATTGTGAGTAAAATATTTATTGATGTAACTCAAAATTTTGTATCTTTCTGCTTCTACTGAAGCTAGGACTAGAAGTCTATAGTAGGAGCTAGGTAATGTGTATATAAATATACGCCCTCGTCAAAATTTACACTATATATATATCTATACCTATGTAAAAAAAACAATGATGAAAAATATATAATCTAAAAACCAGTGAGGTTATAGATATATATATATGATTAATATCAGTCGCAGTAACATTTTATGTTATTTACCTATACTTATGATGAAAATAGGAAAGAAGAGATTTTCCTTTTTGATATCTAAAAATTTGAAACAGATATTATAATAGACATATACTAGCCTTGCCGCATGCAACCATCCATGCTACTCTATTTACCATTAAGTAGCCTTATTGTTTTTTATTATCTCATTTGTTTTCTTCCGAACCACACAGAAGAACTCTCATAAAACAGTTTCCTCCATTTATATTTATATAGCAATACTATAAATAGATGAAAAGAAGCAAAAACAATTAAGCATTCGAGTTTTACTTACATCAGAAATCAAATAGTTTTTTTTTAATTGTCTTGGTTGTCAAGTTCGATCAAATATGATAGATATTCGTAGGTATAGGTAAAAATTATTAAATTCTTCAATCACTTGTAGATGGAGTATTGTAACCAATGAGCAAAATTGTCCAATTTATAAGATTTTAGAACTAAAGAAACTCAATTAAAATTTGTAAACCATATATGACATCGTATGTCCCATTTTATAGTTTTTTTTTTCAAAAATGCTAAAAGTATTTAATGGGATGAAAAAGTCGCAATGCTACATATCGGCTTGTCTTGCCAAAATGGCTCAAATGATGTGGAGGAAAATATTAATCGTTGTCGGCCTTCTCAACTTGTTAAGCTTTATCTTCATTCTTCTAAAGTTAATAAAGGCCTCCAAATTTGGAAGCCCAGAAAGATGGGCTTTATAGAAGTGTTATCGCTATTTATTAAGAAAAATGCATTATTGTTTCTTGATGATAAAAATGTCATTCCAAAATCCTAAATACGCAACATCCATATATGACAAATATTCATGAAAATATTTAAATTATAGGTGTTAAGGCAAATTTTAACCGGTTCAATAGTTCTACAAAATGATAGAAGAAAATATTTTTAGCAACTTATGTGGCCATAGATTATTCGTGGTCAAGGTAATTTAGCCACTACTTAGCCACAAATTAACAACCACAAAACAACAGATTTTTATGGTTACATAGTGGCTAATTCGTAGGTAATAGCCACATTTAAAGCTTTATCTAATCCATTGCTATGTATCAACTTATTAATCACGAAGCTGGTAGCTATATTGGCCACTATTAGCTATGCAAATGACCACCAATGTGGCCACAACATTTTGTAGCCTACTCTTCAATTTTCATGACATATTGGTTAATCAAGTCGACTTTAATTAGCCGTGAATTTCAATGGCTTAAGTGTGGTTTTTAAACACAAATTTGGAACATATAGTTTAAACTCGTTTTTCCATCTGAATTTTTTTATTTGATGAATTGTGGATGGTTTTTTGTCCGGGTCACAAATTTGTGGATGGTTTAAACTTGATATTTTTTATCTAGCGAGGAGATTTATTTTATCTCTATACGAAATGGATAAAACAAATCTTCCCGCTAAATAAAAAACAATGTATATGACGAATTTAATAATTTATTAATGTATAAAAACATTGTTTTTTGTAGTTGAGATTTTATAATATATTAATTTTGGTTTTTTCTTGTTTAAATGTTCAATGTCGTAGTGATTGCGTGACTAAAGATTTGGTCAGCATCTTTCATAACGATTTCAAAAGTATGTGGTGGAACTTCAACATTGTACCCTAGGATTTTCAAGGCAAAATGTTGGTATATAAGTTTGAGGTACGTTTCGTTTTTTTTTCCTTTTAATTTTAGTATTCTTATGTTTGTCTAACATAATATTTTTACTGGTATTTTCAGCAATACTATTATTGAAAATCGATTTACCATCAGACAATGTAGATGTCTTACAAATTTCAATTTTAAAATCTTGTCAAAAACATTATCAGTAAGGCGAAACGATTACAGAAAAAGTTGGCATTCTTGGAAGATAATCATTGTCAACATGGTGAAGGATACATCATCACATGGTTGATTCGAAACTGTTCAATAAATGATACGTAATTTTGTTAATTCTTAATTTATTTAATACATTATGATTTACATTTGATAGTGATTCTGAAGTAATTAGCCAACAAGGTAATCGTCGCACCATTGTCTCAACATCATCTAAACGCGACAAAAAGTTTAGACCGCCTAGACTGTTTACGCGTTGCCTAGGCCGCCTATACATTGCATAGTTTCTACTTTCATGTAAATCCATTCTTTGAGATGTAATCGCCATGGTGAAAATATGCCTAACGCCAAAGCGGCTATCTAACCTACCTTTTTGGATATTACTGAACAAAATTATATTTATAAAAAGTACGTATAAGAAAAATATATTATACTAGATTCTGAAACAATTATCTCTTGTTGGTGAAAATTTATATCAAAGCAAAAATTTCAAATCCCAAATTTCAGTTTAGTCTGACCATGAAAAAATACGATTCAGATGTAGATATTTAAATATGAAAAAGTTTTGCCCAAAAGATTTTAATTCCAAAATCTTGATAATTTCAGGATTAAATATCTAGATCTATGTGGTTTGATGACCACGGGTCATATTTAGAGTTTTGAACTTAATTAACATTCTTATCTACAAATTTTGTTATATATGTTCGTGATGCTTTAATAAGAAAATGTGTTTAGTATCTAGTACAATAGTCTATACATCCTTGTTTAGATTAGTTGGATCATAGTCTCTTATCATAATTAAAATATTCTCATGGATTATCCATATATAACAAAAAATCGTATATTTACTTTTTCTTATGTTTTTTTAGTATATCAATATTTAAGTTTTGATCAGAATGAATTCAATATTCAAACTTTTTTAGATAACTGTGTATTACACAATTCTTAATCTAGTATATAAGTAAAAAAAAAAACCGGTGAGTACACTAAAAAATGAACATATGGTTGGTGTGTCATAGAAATATTAACATTTCACTACGAAAAACCTTTTAACAGAGAATTATTAACATTTCAATGAAAAACAAAGAAAATAGAAAGCTTAAAAACTTGAAACAAGAACGAAAGATGTGAACAAGTCACGGCAGAGAGAGAGAGAGAGAGAGAGAGAGAGAGAGAGAGAGAGAGAGAGAGAGAGAGAGAGAGAGAGAGAGAGAGAGAGAGAGAGAGAGAGAGAGAGAGAGAGAGAAGCAATGTGAAGATTTAACTAATTACAAATCTTTCGCTAAAGCCAAAAAGCTCACACGCAGAGACAGATCCGTCAAGCAAAACGTTTTCGTCCCGTACCTTTCTTCCGATTTATCTTGGGATTCTACGTCCGCAATCCACAATATCTACAAGTATATATAAATACATACACAAATATGCAATACGTATAGATATATACATGCATGATGCAATATACATGTATACAAGTAGGCATGATTTGGGCCTAGTGATAGGCTCAGAACTACACTAAAAATGTTTAGCCTTTCGTGTACAAATCCAACAGATATTCTCTAGAAGTAATGGAATGCAGCCCACAAAATATCAGATGGTTCAGGAGAAAATAGATTGGAACTCAATTTTTATCTTTTTAAATGTTTTTGTGGTTGGAATTCAATTTCAATAAGCGATATCAAATGCTTTAGTTTTTATTTTATGTTTCGTTGAGTTTCTAAGATTTGTTTTAGTATTCAATAATCAATACATTGGGAATGTTGATAACATTAGTTTTTTCTTTTCTTTTCTTTACATCCATTAGTTTTTCTTTTGTTGACAGTAGGCAAAGTTTATGAGGCCGACTTGACTTTGGTACGTGGTTAGGAGGTTTGTATTAATTCAGTGGTTAATCATACATCTTGGTTATGAATAAGGAGAACTCGAGGGGAAACTAAAAAGAAAGGAAGTTAGGTTGTTATTGACTATGTTAAAGCATTCACATATTTGTACTTTTTTTTATTTAAATTTGCTCTAACTTTTTTTACTCTCCCTTCTAAATCTTTCTTGGAACTCAAGAACAAGCTAATTGATTGCATAATCTCAAGCCGAGATGTACAAAAGATCATCAAAGATCTTGAAAACCTCAAAGATGTGTTTGTGTGCTACGTTATTTTTGAACGGTGAGTGATTGTGAAGTGTGTGAGCAAATTTGGTATGGTAAATACCGATAGTTTCTCAATAAATGGTATCCGAGTTCATACATATAGTAGATCAAAGTTTGTTGGATCGAAACACTTATCCGGATCGAAGAAGAAGGGATTGTGGGTTTGATCGAGATGGAATCAACTGGAGAAAGATTTGAGGTAGAGAAGTTCGATGTAAGGGTAAACTTCTATCTCTGGACACACAAAATACTAACGCTATTAGATGAGGATGAGTCATCATCATATAATGAATCGAAATGTGTTAATGAGTGGGAGACTGCAATGAACTTACATGGGAGCCAATTACTCTATTCAAGATCAGATAAGTTGACAAAATCAAGTATAAGGAAAAATACTGAAATTAAACTTGATTTTGAATCAAACTTAATTCTTGGTCCATGGTGAAATTATTTTTAATTGGACAAAACTCGAATAAGACCTCATCATTTCTAGAATTTTTCTAAAAATACTCTATAAACTTATCACTTCTCTAAATGTCATTCGTATAGAAAATTTATATATTTGTAAAATAAAAATCTAGGTATTATATATTATTGTAAAATAAGTTAGAGATATAAGAACATCTAGATATTTGTACTTTGCGAAACTATAAATATCTCTTCATCCTTTCATGTGTAACTATGTAAAATAAGTAGAATCAAAACAATTTGAAAGAAATGATAAAGTGCTCTATATTCTAAATGTTTTTGTTAAATTCAATATTCTAAGTTTTTTCGTGTCTTTTAAAATTCGGTAAGTGTTTTGATGTTTTCTATATTTTCTAATACTTGAGGGTTTAATCGCTTGGTTTTTTTGGATTACACATATATTATGGTTCTGGAGTAGTGCTAAACACTTTCAAAGTTTTTTACATAGTTTATACTTGTTTAACTTGTTCAACATTGATTATGTCAATTATTATTCATTGCTATTGTTTCTTACGTTATAAACTCATTCTTGCATATTACTAGATTTGGACACAAATTATGACAAGGATGACACAAATCAGTTGATTATTATGCTCATACTATTTGGAGTTTTCATATACACAATTGTGTAATCTTCATCTCAACCATTACAAAATATAGAAGAAAAAAATATATGAAAAATATAAAGGTAAAAACAAAAAAAAGGGAAGGACCACGTAAGAGAAAGGAGTAAAAAGTATGATTGTCCAAAAGAGAGTTGCAGATGTTACATGAAGAGGGAGAGATTGGAAGTCGTAGCTTACTAGCCGTGACAGTCTTGGAGTAGTAGTGTGGTCCTTCTCTCACCTGATCACCTCTCTCTCTCTCTCTCCCCTCATCACTCTCTTTCCCACTCGTAACTTTGGAAATCCACCAGATTTTTGCCTCTCCATTTTAATAAGTTATTGGATATTCAATTAAGTTAATATCATTTTACCTAAGAGAGAAGAAGTTATCAATCATGTTACAATTCACAAACATGTATCCACTTGCTGTCAAAGAAAAATACCGTGTGTTGTGCCATAGTAGTATTCAGTCTAGGACCAAGAGCGTAAACTCGCTATAATTTTATGTTCATTTTTACTGCATGTAAATTATGCGACTAGATCATTTAGGTTTTAAATGTGGTGAACTGGCGAAAAATTCGTTACCAAAAAACTTATTCATCTTCAAAATTAGTCGAATGTTTCAACGAATTCCGGATGCACGATGCTAAATTTTTTTTGTTTGGACCAGAGCCTAGTGCTAAATCTTAAAAATAGAAATATATATATATATATATATATATATATATATATATTCAATTATATATTTTAACACAAATATTTTACGTATAATTGGTAGGTCTTTATTAATTTCACATATACTCGTTAATCTTAAGACCTGGCAATTTGTTTCTTTATTAATTTCGCATATGCTACTTAATATTATTTTTAATGAAATTTAATAATAAATCAAAACAACTAAAACGATCGTGTTACACTTGGTTGGAGAAATTTTAATTTAAAACATTTCTTCGTCCATCTGAAAATTAAAAATGCAATCACTTTATTTGAAATCATCTCCCAATTTTTGATGGATTTACACATTTATAGACTACAAAATTCTTATTATATGGTTGTATATTTCATGATTAATGGAAAATTAAATCCAAAAACAAAGATAGGATCAGATTCACTGTGTCAGTGACAGTAATTGTGCCAACCCGGCCAAATAAATGGATATCGATCTAAATAAAATGTCCAAAATCACGACACAGAAAGATGTTGCTTTTGATTTGATGAACTCGAAATTATCAATAAAATCTCCGTCCCGTCACCATTCATACACTGCTTATTACATAAACATAACGCCGTGAAATAACGGTGTCTAGGCTTGACTTTTTGGACAATTTTTTTTTTCCTTTGTAGGTCGGCATCATACATTTTTTTTTTTTTCCGAGTTTTGACCTTCAAGCTTCAAGCCACTTGGCACGTGACTCGCACGCTTCCGTGACGGTGAAATATGAATACCCTTTAGAGATTCTACTGAGTTAAAGATATATTGGATGAGGACAGTAGCGTTAAAGATCTTACATCAATCTTACGATAACTATGTAAGGTAATGTCTACTATATAAATAGTGTGTATGGAGGGACCATGTAGCATTCCATTGTCTTAATTTGATTGAATTACGTTAATATTGGTATAAATTAACAAGAAGATTAAGCAGGTAAAATTGAGGAATAAAAAACAAGTAATGGGAAGGTAGGGATAATAGAAGACATGCATATCCAACTTAGATCACAAAGGACCCTAATAATTAGTTATGTGATAGCAACACTTGCATGTCCCATTTGCAAAACCCTAGGGTACAAAAAACAATTTGAAAAGAAAAGAATGCCCCAGGAGAGGCCTATTGCCATTACATTACATCTATAAAATGGGGGACCATTACTAGCTAACAAATTTTCTTACATTTATATACAAATATTTATTGTAAAACTTCTCAAAACGTAGTGTTTCAAAGCAGCAGAACCATAGAAGTAGCCATGTCTCGGATTGTCCTTAAAAGTATAAAATCTATTCTCTTTTAGTTACTTGGTTCTTTCCTCTGTGTGTTTAAGTGAGGATCACAAGTCTATCAAGGACCATCTTGAAGCTGCAAACTATTCATGAAAGATTCTTTATCAAGAGACAATGATTCGCTAGATGTGTCTTTCCACATTTAATTCATTGTTGACGAAGTACTACTCTTGTTTCTTTTAAGACCCCCTCATATTAAATTAAACCTAATTAAATTCAACGTTTTATCATACTATTCTTTAGATTATCTACCAAGTGCAGCTTCTTTCCATTATGTGTGTAAATTTGAGGTTGATAAATATAAATAATGAGAAGAAGTCATAACTTTTTCTTCATTTTTCCTGTAGAGTTATGATAAAATAGTCAATTTCTTCGGTCTGAGAAGATTATGTACGTATAATCCAAAACTTTTGTAGTTATTTTTTTTTTTACGAGTACTATTAACTTAGCCATAGATTTATATAGCTATTTTGATTTTTCGGCATGAAGAGATATATACACAAAAAGGTCCAAAACTCTTTTTTTTTTTTAAATAGTACTTGAAATATTAAGGATTTGTCTTTTTTAACATGAATTAATTGCAGTGTAATAGGGTTCTAGGGTAGTAGCCCTAGCATCTCCTTTCACTCAGGAAATGTCCCTCTCATCTCTCTCTTTCATCACACACACACACATACATGCACACACACACACAAACACAAACACTTTCTCTCTGGTTTTAATTAAACCCCCTTAAGCCCACACTACCTCGATCTATCTTTTTAAGGTCACGAGACCCACTTTGTTTATTTAGTTTCCACACGCAGAGAGAGAGAGAAAGAGAGACATGGGAGGGTTTGTGGCAGATAAACTGATAGAAGACTTTCGAACCTCTCTTCTTTAACTTTTACTACTCTTTACGTTTTTCTCTTCCTTTTGTTGTGCAGCCTCAAACTGAAAGTCTTGTAATATATATTCTCAATTATTATAGCTCTTCGGGAGAAGTCTTATCTCACGCCAATCTCACGTTTCCCACTATGTATATACCCCACAAAACACAAACCACTTTCTTAATTATATATCTTCCGATTTCCTAATCTTTAAACTCACACTTTCTTTTTTTATTGATTTTTTTTTTTGGCAGGAGGAATGAGGATAATTACTTAGACCTCAACAATTTGCCAGATGATTTTTCTAGAGATGGCAATAAGCAAGCCCTCGAGGAAGGCTCTTCCTCTAGTATGCATACCATGAAAAACCCTAATTATTTCAACGTTATATATATATATATATATATATGAAACATGGAGATATATACATATAGTTTGGATTATACATGGAGTCCAGACGATGGCTTATTTGATGAAATTGTTAATGTGAGGTGTTTTTTTTGGTAATTAGGTCAAAGAAAGAAGAAAGGAAGTAAAGAAGGGAAAGATGAGAGCGGGAAGGTGTACGAATGTCGATTTTGTTCACTTAAGTTCTGCAAATCCCAAGCTCTTGGTGGCCACATGAATCGACACCGACAAGGCATGTCCATTTATATACTATCTCCTTCAACCTCTTTTAACTTTCATATAATCCACATTTCATATTCACACTTTTTTAGTTCGTGCAAATAAATCAAACCCAATTTTCAAAAAAAAAAAAATTTGTCTTTGATAAATGATTGATGTCACATCTATGCTTATACTACAACTTTATCCAGTAGATAGTAGCTAATTGCATTTAAGAAATGTCCTTTTTCTTTTCTTTTGGTTCTAAAAACTTAAAGAGAGGGAGACCGAGACATTAAATCAAGCTCGTCAATTGGTTTACCGTAACGATACCTTAACCCCACCTGGAATTTCGCCATTCGGGTACTCTCTAACACTTCAAATCATAAAATAAAAGTTACTTATTGTGCTTGTTATAGTGATTCATCATATGAATGGGGTGATTATATATTTGGAATTATTGGCAGTTATCATACCGCAGATCCAACAATCTACCGGTCGGTTTACTCATCACCAATGCTATACACCGGAAGCTCCTCAACAAACTTGGTTCCTCAACAGCCGATGCCGCCATATCCATACTCTTCAAACCAATACTCTCCTCACAATCATATCAACGACTACTACTTAAGCCAATCCTTTCGAGGCAGCAGAAGCATTTCACCAAACCCTAATCTCCCCACCACCACCACCACCGTTAATTACATGCCCGATGGTCCCGTGGAATCGAGCTACACTTGCGTTGGTGCACCCATTGGTCAGGCCGGTTTCCCTAGCCGTGGCTCCGGCAGCAGCATCCGTGTGCCGCCGCTCGAACCGCCACAAGGTCGTGATGGTGACGCTTCACGGCAGTGTTTGGATCACTCTCTTAAGTTACCCATCAATCGGTTTCAAGATCATCACTCGCTCTGAATTTTAACAGATTTCCTCTGCTTTTCTTTTATTTCCTTTTTTCTTTTTGGGCATTTTCTTGTTGTCTTGTTTTGTAATTTTGTTGGATCTTGAATTGTCTAAACGCCATGGATCCTACATGTGTTATTAATTATCATAATGGCCCGTTTGCTTTTAGCCAAAATAATTATTAGGATCTAATTAATCTCTACCGGGTTAATATCTAACATTATTATGATTTGTGCTGTGCTTGATTTTAGTGCGGAATAAATACAAAATATAAAAAATTATCGTACTGAATCGCAGATGCCAAATGATGTTAAATCAATTCATTTAAGAGAAAAGTTAACAAGTTAGGAGATGAGAGGGACCATCATGGATGTGTACTATTGGATATAAATTAAAAGGTAAACGTTTAACAAAGTTTCCATTTATGGATACACAAGGGAAGTGATTAATATAAGGAAAAAATAAAGCTTTTGCAATATATAAATATTATAGAGCGAGAGGACAGAGGAACCAGACAAATGGGTCAGAGAGAGAGAGAGAGAGAGAGAGAGATTGTGTTCATGATAATATATGATACAATGTGTAGTGAGATTGGAACAGCCTTTATCTGAGCTCATCTACAACTATATCAGCTACTTTGGCCTTAAGCTAGCTATGAGGATTGGGGATTGGAGGGAATTGGTTTGTGGGTTTTGGTGGTTGGTTTGTTCAAAATCAAAATAGAAAAGTATGTTCTAAATATATATAACATTTTATTATTATACTATATAGTTATAAAAGTGTAAGAAGGAAGTAACTAGATCCAGATGGAGACCGTTAGATGCCAGCTGAATTCCCCTAACTAGTAAAACTTTCTCTTTGCATTTTCTGCTTTACTCTAGTTTCTATCAACTACTACTTCCCCTTTTTTGTTGTTTTTAAATCTGTTTCGCTAAAAATATATTTATTTCTTCAATTTATAGTTTTTTTCTATAAAACAATAACTCTATTTTTTGGGTCTACAATGTACTATAATATTGACTTAAAAATTTCATAACACAAAGTAACTTAATTATGGGTTTTTGGGTCTACAATTTTATGGTGAAAAAATTGTATTAGGATATTTTTTAGAAATTTAGTACGTTTACACTGGTTGAGTCAATGCCACTATACAAAATAAATTATAATTCGAAAGTAATTTTTCAAAATCTGAACTTTTGTGCAAATGTTTACGTTTATTTTTTTTTTTTTTTTGCAATTGACAAAAAGAAGGAACCTTTTGCAAACCCTGAAGGAATCAGATACCGGCAATAGTAAAGTATATATGCGCAATAACAAAAGAATTAAATGTTGGACAGCACATTGAAAGTGTACCTGGCCTCGTTTGAAGAAATTATACTAAACTTTTTTAAATTAGTTCCTTTGGATGGTATAAAAAATGATGATTCTAAAGGTTACACGAATTAATTAATAAGAAAACAAATGTATAGCTGAGATATGATATATATGTGGACAGGGGCTATATGCTTACACTGGAGAAGCAATGGCCTCGAGCATATCCATCGCTTCTTCTTATTTATTCTGACCAGTAACAGCTAAATTATAACTACACACAGGGAATTATATATATACATACATATATATAGAGAGAGATTGGTGAAGTGGCGAATCTCTAACTTAATCTGCCAAACAAAAATTTGGTCAAGCCACGATATAACATGTTTCTATTGGTTTTGTGATGTCATGGGTTAGCTAGCATTGTTTAGCCGTACGGACACCTATTTAAACAAGCATATGTAAGTAATGGAAACAACAGAGATGTGTCTCTACGTACGAAACGAAGCAACGTGTGATCGGTGAGTGCGAATCACTGTCTACGTATATGTATGTATATACACATACACATATGTATATATAGATATGGAAATTAATTAAGTATATATACTACACGTACTATAGCTATACATGCAAATCTTTTAGTTATGGTCATTATATATTGTAACGTAGTTCGCCAAAATCATACAATCTCGGATGATTTATGAATTATGAATAATGAATATCATGATGAGGTGTAAAAGATGCAAAATCATCTTATACAAGTGTGCAACTATATAGTATATTTGTTTTATAATAGTAGATTGGTGTTGCCGTGTTCAATGCTTTTTTGGGTTTGATGGAAGGATGATTGATCCATTCCAAATTTTCTTACGAATCACAATTTTCAGTGGAGCCGTATTTTCCCTTTATTCGTTCCGTGTTTCCGCAAAATTGATAATATATATATAAAACTGTAAAATCACAATTTTGCAATATTTTCATTTTTTTCTGCAAGTTTTCTATTTAATCAACAACTTATTTTGCTATATCGCTCCGCCTATTTTTTGTTTATCATTTTTTTCTTATGATTTCACGGTGTTACCGCTTACCAATATGTGAGAGCAAATTGATTTTTCATTTTTCTCATTGATCCTATTCTCCTATATTAAAACATATTTAGATAAATAAAGTACTAAATTGGATTGGATGTGATTCGAGATGGAAGGGATCACATTAATCAGCCCCCAAATTTTAAATCTTTGTCTCGCTATATATAGATAACCCAAACCGGCCTATCAGTAGCCCGACCTGATTGGACATTTTTCTTATGTAGCTTCGGCCGATCCTACTTATGCATTTAAATTCGTTTGTTTCATTCCGATTTTATTCTCTCGGGTGATGTCAACTCAAGAGTATGTTGACCAAAGAATATAAATTGATATTATATATTGGACGAAAGAGCTGTGAATAATTCCATGGCAGTGCCGTACAACAAGGCACCTATTACACTTTTAGGTCGTCATGTTCAAAGTTTTGAGACTTTGAGTGCATATTGGAATATAAGATATATACAAGGTGCTATTCTGTATCCTTATTTCCAAAATAATATTGTCAATATCTTAACTATTTGTTTCACTTTAAAAAAAAATGTTTTTGGCAACTTATGTGGCCATAGATTCTTCGTGGTCAAGGTAATTTAGCCACTACTTAGCCACAAATTAACAACCACAAAAACAACAGATTTTTATGGTTATATTGTGGCTAATTCGTAGGTAATAGCCACATTTAAAGCTTTATCTAATCCATTGCTATATATCAACTTATTAGTCACGAAGCTGGTAGCTATATTGGCCACTATTAGCTATGCAAATGACCACCAATGTGGCCACAACATTTTGTAGCCTACTCTCAATTGTCATGACATATTGGTTAATCAAGTCGACTTTAATTAGCCATGAATTTCAATGGCTAAAGTGTGGTTTTTAAACACAAATTTGGAACATATAGTTTAAACTCGTTTTTCCATCTGAAATTTTGTATTTGATGAATTGTGGATGGTTTTTTTTTTTGGGTCACAAATTTGTGGATGGTTTAAACTTGATATTTTTTATCTAGTGAGGAGATTTATTTTATCTCTATACGAAATGGATAAAACAATTCTCCCCGCTAAATAAAAAACAATGTATATGACGAATTTTATAATTTTATTAATGTATAGTCTCGGTAAAAACATTATTTTTTTGTAGTTGAGATTTTATAATATATTAATTTTAGTTTTTTTCTTGTTCAAATTTCAATGTCGTAGTGATTGAGTGACCAAAGATTTGGTCAGCATCTTTCATAGCGATTTCAAAAGTATGTGGTGGAACTTCAACATTGTACCCTAGGATTTTCAAGGCAAATGCTGGTGTAAGTTTGAGGTACGTTTCGTTTTTTTTTTTCCTTTTAATTTTAGTATTATTATTGAAAATCGATTTACCATCAGACAATGTAGATGTCTTATAAATTTCAATTTTAAAATCTTCTCAAAAACATTATCAGTAAGGCAAAACGATTACAGAAAAAATTGGCATAATTCTTGGAGAATGACCATTGTCAACATGGTGATGGATACATCATCACATGGCCGATTCGAAACTGTTCAATAAATGATACGTAATTTTGTTAATTCTTAATTTATTTAATACATTATGGTCTACATTTGAAGGTGATTCTGAAGTAATTAGCCAACAAGGTAATCGTCGCAACATTGTATCAACATCATCTAAACGCGGCAAAAGGTTTAGACCACCTAAACTGCTTACATGTTGCCTAGGCCGCCTATACATTACATAGTTTCTCTACTTTCATGTAAATTCATTCTTTGAAATGTAATCGCCATGGTGAAAATATGAGTAACGCCAAAGCGGCTATCTAACCTACCTTTTTGAATATTACTGAACAAAATTATATTTATAAAAAGTACTTATAAGAAAATATATATTATACTAGATTCTAAAATAATTACCTCTTGGTGAAAATTTATATCAAAGCAAAAATTTTAAATCCTAAATTCCAGTTTAGCCTGACCATAAAAAAATACGATTCAGAACTAGATATTTAAATATGAAAAAGCTTTACCCAAAAAATTTTAATTCCAAAATTCTGATAATTTCAGGATTAAATATCCAAGCTATGTTGTTTGATGACCACGGGTCATATTTAGAGTTTTGAACCTAATTAACATTCTTATCAACAAATTTTGTTATATTTGTTCGTGATGCTTTAATAAGAAAATGTGTTTAGTATCTAGTACAATAGTCTATACAATCTATACATCCTTGATAGTCTCTTATCATAATTAAAATATTCTCATGGATTATCCATATATAACAAAAAATCGTATGTTTACTTTTTCTTATGTTTTTTAGTAAATCAATATTTAAATTTTGATCAGAATGAATTCAATATTCAAACTTTCTTAGATAACTGTGTATTACACAATTCTTAATCTAGTATATAAGTAAAAAAAAACCGGTGAGTACACTAAAAAATGAACAAATGGTTGCTGTGTCATAGAAATATTAACATTTCGCTGCGAAAACCTTTTAACGGAGAATTATTAACATTTCAATGAAAAATAAAGAAAATAGAAAGCTTAAAAACTTGAAACAGGAACGAAAGATGTGAACAAGTCACGGCTAAGACAAAGAAAAAGAGAGAGAGAGAAAAACAATGTGAAGACAAACTTTAACTAATTACAAATCTTTCGCTAAAGCCAAAAAGCTCACACGCAGAGACAGATCCGTCAAGCAAAACGTTTTCGTCCCGTACCTTTCTTCCGATTTATCTTGGGATTCTACGTCCGCAATCCACAATATCTACATGTATATATAAATACATACACAAATATGCAATACGTATAGATATATACATGCATGATCCAATATACATGTATACAAGTATGCATGATTTGGGCCTAGTGATAGGCTCAGAACTACACTAAAAATGTTACAGCTAACTGTTGAATAGCAATCAATCTACACTGCCATCGATTCAAACACTCTGGACCGTCGTGCAGTCCAAAAAACAGAAGAATGTTTAAAATTGCTGCTCCCTTAATTTGTTTTTCTCATTTTGCATTTTCATTACATGCATGCTCATTTTGCATCGTTCTTTTATTTCTTATGTTTAATTCATAATTATGAAAATCTCTTAAATTTATATATTGGAAACCTGTGTAGAAGTTTTTATATAGTCACATGGGACTTTATCTTAACTTGCAGTTTTAGTCGACAATATCAAATTTTTTTTGTTGATAAAGACAATACCATATATTTTACCCATTTAAATATTGTATTCATAAATATTCTTGAGTTAAAGTTTAAATTAAAAAAGACCGAGTTGTTGTTATCATTGTGAGTAAAATATTTATTGATGTAACTCAAAATTTTGTATCATTCTGCTTCTACTGAAGCTAGGACTAGAAGTCTATAGTAGGAGCTAGGTAATGTGTATATAAATATACGCCCTCGTCAAAACGTACACTATATATATATATATCAAAACGTACATTATATATATATATATATATATATATATATATATACATAAAAACAACACATGATCGACTCCGTAAACAGTCACAAAACAGTCGCAAATATGCAATGAGCGACTAATTTGAGACTAAAAAAAGTAGTCGCTAAATTTTGGTCGCTAATTCAAACAGTCGCAAAGTAGTCGCTTTTTTGGGACTAAATTGTGACTACTAAACTTTGTCATACATAAGCGACTACTTTGAGACAACATTTAGTAGTCATATATTAAAGACTAAATCGTGACAACGTGAATCTAGTTGCAAAACCGTCACGTATTAGCAACTTCTTTGCAACTATCTTAATATATATATATATATATATATATATATATAATTTAAAGAGCTGAAATTAAAACGAAATTAAAAAGTTGAAATTAAAACGCAATTAAAAATCTGAAATCTATATATATATATATATATATATATATATATATATCTCTTAATTACTATATTTATACATATGTTCACATTATATTCTAAACACATGAAAAATGCATTTAAAATAAGAGAGAGGATGATGAAATGTTTGTCTAGGGTGCAGTGGCAATCGCGGGATCACTGTCCTTCAAGTAAGAGGAGCATCTCCAAGCTTGGGATCTATCGCTGAAACGTCTTCCTTCACTGTCTCTAGTATTGTAGAGTTAAGACCTTGTGGATTCTTGAAATCACTAGTCCTTGGTCCTCGACAAAGCTCATTGAGCCTATATGCTTTCTCTTCGCTATAACCACGCCCGTAATTGAAGCTCCTGGTCTTTCTGAAAATAAAATGGTTGGAACCAATAGTTAGACGAATAATCCCAAGCCCCAACACAGAGGAGATTACTAGTCCTCACATTCCTAGCATTCCTAACTTTCAAAAACATACATTATCTTGACTGTAAAAAGACAGATAAGAGGCTGTAAGGTCTTGTGAAATAACCAACATACCATGAGATGTGAAAAGGTATTGTGATTGTTGTGGTGGTCATAACCAAACCTCGGATCCTGGTAGCCACCAGAAGGATAGTTTGCTGGAATATAATCAATCGCAAGTTTACAAATCAATCGCAAATCGGAGATGAACGAGAGAGAAACCAAACCCCCCGATTGTTCTTTATCTCTCTCCACGACGGTTTCCTCCTCGCCGGCTGCTGATGCCGACGTAGCTCCATCCGAAGTCATCACAGAACCCAATAGATCCATTAACTTCTCAGCATAGTAGATCCGACGGCTGCAACAAAAGATCGAACAGAGAGAGTGAAGCGTCGTTAAGAAGGGAGATTTAGAGAAGAAGAGAGATGATACCATGTAATTGGGCAAGCTACGTGAAAAGCCGGAATGTATCGAAGAGGATTCACCGGCGGCAGGAGAAGTCTCAGAAGAAGAACCCAAAGTCGAATGCTTTTTCCCTTGTCCCATCGCCGACTGCGGATCCAACATACCATGAGATGTGAAAAGGTATTGTGATTCTTGTGGTGGTCACAACCAAACCTCGGATCCTGGTAGCCACCAGAAGGATAGTTTGCTGGAATATAACCCCACAGGTAAGAACCAGTCGTGTCTCCACCATGTAGCAGACTGCCAACATTCATATTAGACCTTCCTTCCCTTCCATGAGAAGATGCACCATAAGGTACATGAGCATACTGGTACTGAAAATATCCCTTCTCCACAAACACAGTCGGTTAACAAAAAGAAAAAACTTAACCACGATATATCGAATCTTTCATTAACTAAGCAACAAGACCTCCAAAGAATAAATCACGGTTTAAGATCCTTCGCCACAACACAATTTAAGTTCCAAGACTCATAATTTCAAAATAGGAGCGAGCAAATACCTTATTACAGTTCCTAGGGACTTCACTTGCATCTGAACCTAATGACAACTCCTGAAACAAATCTGTTGTTTCTGCACAGATTATATACAAGAGATAAGTTATTAATAACAAAACCTCAAAATCCAATTGCATAGTCCGAACAAAGCTAATCACTAGTAAAATTCAATCCATAAGAAGAACAAAACTAACTTGCTATCATCTACCTTCCCATATAGACTGTGGGACACAAATCTGTCCAAAATAGACAACCTACCAACCCAAGACCAACCTCGTTTGTTCATGCTATTGAAGTTCGAAACAGACAACCCAAGTTTACAAATCAATTGCAAGTTTACAAATCAATTGCAAGTTTACAAATCAATCGCAAATCGGAGATGAACGAGAGAGAAACCAAACCCCCCGATTGTTCTTTATCTCTCTCCACGACGGTTTCCTCCTCGCCGTTGCTGCTGATGCCGACGTAGCTCCATCCGACGTCATCACAGAATCCAATAGATCCATTAACTTCTCAGATCCGACGGCTGCAACAAAAGATCGAGCAGAGAGAGTGAAGCATCGTTAAGAAGGGAGATTAGAGAAGAAGAGAGATGATACCATGTAATTGGGCAAGCTACGTGAAAAGCCAGAATGTATCAAAGAGGATTCACCGGCGGCAAGAGAAGTCTCAGAAGAAGAACCCAAAGTCGAATGCTTTTTCCCTTTTCCCATCGCCGACTGCGGATCTAACACCTCCGCTTGTCCCACCGCCGTTACCTTTTCCAACCATTTCGTTCAAAATCAGAAGGAAATTGATTAAGAAATCGAGAGAGGCAGACAAGAGAAGAAGATTCAGAGAGGAACGATTCGAATCGGTGAAAAAAAACGAGAGAGAAAGAGGAGACGATTCGAATCAGTGAAGGAAGGAAATCGAGAGAGAGAGAGAGAGAGAGAGAGAGAGAGAGAGATGAAGAAGGAAATCGAGATACAGGGATGAGGAGATGCAGATTCAGAAAAAAATCGATAGAGAGATGGAGGGATGAGTACTTGTTTGGATAACTGATTTGGGAATAAGATATGTTCGAGTATTTGTTTTGACTCTGAGTTGTGAAGAGTTTGTAATTAGTCGCACAATAATTTTAGTGGGAATTAATATGCGCTCAAAAATCCGCACAATAATTTTAGTGGGAATTAATATGCGCTCAAAAATCCAAAATATTTTACAAAAAGCCCAAAATATTTCAAACCTTGACATGTAGAAAATTCAAAAAATTTCAAATTAGTAACAAAATAGTCGCAAATTTGGACGATAGTAGCAAAGTAGTCACAAATTAGTGACCTTTTGTGATATTATTTTTGAGTCACAAAGTTATACCCTAAACCCTAACAATTTATAACCATATAAGTAGTCCACATGATTAACCAATGAGTCTTTTCCTATTTCAAGAAGTATATGCGAAGATTAAACCCTAAACTAATACTAATTAACTAAATTTTGAAAAAATTTAAACTTAAACAAACTTTACTATAGAAAAACATATGTAATATATGTTAAGATGTTTTGTAAGATGCAAAGATATATTATCTACTTAGTGTAACAACTAGTGAAATCTATGTAGATACTTAAAATTACATATATTCATAATTTTCTATTGTTGTTTTTTCAAAATCACATGGATGAGTTGCTAAATAGAAGTAAATCAGTCACACTTTCATAGCATCATCACAAATTAGTCTCTTGTTAGTGGGTATTTAATTACGGTTTTGTGACTCAACTGGGACGATCATTACAAGTTGCTAAGTAGTCACAATTTTGTGACTACTTTTGCAACTGCGTTTTCTGACTAATAAAAGGGTCGCTAATTGGTCTCACTTTGCGACTATTTTGCGACGAAAACTACGTACTTGAATATTAGTCTCACTTTAGTCGCAAATATACGACTATTACACGACGATATTATTTCGTCGTAAATTTGCGACTATAAAGTCTCTAATTATATGTTGGTCGCTTATTAGTCGCAACATGGTCACAAAGTAGTCACAAAATTTTGTGACTACTTTGTGACCTATGTGATATATATACCTATGTACAAAAAAACAATGATGAAAAACATATAATCTAAAAACCAGTGAGGTTATAAATATATATATGATTAATATCAGTCGCAGTAACATTTTATGTTATTTACCTATACCTATGATGAAAATAGGAAAGAAGAGATTTTCCTTTTTGATATCTGAAAATCTGAAACAGATATTATAATAGACATATACTAGCCTTGCCGCATGCAACCATCCATGCTACTCTATTTACCATTAAGTAGCCTCATTGTTTTTTATTCTCTCATTTGTTTTCTTCAGAACCACACAGAAGAACTCTCATAAAACAGTTTCCTCCATTTATATTTATATAGCAATACTATAAATAGATGAAAAGAAGCAAAAAAAATTAAGCATTCGAGTTTTACTTACATCAGAAATCAAATAGTTTTTTTTTAATTGTCTTGGTTGTCAAGTTCGATCAAATATGATAGATATTCGTAGGTATAGGTAAAAATTATTAAATTCTTCAATCACTTGTAGATGGAGTATTGTAACCAATGAGCAAAATTGTCCAATTTATAAGATTTTAGAACTAAAGAAACTCAATTAAAATTTGTAAACCATATATGACATCGTATGTCCCATTTTATAGTTTTTTTTTTTTTCAAAAATGCTAAAAGTATTTAATGGGAATGGAAAAAGTCCAAATGCTACATATCGGCTTGTCTTGCCAAAATGGCTCAAATGATGTGGAGGAAAATATTAATCGTTGTCGGCCTTCTCAATTTGTTAAGCTCTATCTTCATTCTTCTAAAGTTAATAAAGGTCTCAAATTTTGGAAACCCAGAAGGATGGGCTTTATGGAAGTGTTATCGCTATTTATTAAGAAAAATGCATTATCGTTTTTTGATGACAAAAATGTCATTCCAAAATCCTAAATACGCAACGTCCATATATGACAAATATGCATGAAAATATTTAAATTATAGGTGTTAAGGCAAATTTTAACCGGTTCCTATGTTGATAGTTTTACGGAATGATATAAAAAAATATTTTTTTTTTATTGATTTATGACCTTTAAAATACAACGAGTTGAATGTTCTTAACAATTTCTATTGAAAAACTCTCGGAAATTCAGACGTTAGTCGTTAGACCCTTTGCTATGTTGATGGTATGGTCGCTTCGATTGTATGGCTAGATTCTTTGTTGAAGTGGTATGAATTCCCCTTTTTGGAGAATTTAATCTCCTCTTATATGGAGAATGTCTCATATTTATCTCCATTTTTATCGCAATAGAAACTAAATCCTTTTACTATTATTTGGGAAGTGCAATTAGTGAAAATGTTTAGTTGTTTTAATCTTATTGGCTTTCCAAAAAAAAACACTATGACATGTCTTAGAAAAATGATGACATACCTTTAAAAAAAAGATGACATGGCTTAAATCTCTAATCAATCTTTTAACACAAGTTTTATCACAATTAAAATTATCATTAGAAATTTCCAAAATTATAATTTATATTTCGAAATTCTTTTTATATTTAACAACCATTCCGAATTAAAAAAAAACTATTATTCTGAATTTTTTAAAACTTTTCTAGGTTTGAGAGTTTTGCGGGTAAATCCAGGTTTTCTTAAAGTTATTTTTGTCTTCTGTACTTGAAACAATTTAAAAAAAATATATCATAAGTTAATACGGTAAGTGTTAAATATATTATATAGAAATTTTATAGACTAAAATATATATATATATATGATTAAGTTTTATATTATTATAAATACTTTCAGTTTACCAAAAAGTTTAAACATCAGAAATATTTTAATTTGGTAAAAAAAAATTGAATATTATAAATTTTCCGGATCTGCAGATTCTGCGGGTCAATCCGTGTGTTCTTAAAGTCGTTTTGTCTTCTCTACTTCAAAAAAATAATAAAATATATATCATAAATTAATACGATAAGTGTTAAATATATTATACAGAGAGTTTATATACTAAAATATATATATTCGATTAAGTTTTATATTTTTGATATCATGGGATTATGTTTTTTTAAACAATAAGATAAGAAGAAGATGATGAAAAGAAGAAAGAAAAAACAAAAAAGAGGAAGAAGAAGAAGAAAAAGTCAGATAAGATAAAGAAGACAAATATGATGAAGAAGAAGAAGGAAAAGAAGATAAAGAAAAATCGGAAGAAGATGATGAAGAAAACCAGAAGGAGAAGAAGAAGACGGTCAAGAAGAAAACACATAGTGACTTCGGCCGCAAGTAACAACCCTATAAGAAACATAATAAGAACAAATAAAAAACTGAAGGGAGCACGAGGACGAGGAAAAAAACGAAGACAAAGACACAGAAAAACCTGAAGAAGTTGTTGGATAAGTCAAAGATAATGAAGAAGAATAAAGAAAGAAGAGGAATAAGAATAAAAAAATCAAAGAAGAAAAACCGAAAGAAGAAGACAAAGACTACGAGAAAAAATAAGGAAAAGAATGGAACGGGTAAAAATTGGACAAAGAAGGAAGAGAAGACGAATACAAAACCAAAAGAAAATAAGTTGGATAAGAAAAAGAAGAAGAAGACTATGAAAAGAAGAGGAATAAGAAAAATCGGAAGAGAAAAAAAAAACAAACAAAGATAAGAAGAAGAAGAAGTCAGATAAGACAAAGAAGACAAAGTTGATGAAGAAGAATAATGAAAAGAAGAGAAAGAAGAAGAAGAAAAAAAAAATCGGAAGCAGAAGACAAAAAAAATCTGGAATGGGAAGATGAAGACGGTGAAGAAGAAAAAAAGAATACAGGAGGAAAAATAAAAATTGGAAGAAGAAGATGAAAAATAATGAAGAAACTACAAAATAGAAAAGAAAAAACATAGTGATTTCGGCTGCAAATAACTAACCTAGAAGAAACAAAAGAATTAGAAGAAGAACGAAGAAGTAACTGAAGAGGAGCATGAAGACGAGGAAGAGGGTGAAGAAAACAAAGACAAAAAAAGTTAGAAGAATTCTGATAATACAAGGAAGGAAAAAAAGATGATGATGATGAAGAAGAAAAAAAACCTGGAAGAACAAGAAAAAACAAAGAACAAAAACTAGAACAAAAAGACGAAGAAAAACCGGTAGGAGAAGACGACGACGATGAAGAAGAATAAGAAAAAGAAGAGGAAGAGTAAAAATTGGAAGAAGAAGGAAAAAAATACGAAGACGAAGAAAAAACAGAAAAAGAAGTCGGAGAAGAACAAAGAAACCGCAAAAGAAAAAAATCTAGAACCTTTGGCTAGAAGTAACAATCGTAGAAGAAACATAAGAATAAGTAGAAGAAAAATAACGAATAACAACAAAGAAGAAACCAAAGAAGAGCACGCATAGTAGAAAGAAGACAAAAATAAAATAAAAAATGTCAGAAAAGACAAAAAAGATGAAGCAGATGAAAAGAAGAAGTAAAAGAAGAGGAGGAAGAAAAACTGCAAGAAGAAAAAAAAATGATTGAGATGAAGAAGAAACAAAAACAAAGATAGAGAATAATAAATAACAAACATATATAATTAATACAATTAACAGAGTTTATCTAAATTTTTTCATGCTCGCCACATCTATTTTTTCAATATGTTAAAATATATGTTCACTTATTACAAAAATTTACATATTGTTATCTATCGTTTGCGTTTTGTTCTAACACAAATACAAAAGTTACAAAATGGATCCGTAGTTTTCACTACGTCTAAAATATTATATCTATCCATATTAATTTCTTACATGCATATAAATTTAAAACTAACAATCATACATATTTAATTTTAATACTAAAATTAACTTATTCTCTAAAAAAATTTCATGTCCGCACACAGTGCAGGCCAACCACTTAGTAATATATTATTTTGGAGTTTATCCATTACTAATATCACCAAGATTTAGGGCTTGATTGGTTCACCCGCTACCACCCGCAATCGTTACGTTTGCGGGCAGTTGCGGTTGGTAGCATTTGACAACAATCACATAAACCGCTCCATACCGCTCCGTACCGCTTTATATCGCTTGGAATCGCTCTAAATCAAAAACTCTTTTCCACGAGCGTTTGCGGTTGCGGATGGTTGAAAAAATATATATTTTTAAAAATATTATCTTAAATAATAAACTAAAATTTACAAAAAAAAAATTATTTAAAAAAATTTACTTTTTATATCAAATATTATCATATAAAATTATTTACAGTTGATACATATTTTATTTAAACTTGTAATTATTAAAAAGTTATTGTAAAAATACTATTTAATTATTCTATGATTTATTTAAAATATATAATTTTAATTTTTTATAATAATATATTTTTGATTTTAATTTTTATTTTAATAATTATAAAAATGTTATTGTATATATAAAAAATGTTCCAAACATCTTTAAAATTTTTATTTAATTATTCTATGATTTATTTAAAATATATAATTTAATTTTTTTATAATAATATATTTTTGATTTCTATATAAATTATATATTATGTGTATTTTTGTAGTTTTATGTACATCCGCTATTGCACCCGTTGTAAACCAGTCATAAACGTCCCGCAAACGCATCCATTTCTAGCCGTTTTACCAGTCGTATAAATTGTCCAATAACGCTAGAAACTGCTACCGCCCGCTTCCGCAAACTTTCGCAACCGCAGCCACACCCACTACATTTAAACCAGTCAGGCCCTTAATAGTTTTTCAAATCTTGAAATTTTTTATCCTTTCTTCTCTAGAATTTTATTTTTTGCTTCCCCAAATACCATAAGCTTTCAAAAATAGCTATTGGGTTTAATCTGTGATAAAATTATCGCCAACAATAGGCAATTAAAAATCAAATATTGATTAGATCAAATGTCAAAACGCATATACTATTTGTAAAAAAGAAAATATTAACTCCCTTTACAATATTACAGTGGCAACCTCGAATCCAGAAATCTATACGTAACATTTAAAACGTTTCTCTATTGATTTAAAATAATAATACCATTGGAATAGAAAAACTCTAACATGGTAAACACAAGTAGTTTTCTTTCACTTTTATTTTTGTATTTATCCAAGAATCCCAATATTTGTGTCTCATGATAAGTCTATAAACTTATGTATTAGTAGATTAATATAAATATATCTTTTAGATCACTCTGGATTGTAATCTAGAGAGTTGCTCAAAGAGGCAACTCTCCTTCATCCCATTTTTTGATTCAATCAAAGCATTACCAATCTTGGTGTTCTTAAATTAGTCTTCTCCTCTTTTGTATCGTTCACTAAGTTCATTTGAGCATGAATAAATCATTACTTGGATTTACTCACAGGTGGCGGTATCTTGCCAGTAATATCCGTTTCCCAATTTATAATTATATACTTTACATATCTATTGTCTTTACATTACACCATTTACATTTCATTGAATTTTTCTTTACAAACCACCATTTGTATCCCAAATTTGGATACCCAACAAATTTTCTCACTAGTTGCTTGTAAGAAATAGTCTGTATACAATAACAAACTTTTATGATATTTTAAAACAGTATCAGTGAAAAATGATATACACTTTTCTCACATATTGAAAACGTTATTCTCCAATTTAATACCATTCATCAAATTTTTAAAATTTTGATATTTGTATATTTTAGGTGTTCTTAGCATGATTTTTTCTTCGGTTTTCATCACATCTCATTTCATTTAGTTGTTTTTCTCTCATGTTTGAATATATTTGGTTTTACGTTGTGTCTTAGAGTTCTAGGTTAGGTTTTGTGGTATTTGCATGTGTTTTTAATCTTTTTCAGGTACTATGGAGGTAGGATATCTTTGGAGGCTTGACATGAGGATGGAACTTGGAGAAAAACCGAAGAAACATCACGACTGAGGAAAAAAGAAGTTTAATTGGGAAAAAGGAGATCAAACTAATAGCTCAGATGGACACATGAAGAGGTTTCACTATGTCATCGTGAGCTACCAAAAGAGGAATCAAAAGCACCGATCAAACTGAAGCATGTTCCAATGAGATACTAAAGGGGGATCAAAAACATCAATCAAATTGACACAGTCCGACGGATTTTGGGTTTTGTCCTGAAGACAAATGTGAGCTATCAAAAGAGGGATCAACCCCACCAATCAAGACTGCATTTTTCCTATAACTTTTGAGTCCGTCCCGGTTTATCTCGGGTTGACCCGGTTCAGTTTTTATTTACTATAAATATGTTCTTAGACATAGAAAACCTAAGTTTGGGATTGCTATTTTCCTCTTTTATGCAAAAACATCTTGTCTTATAATTATCACTTGGATCTTTGCCATTTTGTATATCTAGTGAAGTTTTCTTAATTTTTACCTTTTCTTTTATGATTATGTCTTTTCCTATGATTATCTTTGAGTTTTGCATAATGATTAGTGAGCATCTTATGGGTTCTTGTGTTTAGTAGATTATGGATGATTAATGAATGATTAATGATGTGTAGGTTTAGATTCTGATGATTTCTAAAATTTAGGGTGTATGTAATGCTAGATTTGACTTACCTAATCAAAATCTAGATCATGGACATTTTATGGCCGGAAGGTGTTCGATAAAATGTCTAGGAAATCCTAAACTTGCTTTTCATTCTAACCAATGGGAATTGATGCTTAAGGTGATTAGTTGACTCTATGAACTTATTCTTAATGATTATTGATCATTTAATTACAATTTGGCACAAATTCAATTTGACACCCATCAAAATTTGGCGCCGTTGCTGGGGAGTTTAACAATAGCCATTAGGATTTGGTATTTGATTAAGACTAAGTATTTATTTTACTTTTGATACTAACTTTTCTTGTTTGTGTTGCCTTTCTCAAACTATATAGGTGCGTGAACTTGAGGAGTAGAGGACCAACAAACCTCCAACCCCTTGTTTCGGACATTAGGCATTTGGAAAGAGAGAAAAGAAGAGAAAAGGAACGGCAAGATCATTTAAGAAAGTTAGACATGGAGCCACCGAGGAATGATCGAGAACGTGAGGCACATGGGGTTGGCCTTGAAAATGCGGGAACTAGAGGGTCCGTTCATCAACCCCGAGAGGCAAGAAGGATATGCGACTTTGATGAGCCTATAACTAATGGCACAAGGACGGATATTAGAGCTCCTCCTTGCGGGAAAAAAAATTGGGAGATCAAGTCAAGCTTGATCAACATGGTGCAAAATAATCGCTTCTTCGGTTTCCCCATGGAGCACCTTATCGAGCATGTGGATAACTTTGAGCATCTTTGTGCAACGGTTAAGATGAATGCGGTGCCCGAAGATGTCATCAAATTCACTATCTTCCCATTTTCTCTTGGGGACAAGGCTTCTCAACGGGAGAAGAGTGTAGTGATCTCCTCCATCACCACATGGGAAGAGTGTAAGAATAGATTTTTGGCTAAGTTCTTCTCCAATCAAAGGACCGTAAAGATTAGAAACGATATCACAAGCTTCCAAAAAGGACCGAATGAAAATTTGTATGAGGCGTGGGAAAGGTTGAAGGGATATACGCATTCTTGCCCCCATCATGGAATTTTCGTGGAAGCCCTCTCAGGGATATTCCACTGTGGTATTGATGAAAAGTATAAGATTGCCCTAAATACCGCTAGTAATGGAGATTTTGTAAGCTTGACCATAGACCAAGGTGAGCAGCTAGTGGAGAATCTCGCCCAAAGCAACCAATGCTATGAAAGGGATTATGATAGGGCCGTGAGAGAGGCTAAGGGAGAAGATACAAGAATCAAGGAGCTAAATGATAAGTTGGAAAAGTTCATCATGTCCACACAAAAGACTATGAATTATATTGGAGAGTTTGATGGGAACCAAGAAGGATGTGTTGAGGTTTTCCAAGAAGGTCAAGAGGAGGTTAGCTACATGCAAGGAGGATACAACAACCAAAAAAGAGGCTTCAAACCGAACTATAGGAATCATCCCAATATTTCCTATAGAAGCACTAATGTTGAGAACCCTCAAGACCAAGTCTACCCTCAACAAAAGCCTCAAGGACAAGGCTTTATCCCACAACAAATGGGTACTTTACAGGGTAAGCCCGAGTCAAACCCAAAGTCCTTTTGTAATATGGTCCTCTTGGATGAAAAGAAAGTCTTGGAGACTAACCTAAGATCCATTGTAGACCTATAATTGGGTGAGGATGAACAATACTTGGAGGAACTAGCCAAACTTTTTGAGTTTCCCAATGATGAACAAGTTGTCAAGAGTGATGAGGTTATTGCGGAAAGCGCTAAAGGAGAGGAGATGGTGCCTAAGAAGAAGGAAAGGGAAGGAACCCCTAGGGTTGAACCCCTTCTCTATGTACCAAAAGTTCCATACCCACAACCGGTCTACACCAAGGCATAAAAGAAGGTTTTCTCCAAGTTTAAGAAAGATATGAGTGACGTATGAGTGATTTTGCCAAAGAATGATGACTTGACTCAAGTACCAAACCAAAAGAGATTCATCAAGGACATCCTAGTGAATCACACAAGGGTTATGGATGTGATGAAGACTTATGAGCAACAACATGAAAGACCTCTTGAGCCAAGATCGATCCTTAAGAAGAATGATCCCCGTAAATTCACAATCCCTTGATCTCTTGGTGATTTGAAATTGGATGTTGCTTTTTGCGATTCGGGTTCTTGCGTCAATTTGATCTCCCTTGAGATAGTAAAGAGCTTTGGGATAAAAGAGCTAAAAGGAAATACTAGCTCAATCTCATTTGTGGATGCATCTTTAAAGTGTCCCATTGGCATGCTTGAAGATTACCCACTAAAGGTTGGAAATTGTGTGGTTCCAACGGACTTTATGGTAGTGGAGATGGAAACCAAGCGGAAACTATCTCTCAAACTCGGAACCCCGTTCTTGGCGACCGCAGGAGCAAGCATAGACTTCCCAAATGAAAGATCCATACTCTTCAATGTGGATTATAAGGTGTACAATCTCATTACTCCCACTACTTCCAATAAAATGTGTGGCACAATTACATGCACCAAGGAGATGAATGCGGGTGATTCGATGAGTATTCAAGTGAAGGATGAACCTTCTAAGGTGGTTAAAGAGCCTTCATGTCTTGATGGTCAGAAATTTGGCGAAGAAGCATTTGATGGGAGTTGCTTGAACTTACTCTTTGAAGAACCTTCGAAGTTGGGTTTGGAAGTTAAAGAATCTAGAGTCACAAGGAAGAAGCCCAAGGAGTACAAGAATTCAACTCTCCTCTTGTATCCTATGAAGTTTTTTTATGGTGCCATAGAGTGCAAAGTGAAGAGCACGGGTGGTTCTAAGCCATTCTCTAAGGCGAAAGTGATCTTAACTCCCGGGTTGAATAAAAAAGAGCTAACCATTATCAAAGAGATAATGGCAAGGGTTTTGAAGATTGAGCTCACCGATTGGGGGCCATGCTTCGAAGATGGATCCCATTCCAACTCCACCTAATCTCTTCACACCGTCAAGCTAGAGACGTAAAACAAGCGCATTTGGGAGGCATTCCCATGATATCTTTTTTATATAACTTTGGTTTATTTTTACTTTAGCTTGTTTTGTTTGTATTTTTGTGTGTTTGAGTTGTAGAGACACTGTCAAGCTAGAGATGTTAAACGTGTCCTTGGGAACTCTCCCAAGCCTATCATTATCAAGCTAGTGATACAAAATAGTCATGAATAAAGAGAACAAGCTTACGAAGCACTCCCTCTACATGCCTCCACCTTACTAAGCTCCAAGGTACCCTTCTTTACCATCGTTTATACCATTTTTCCATAGTATTTTCTTCTTTTTGTGTCATGTTTTCTCTCTTGTATTTAATTTCTCACTGAGACGGCGAAAAATAAGTCCGGGGGAGGAACATTGTTGCTAGTGATAGCTTTTAGTTGTTTTGTTTTTCTTTTGTTTTGAGTCTTGCATTGTGCATACTCTTTAAACCGAAAAAAAAAACCAAAAAGTTGAAAAATTTCGAATTTTTTATATAAAAAATGCATGTAGTTTCGCATTACATTTTTGCATGTTAAGATTGAGTCTAGTGCATTCATATGTTGCATTTGAATATACATTGGGAACAATGATTGATTTTCCTTGTAAAAACCAAGCCTTAAACCGAACTTAAATCCCAATTGATATTTGAGTTTAAAAACACTCTTGAGATGTTGTAATCACTAAGTTTTGATCATTCGCATTCTTGGATTTCCTTAGACTATAGAAGCCTTGCATGATTAGACTTAAGACTCTATCAAGTGAGAACCTTAATGAATGATTAATTATTCTTGCCTTGCATCTATGGTGCTTATTAGCTAATCATTCAAGTTCGAAACAATATTTTTACCAATCTTTTGAGGACTTGAATGACCATTCTCATCTTTAGAATAGAACCTCATTAATCACCCTAGCCTTCCTTGAAATCCCTTGCATTGTTGAGTGAGGCCTTTTTGCATTGCACTTAAAGTGTAAAATGGTCGAAGATACGAAACGACAAAATTAATGCTTCGATTGGGAAACATCAATAGGCTAGCACTTAGGATCATTAAGGGTGGGTTTATTTTCAGATTCTTGGGAAGGGCTATGGGTTGTTGAAGCCAAAGTGCTTAAAGAAAGAAAAAATGCGAGAAAAGAATGAGGAAAGTAAAGCTAAAACACCGGGTGTGTGGAAGATTTGTGAGAAAGAAAAGGGAAACCAAGTTTTGAGTAAATAACTCTTAAGTCTTTAAGGAAGATCCTTCCTAGAGTAAGAAAAATAAAAATAAAAATAAAATGGATTAGAAAAAGAGCAAAGATTCTAGGAAAGAGGGTCCAAAATCGAAATGAAAGAGCTTGTGTTTGTAAAAGAAAGGTTTCCTTAGATTCACAAAGAAAAAAAGAAAAGCTTGGTTACTTGATATTCTTGGGTGATACTTGGCTAAAGAAAAGAGCATCGGGTTGGGATTACTCTCTTGAAAGGGTAGTTAAGATGTTGTCATTCGGGTAGATTCTAGGATTTGAAGATTAAGGTTTGATAATTGTGTACTTTGCATGATTTTAACACTTGTTTAGGATAGTTTTAATCTCTCTTTTGACCATAGATTAATAATTTTCATGCATTTCCGTCTTGTTTCTTCTTGTCATGCATTTTAGAGTCTTAGATTGTATTTCATACATTTTTATAGTTCTCGAGTCCATTTTTAGGTGTATTTGGAGACCTTGGAGTGGGTTGGATGCCAGAAAGCTGGAAGAATGGATCAAACGGGCAAAAATATGCAGATGCAGTCTGAAGCGGCTTAAAGATCATGCCTATTGAAGGCATTCCCTTGCCCAGTTTAATCTGAAATTTGGTGTGGAGATAGAAAATTGAGTTAGCTTCACGTGGGCGTTATATTCAACTCATTGCGAGTTGTGGTTCAAAAGTTATGGACAATTTAGTGAAGATACATTTTGCTGGAAACTGGCATCGGTCACTCATTATCAGGCAAAACAGACCGATGCCAGAAACCAGATTTCAAAAGCTAGAATCCTCCTCTGCTGAAATTCGCTGGAAACTGGCATCAGTCACTCATTATCAGGCAAAACAGACCGATGCCAGAAATCAGATTTTGTATTCTGCCTCAGTTTTTCAGGTCCGACCCGGTTTGTCTTGGGTCGACCCGGGTACTTTTTTATGGACTTATAAATATGTTTTTGGGTTAAAAATAACCTAAGCTTGAATATTCTCTTTGCCTCTTTAGATCAAAAACATATTTCTATGTTTATGGTACTTGGATTTGAGAATATTTATTTATGATTTTCAAAATTTTATCTTAATCTCTTATTTATATTATGCTTGTCTTATATTCTCTTTTGGTTGTTTATTTAGCCATGTGTGAGTAGTTCATCTTTGAGGCTTGGGTCTAGTAGATTAGGGGAGTTTAGTGGATGATTAATGATGATTAGGCTTAGATTATATGTTTTCTCAAGTTAGTTTGTACTTAATGCTAGTATTTGACATGATCAATCAAATCTAGAGCCTAAGTAGATTATCTCCCGAAAGATGTTTGATGAAATGCTTGAACCAAAATTAACTTGGTTTTTCTTCCTTAACCAATGAAAATTGATGTTATGGTGATTAGTGAACTTAGTGGACTTGTTTGTTAATGCTTATTAATTACCAAATTTGCAAATGAAAGTTTAGCTAAATTGAGTAATTAGTGAAGTGATTAGTGCCATGAAAGTGGATTAGTCAAATTTATGTGATACATATTCTAGGATTGGTCTTAATTAGTGTCTTTCATCATTGATTAGTCATCATACTCCCCTCCATCCACTGGTAGACTCAAGACTCATTTTTTTTTTCATTTGAAAGTTAATCCATTTTCTTGTTAATCGTTTCTTGTAATCTTTGATTGCTTTAGTTATTTGTTATTCTCTTTCTTTGTTTATGCTTTTGTTAGTTTCATTTATACAATTAGTAGTTTGAAAACCAAAAACCAAACAAATATCTTTTCCTTTAGCTTAAGTAGATTCTTACAAGTTTAGTGAGTTAATTCAATCTCCTTAGTGGATTCGACACCCAACTAGAACTACAAGTGACTAAACCGTGTACTTGCAATTTTATCGGGTTTAAAACTCGATCGTATCAAAGCTGGGTAGAAAATGTAAGCAAATGTTTTGTATGAGTCAATTGTTTCACCATCTTGAGTTATTTTACGCATTGACACGCATTGCTCCTTTCATTGAGAGAAACCACCATTAAATCAAGTTAGCCATATTTTCTTTGCATTAGCCTATTCTTTCACCCTTAAACTGATTAGAAACGAAAGATATTCCCTCAGTAAGAATTCGAGAATCTCGAATAATGAATGTTAAAGAGTCTTAAGGATTGGATTGCAAGTGTGGGTTTCGTTTTTTCGGATGAAAGATTGTGCTTTGTGAAAAGAATTGGTTGAGAGCAATTGATCATCGGGTTATTTTTCTTATAAGATTGGATGGTGGGTTTGGGCTAAGTTTTTGAGTTTGGTATTGGATATGAGTTCCCGCTCTTCAAATTTCTTGTATTGTGTTTTCTTATTTTCTTGCGGACAAGCAAAGAAAAAGTCCGAGGGAGTTGATATTTGTATATTTTAGGTGTTCTTAGCATGATCTTTTCTTCGGTTTTGATCACATCTCATTTCATTTAGTTGTTTTTCTCTCATGTTTGAATCATATTTGGTTTTACCTTGTGTCTTAGAGTCCTAGGTTAGGTTTTGTGGTATTTGCATGTGTTTTTAGTATTTTTCAGGTACTATGGAGTTAGGATATCTTTGGAGGCTTGACATGAGGAAGAAACTTGGAGAAAGACAGAAGAAACATCACGATTGGGAAGAAGGAAGTTTGATTGGGCAAAAACAGGATCAAACTAATAGCTCAGATCGACACATGAAGAGGTTTCACTGTGTCATCGTGAGCTACCAAAAGAGGGATCAAAAGCACCGATCAAACTAACGCACGTTCCAGTGAGCTACTAAAAGAGGGGGGGGGGAGATCAAAAGTATCAATCAAATTGACACAGTCCGACGGATTTTGGATTTTGTCCTGAAGACAAATGTGAGCTATCAAAAGAGGGATCAACCCCACCAATCAAGACTGCATTTTTCCTATAACTTTTGAGTCCGACCCGGTTTGTCTCGGATCGATCCGGATCAGTTTTTATTTACTATAAATATGTTTTTAGACATAGAAAAACCTAAGTTTGAGATTGTTTTTTTCCTCTTTTATGCAAAAACATCTTGTCTTATGATTATCACTTGGGTCTTTGTCATTTTCTACATCTAGTGAAGTTTTCTTAATTTTTACCTTTCTTTTTATGATTACTAGGTGGTTGGTCCGCACCGTGTGCGGGCATTAATAATAAATAAAAGGTTAATTCTAATATTATATAATATAATTTATAACGGTGCGGACATTAATAATAAGTAAAAAGTTAATTTAGTATTATATAATATGATCTATAATTAAATATAAAATTTTATTTGACTTATTTAAACGTAACAAATTATATAAGTACCATTGATTAATATTAATCGTTAGTTTGTGGAAACTAACAATTAATATTTTAAGCACTATTGATTGATTTATATGACATGCTTGTCTCAAATATAACATTTTCGATATTTTAATTACATTATGTTTGATTTTGATATTTAATTACATTATGTTTGATTTAATAATGATATTTTGTGAGAGTGATGATAAAAACAAAAAAACTCTATGCGAAAAAAGAAAACACAATGGTCATATCGACAATTTAAGTTTTTAGACATAAAAATATTAACTCTATACATATCTTGTAGCTATATGCATTATTGGATATCTTTAAATTTTGAGTTGATAGAAATGGTTTTGAAGCTGCAATGATCGGTCTTTTTTGTTTTTGTTAAACCATTTATATGTATTCCTATATTAAATGTACATGCGAAAGTGATTTTGTTCGGTATTAAGAAGCAGTGTGTAGACTATATAATATTTAGCGAAACAACTAATATTTACTTATCAGATACAACATACGGCTGAGAAAATAACACATAAAATATCAAGAATTGTAAAACTCTCATTTATTTTCTATTATTCTTATCGATTGGAAACGAAGTATTTTATCTGCCAATGTCATCAATAAGACTCCAAATATTTCAGATTCATCAGGATCTATAAAGTCTCCCCTTCTTTTTTAAAACGTAGAGTATCCTCTTTAAAGAATTCCCCTCTCCATATAAACATGTAGTGTTTCTCACATGTGGTCCTAACATCAATAACCTGAAAATTAGGGAGCTGGAGAACCTAATACATAATATTTTATTGACTATGTAATTATGGATGGAAAATTGGATATCTACTTCGCTTGGATAAATTACGTTTCTTGACTGAACTTCTCTAGAAGGCTTATATGGAAAGGGGAATACATTATTCTACTTCGTTATTCTCGTGAAAGTAAAATAGACCAACACCTGGAACACAATATAAGTCACCAGGGGAGGCTCATTAAATTTGTGGGCCTTGTGCAAATTTTTTTTTTAAATATGGGTATATAATGTATAAAAAAAAAATTTGGGCTCTTTTTGCAAATTTTAAAGAAATTTGGGCCCTAAAATACAAAGGAAAAAAAAATTGGCCTTGGCAATTGCACCGGTTGCTCGCCCTCAACGCCGCCCCTCTAAGTCACAATCATATATCTACAAAAATATGAATTCTACTGTACTAAATTGGAAGAATCACATAAAAAGTTGAGGATTTGAAAAGAAATATATATGGTTCAAAAAATCAATAATTTTTTCTCATAAAAGAAAACTGACAAAGAGAGGATAGTAAGCATGTAGACCATCAAAATTTTTATATAAACCAAGATTTTTAAGATTCAATTCTTACTAAACCACTACAATTTTTTTTTTTAAAACACAATATACTCTTTAAACAAAACTAAGATTATCCCTCCCAGATGCTAAACTCTAACATCCACATCCTAGTCATTATTAGCTATCGACAAAATAGAGATCTCACTATTAACAAACACAATATGCATTAGGCTTATATTAGCTTGAACCGCTTGATGATATAATCGCATATGTCTATAAATATCACTTAAAAAACATATCATTGATTTACTATCACCGCGTTAGTTTTGTCAAAAAAAATTTTGTCAAAAATATACATTATGCAGGTGTTAATCCGTGTTATGACACAACACCAGTACTAATACAAATTATGGTCTATTTTTGTAAATTTTGCTTAAAATTTTGGCCTATCTAGCAAATTCGCTCTTGAAATTAATAATATATTTTTTTCCTTGTTAGGCTTGCAAGGGAGTGTCATCATTTTGAACAATAAAAAACACTTTGTATACTACTTGAGTGTATGATTTATATTTTCTTTCGTCAAACTTATTAAAATCTTGACTCTGTTAAAGGTTTATAGTAGAAAGAGCATAGCCTCACCATTCTGATGGAGAAGAGAGAAAACACTTTTTGTAAACGGCTACCTTAAAAGGATTAAGGATTATGGATCGACATTAATCAAAACTTCCTTAAACTGAGCAACCAAATTTTTATCGATTGATGCATGCATCCTCGTACCCTGAAATTTGAAAGCAAAACACTTGATAAAACAATTCAATATATTATATACGAAAATAACCAAACAATAGATGATATTTATACGCTAACATATAACTAAAATATGATAGAATAATATGGAACTAACCTCCGCATCCACTACGACCATGTCAATGGTTTTTCCCCACTTGACATAAGATGACTCCCACAGATGCAACACCATCACTTTGACCTTACAACTCGTTAAAAGAGGAGTAAGTTCTCTTAGAAACAAAATAGGAGTAGACCTTCTTCTCGTAACCGGACCCATAGTAATGCAACCTATTGTTAGAAATAAAATAAGAGTAAGATTGTTAGGGTTTACATAGATAACGTCAGTTAGAAAAAAAAATACGAAAGATCTAAAACAGTAAAATAAAATAGTTAAAATACAAAGAAAACGTACCTTCTTAACCGTAGTTGTAAGTTGTGAAACCTAGCAAACATAAGAACACAATCAGACCAATAATTGAACAAACAAAACTAAAAAGACTATCAAAAGTACAAATCTTATGATCAAAGTGAACAAATAGTATATATGAATATAAAAAACAGAAACATACTACGAAACTAAATTCTGAAGTAAAGAGAGCGCTAAGATTTGTTTAATAACGAAACAAAGAGACAACTATATATAAGCATTGATTCTTAGGGTTTACATATGATAATTTTTGATTCTTATATATATATACTTAAAAAAATTTATAAAACAAAGCACATTATATTCGATGCAGCTATTTATAAGCATTGATTCTTAGGTGTATGTATGATAATTTTCGATTCTTATGTATATCTATACCTAAAAAAATTATAAAACAAAGCACATTATATTCGATACCATATATCAACAAAAAAAATAATCGTGAAACAATAATAGAAAACAGCGACTATTTAAACCAATAAGAATCGAGTATTTTCATTAAAGTTGTAATAAAATTATCCAAAACTCAACTTTTATTTTAAACCAATAAGAATCGAGTATTTTCATTAAAGTTGTAATAAGATTATCCAAAACTCAACTTTTATTCTGGTGCATAGTTACCTCTCTAATAATATAATAGATATATATATATCCATAATTAATTAAAAAAAAAAAAATCAATTATCGAATATATCCATAAAAATATAAAACACTTAAAGACAAAATTTAAATAAGTGTAATAAAAACTCAACTTTCATTCTGGTGCATAGTTACCTCTCTAATAATATAATATATGTCTTTTCTATGATTATCTTTGAGTTTTGCATAATAATTAGTGAGTAGTCATCTTATGGGTTTTTGGGCTTAATAGATTAGGGTTGCTTAATGAATGATTAATGATGTGTAGGTTTAGATTCTTATGATTTCTAAATTTTATGGTGTATTTAATGTTAGATTTGACTTAGCTAATCAAAATCTAGATCATGGATATTTTATACCCGGAAGGTGTTCGATAAAATGTCTAGAAAATCATGAATTTGCTTTTCATTCTTAACCAATGGGAATTGATGCTTAAGGTGATTAGTTGGCTCTATGAACTTATGCTTAATGATTATTGATTATTTAATTGCAATTGAGAAATTAGCTTAATTGAATGATTATTAAATAGATTATTGCCATGGAAATGGATTAGTCTATTTTGTGTGATTCATGTCATGGAATTGAGTTTGAATTATAGTCCTAGCATCATTAGTTGGTCATTGATCATCTCAAGTCGATTGCTTTGCCCAAAACCCATGCTTTTTCATATTTGATCAAGTTCTTAGTTGTTGACTTTACGGTTGACTTTTAGTTGACTTTTGCATTTAGACTTTGTTTATGCTTTAATTCTCTTGCTTTGATTTTGTTTAGTGCTTGCTTACTTATTTGGTCTTGTTTGATTTTCATTTGCATTATCATTTACTCGTTTCACCTAGTTTCATTTTTTAATTAGGATTCTAAAAACCGAAAGTACAATCTTTGAATCGCTTAGCTTAATTGATTACTTGGATTGCTAGTGTAGTTATTCTAATTTCCCTTAATTCGATCCTATGCTATACTACAATAAATAGAGTGTGTTGTTAATTAGGTCTAGATACAAATTCAATTTGACACACATCAATTTTCGAAAAAGTGATTCCGTTTCATACTTTGAACGGATTAAAAATATAAACGAAAACGTCACTAATCAATTAAAACCAATTTTGAAGCATTTCATAATTGTTTTGCAAATATTCTATTCAGCGTTAATATTTTTGTTATTAGATCATTCGACTATTGCGTTATTATTCTATATATCTAACATACCCATCAAACTCATTATTTCCACGAACAACATACAAATATTGTGTGTTTTCCCTTTCTTTCCCTATCCCTCTTCATTTAATATATCAATCCCGGATTTCATTTTCCACCGTTAAATTAACTCTCTCTCTCTCTCTCTCTCTCTCTCTCTCTTCAATTGCCATGTCTTACACTAAAAAGCATATCAAGATCGATCCATGGCCAGAGAAAGAGAAGGAGAAATACCCAAAAAACCGGGAAACCCTTAAGTTGACGATTCCAGCTCTTCTTCTCTTCTGCTCCATTTGTCTCGTCTTCCTAAAACTCCTTTTCCCCTTCACATCTCCACCACAAACAAAAAAGTTTGCATCCTCACTCACCCGCACGTGCGACTACAATTTCTCCGTCTACGTCTACGATCTTCCCGGAGAGTTCAACATCGGCCTCCTCCACAACTGCCGACACTTAAACATCTACGCCGACATGTGTCCGCACGTGGCAAACAACGGCCTCGGACAGCCTCTCCGTCGTGGCAGCAGCGGCGGAACGTGGTTCGCTACGCACCAGTTTATAGCCGAGATGATCTTCCACGCACGTGTGGTGAACCACCCGTGCCGCACGTTTGAGCCAGACGATGCCGACATTTTCTTCGTTCCCTTTTACGGTGGGCTCTACGCTTCAAGCGTGTTCCGAGAACACAACCTAACGAAGCGCGACGAGCTAGCCGTTAGATTAGTCGACTACGTTAGTGGTCAACGATGGTGGAAGAGAACCAACGGTCGTGATCATTTCTTGGCTATTGGAAGAACAGCTTGGGATTTCATGCGAACCAGTGAAGGCACTGACTTTGGTGCAAACATGCTCATGCAAATGCCACGTGTCCTGAACATGTCGGTGCTGACCGTAGAGAGGCAACCGTGGAAAGGTGACAATCAGTTTGGTATACCGTATCCTTCTTATTTCCACCCGTACACGTCAGCAGAGATGGTAACGTGGCAAGACAAGATGAGAAGAGTCGAGAGGCCACACTTGTTTAGTTTTGTCGGTGGGCCGAGGAAAGGCTTGGAGAAAGCTGCCATCAGAGACGAGCTGATCAGACAATGCGCCGGCTCGAGCCGTTGTGAGCTACTCAAGTGTCAAAGTGGAGGGTCCAGGTTAGACACTTCTTTTTCTTTTTCTTTTACTTTATGAATTTGACAATTAGGAAAATTGTAATGGTAATAACTAATAACGCGTTCCACAATTAATTAGTATTTATTACCCTGACCTCAGTTTCAAAATATTGAAGTGGTCCATAATCATCCATTCAACACTATTTATTGACAGCTACAGCCACATTCATTACTTTACTACATACATTTTCACCGGTTAACTCTCTCAATTTATTTTGACTAGATTAGGTAGTTAGGATGACTAACAGGAAAACTAGTTGTGCAAATACATTCTTTTGATTGTCTTTATCAGAAACTGTTTTAATTTGAGTCATACATCACAATACAATATATAAAAGTTGGGGATGTTTTTCTGTTCAGGCATATCTTCTAACGTAAATTATATGTCAATGTAGGTGCCACGATCCAATGACGGTATTAGGAGTGATGGCTCGGTCGCGGTTCTGCCTACAAGCACCAGGGGACTCGTTCACACGCAGGTCAACATTCGATGCAATGTTAGCCGGGTGCATACCGGTCTTTTTTTCACCCCACACTATGTATACACAGTACATGTGGTATCTTCCCGACGACAGAAGAAGTTACTCAGTGTTCATGGACAAAGAGAACAGCACTCAAATAGAACACGAGCTCTCGAGGATCTCGGAGAGTGAGGTGGTTCAAATGAGGGAAACAATCGTCGATTTGATCCCGAGCCTAACCTATGCGCACCCAAACGCTACTAACTATGATTTGCCAGATGCGGTTGATGTAGCGTTAGAGGCACTAGCTAAGCAAGCAAGGGCCAAGATTGAGTATTAATTGTAAGCCCTCTACGGATTTTTTTTTTGGTCTTTTTGGGATGTAACTAATCGCAAAGACTTGAGTATTTCAGAAGAGTGAGAATAAGCATAGGATTGCGGAGAAAAAAACTTACTTTACTTGGCAGCGGCGCGTGCACGAGCTAAGCAACTATGTCATTGATTACGGTAAAATATTGCTCAATGTGGAGGCTCCATGAAGTATCAATAAGGGCAATGAGACCTGCAACTTAGAAGAGACGGAAGTTATTAGAGACGCCCTTGTCTATGAAAAGAAGTTGCCTATATGTAATCTGATTCTACAGCTAACCTTATCAACTTGCATTTCAATGTCTCTTGTCGCATTTAGAAGTTACAACAGCGGTTTTAAGACGCGTTTGGTCATCGTAGCGAATCACAGCATAGTCAGCCTGGATCCACAGAGAACATGAAAGAGGTAAGTGAGCAAAATGCTTCAGAAAGTGTTCTGTTGAAAAACTAAGACAAAAATACCATTTTTTCGTCTACTCGGGTCTCTAAAGAACATCTCTAAAGCTTTGCTTTGGGAAAATATGAACATGAACCAACACTTAAGAGTTAAAATGTGAGTAAAAATCTACTTGAAAGAAGCAAAACTATATCTGCAGATTTGAGTAACCTCAATTACGTCATTAGCAAATACAATAATAGCTATCTTCAGGGATTGATTTACCTTACACATTGGAGACACAAAGGATAAAACCATCACAAGATCAATAACGATGCAACTAGTTTTTGAAGCTGTAAGATCTAACGAACGGTCGAAGAAGAAATCGCAAGTGCTGCCATATACGGAAGAAGATTTGAGAACTAGTTTTGATTTTGTCTTATCTCTACTTCTCGAGATATTTCACAAAAACCCAAATCAATGCTTAGCTCCTCTGTTCTAAATCCAAATCGGAGCTCTCTGTCACCAGATTCAGATGACTAGATCAGTGATCGAGCTGCTGCTGCTGCACGAAAACAAAATCGAAACGGACAGATTCACTCCATCGCCGGCGAGAATCGTCGTTTTAAAGTGACGGCAAGAGAACGGAATATCAAAACGGGAAGATTAAAGATTTTGAGAATGTAACTCAGATCGGGAAGACGAAATAGTATTTGTATAAATTTTGTGCGATCCTGAAAATAATTGATTTGGGCATTTGAGATAAGCCCATGACAATAGCAAAGGAAGATGAAGAAGAGGACGAGGGAGTTTAACCAAAACTGATACAAGAGAGGTTTGATATGCAGAGTCAAGATGATGTGTCTGAAAGATCAAATCGGATGAAGGATTTACTGATGGCCTATGGAGCTCAGTTTTTGACACGACACATGAAATTGAGTTACCTTTCCAATGAAAATAGTTTCAAGTCATTCAGAGTTATATCTCAAGAGTTATCATCGATTTACTGGACACATATTAAATCTATCACGAATAAAGAAGACATGAAGCTGAGTTGCTTCACCAATTGGAAAAAACCGAGTGAAGAGGCACCGAGTGAGACCGCAAAAGTGCTCTGGAATTGTGACATGCATGTTTATCACTCGGTTTGCAAACCGATTGGGAGCACACCAAGTGGTCATGCACTGTTGACTTTTTCTGAATTTTGTTGACTTTTTCCATTTGATCCGGGTCGATCTGGATGCGTTTTCAACCTCTATAAATATATCTTAAGATTTGTAATAATCTAAGTTTTCTTCTCTCTAAATTGGTTTTTAGATACAAACTATGTTCTTCACATTTTGGACCAGATCATCAATATTTCATGCCACTTAGTGAATGATTTCTTCACCCCTTTATCTTTTATGTTTTATTTATCTATTTCCATTATGTTTATGTCTTTTTCTTTGTTCTTCATAATGTTTAGGAGTTAGTCTTCTCATGGGTTATGGGTTAGGTAGAATTGGTTGATTGATGATTGGTTGATGATACTTAGGATTAGATTCATGTAATTTTCAATGTTTAAGAGGTGCTTAAGGCTAGATTTGACCTTGCTAATCAAATTCTAGAACATGGACATTTCATACCCGGAAGGTGTTCGATAAAATGTCTAGACCAATCTTAAACATGCTTTTCATGCTTAACCAATGAAAATTGATGTTTAAGGTGATTAGTTGGCTTTATGGACTTATACTTAATGATTATTAATCTCTTAATTGCAATTAGAAGATTAGCCTAATTAAGTGATTAATAAAATGATTAGTTTCATGGAAATAAATTAGTCTATTGTGTGTGATCTTTGTCATGGAATTGAGCATGCTTGTTTGTTCTAGCATCATTAATTAGTCGGTAGTCATCCCAAATCAATTACTTTTGCCCATAATCCATGCTTTCTCTTTTGTTGGATCATGAGTTATGTTAGATTAGGATGAATTAATAGTTAGATGATGATGATTTAGGTTGATCCTTGTTAGATCTTTCACTTAGGCTGAGCTTAATGCTACTTTTGACTTGATCATTCAAAATCTATATTTTAGAATTTTCACATCCGGAAAGTGTTTGTGAAAAGGCTTGAACCAAAACTTGTGTGGGTTTTACATACCTAGCCAATGAGAATATATTATTAGGGTGTTTGGTGAATTAAATGGATTTTTGTAATGCTCATTAATTATCTAATTGCAAATGGAAGTTTAGCTTAATTAGGTGATTAATAAAGTGATTAGTGCCATGGAAGTGGATTAATCATATTTGTAAGTTCCATGTTCTAGGATGATGTTTAATGCAATCTTTTGCAATGTTATTTGATTGTTAATCCATTCTTATGATAGTTAAACTCATGGTCCAATGTCTTTTTTTTTGTTTTGCTTCATGCATTTTGATTTCTTGCATTTCTCATCTTTTAAACCACTAAAAACACCAAAAATATTTGCTATAGATTAGTTTGTTTCTCGCATCTCTAGTGTACAAATTTTAGTCCATTGGGATCGACCTTTAAATACTACCTCGGTGTAACCATGCACTTGTGGTTTTGTTTAAAACTTTATAAATGTAAAGTTTAAACGCCTAATTGGATCATTACTATCTGGTGAGGGTAAAATTAGAGCGTGTCAAGTTTTTAATCAAAGACAAGAAGAAGGTAGGAAACCTAACTTGATGATCACCAAACTTATAAAATCAGATATTACATTTATTTCAAAATATAAGATGTCTTAGTCTTAGCTAAAAGCACAAAAGTTAAGAAATTAATTTTCTTTCATAAGTATCATTTAATATATAACATAAAAATAATTCAGCCAATTATGAAAGAAACGGCAGAATACTATTGATCACATAATATCCAATAATATTAAATGTTGTATAGAATGTGAAAACATCTTATATATTGGAAAAAAAAATCTCTAAAACATCTTATATTATAAAATGGAATGAGTATAAAACTGGTTGAAAAAAATATTAGAAAGTTGTATAAAATCTATAATTAATCAACATTTTGCAAGATCTTATTGTACTTGCCATTATTTTGTTTTAAATTCAAAATTAATATTTTACACTAGATTTTGACCACACCAAACCAAAAATTAGAAAATTTGATAAATTTATTAATAGATATACTCGTATTTAAAATATATAAAACATATATATATATATTTTTGGAATGATATAATTCTTATACGAGAAATTTTTTTATCGTATTTTATTATAAACAAATACGACATATATGATTTTTTTGTGAGTGTGAAATTGTAACTAGATTGAAATAACTCAATTATGTAATGTTTAACAGTGTGCATCATATGTCATATGTAAAACAAATCCATATTTTCATACATACATTTGACACTCAAAAGTGATTTTAAAAAGAACAAACTGAAATTATATAAAGCAATGACATTATATTTATTTATTTTATTGGCATAAATATGCACATAAATAATACATTGGTTAATCTGTTTGTAATATTTTGGGGAGTTTGGCTTTTCTTTAAGTTTTGACACCTTAGCAATTTTGATTTAAAAATTTGGTGAATGTCCATGACATGACATATAAGATTTTTTGTATTTGTTTTTTCTGACTATCTTTTCAATTAATATATAAAAGATCTGTACTATAGTATTATTATATGTTTTTTTTAAATTAAAACTAGTTCTAAAAATTGTGATGTTGAGTTTAATAAAGTTTGCTAACAAATCATTTGGCATAAGAAATCATCGAAATTTGCTAATAAATATGATTATGATCATATTAATGTGATCGGTTAATATAAATTTATGTAATTTATATATATATATATATATATATATATATATTATTTTTTATTTTTTTTTGTTCGTATCTTACATCATATACAATTCATATATTTTTAGACATATTTGATTTTATCTTAATACAAATGATGATCTTTCAATCAATTTTGCTAATAAGAAAAACTATCAGTCAAATTTAATTATTTGCAATACATGTAATTACGATGATATTTCAAATATCTATATTTTTTTTTGCAGTACCCAAATTTTCGAGAGACGATTCTACATGCATTACACTCACAATTTATCTACGCTAAAATCTCCAATGAACTTTGGATTCATAATCTGTAAAAATAGGGAAAAATGCAAAAAAAACTCCAAAAAAACTTTTTATCACGTAAAAAAACCCAACAAAAATTATCGTGTAAATTAATACCCAATATGTCAATTTAGTACAAATTGAACCCAAGAGTCAAACGCCGTTAATCGACTAACGTACCACAAAACGCACCGTTTAATTTATACTAAAAACAACATCGTTTTAAAACTAGATCTACAAAATCAAAATCTATCACTCCAAAGAGAGAAAGAAGAACTTAGAGGATTTCGTGGTAGAATTGTACTGGAATCTCTGTAATTGATGCCTAAATCTTGCTCTTTGGATGGATTTTGTAATGCCCCGAAAATTCCAAGAGAATTTCCAGAACATCAGTAAAAGAATTAAAATTAAATACTAAACTCCAAAGTTGACAAAGTCTAAAAACTCATGAAAATCCAAGTCTCAAATCGTAAAAAAAAATGATCGACACGAAAACTACCAAGTCTCGCGCTACAACTGAATCAAATACTCTAAGCTTCAACCACGTGCTCCTCCTCTCGAGCTATGTCTGCACGGAAATCAGAACTTATGTGAGCGAACAAAATCGCTCAGTAAGACTACAAACCCAATAGACATATACCAACACGGTCTGATCCCGCACAGAAAATGTTCACGTGTTGGCACAAAGAACAAATAATTCAATTTCAGATACTAATAAATAAATTTGACATATCCAAATACCTTTAGCAGACATAATATCATCAGAACAGAATTACCAACAGAACAAAGATATCATCATGACAGAGCGACCAGGTATCTAGCAATGCAATATCAGAAGCGGAATGGTATGACCCCAGCATTGGTCAACCCAAACCATATACTAACAAATTATATACATAATATACTCGATAGCCATGCTGGCGCCTACCGAGGTGGTAATGAAGTACGCCACGGCACTAGTCGACCCCAATACCACTAACAGAATACTAGAGTACAAAATACATCCGTGGAAGTGCCGACTACCACGGATTGCCCAATAGAGCTACTAAATTAGAATAGCATGCTGATACCGGTCTTACAGAACCAAACATATATCGTACAAGAATCATGATCCAGATTTAAACCATATAAACATATACTTTTAAATATCATGCTTTCAGATAATTCAACTATTTCTTAATTCTTTATGGCTAAATTAATTTAATTAAATTAAAATCACATAATTTTACCTTTTAAATTATTATTGTAAATCTTCCTAAAATATTATACCAGCGTATAATATTACTAAGGGAGTTAGAACTCACCTGGAATTAAAAGAAAGTGATCGAACCAAGAAACCTACGAACGTCCTCGGAGACCAAATAATTCACCTAAAAACAACCGTGAATTCATAAATTACGGTTGATATACCAACAGAAAGGTTTCGTCAAGAGCAATCCGAATCCGGTATCCATTTTACCAAAACCGGTTTAAAAATTAGCGAACCGACCCGAATTACAGTTGGTTTAAAAACAAAACATGTTCAAATCAAAAACGGGTTTCATATGATTAATCTACTCAATCTCAGCAATCCAAAACCGGTTTCAATTCTTTAAGAACCGGTCAACCAAAAATCCGATTTGGTTAACTAACTCAGAGATTAGAAAACTTACCGATCAAATTCCGATCAACTCAGACATCCAATCGAAAAGCGGTCAGTGGATTTGGATTCGTGAGATTGAGAAGTTTCCAAAGAGCTATAGATCACACTCTAACTCTCCCTGAAACCAAAATCACCATTAAAGAGCTTAAAGCTCATTTTAATGGAGGAAAATTGAAAAAGAAGGGAGGTGGAGTTTACCAAACACTTCGATGAAGGTTGCCAACGACCCAGAACTAGAGCACTATCAACAGAGGTGAATTTTCAACCTAACCACCATAATTTTCGATCAAAACTTGTCAAAAAAATATTCTAAATCGGAGATGATAAACAAAGTCTCGAAACTTACCAAAAATCTTCAATTTGCAAGGGAAACGGCTTCTAAATCGTGGGGGCTTTAAAACGCATATATATACGTGATATTAGGGTTGAAAGACGAAGATTTGAGAAGCCAAAATCGATCCCAACATTTTCGGAAGGGATGACTTGAATTTTTTCCAGTTTTTCCCGATTTTTCACTTTCGTCCCTGGACTTTTCTTTATTTACAGATTTGGCTTTCCACTTTTAAACGATCAGAAAACCCCCTGAAATTAGACAGATTCTCAATTATTTAATTGATCAATTTAACCCAAAATTTGGTTCTTCTTTATCTTCTAATTTCAGGTGTTACAGATTTTATGTAAGTTTTGCTTTTATCTTTCAAACCCTAACAATGTCGCACTGGTTTTTGGGATTTTTTGGGTATCGCAATTTAGGTGTTTGGGGTAGAACTAAACCCCTCAGATTTTTATATATTTATTTTCGTTTTATGAGTCGAACTCATCAATCCATTTTGTGAATTGGTTTCTGGGTTTTTGGTTTAGCTTCGTCATTGCGTCTCATTAATATTGACAAAACTGCAATTTCAGGGAGTACGATTTGAAGATTCATGCTGGTGGATATTGGAATATGGTTAGGCTATATTTAGGTGGGGATACTCATGTAGCTCGAGTAGAAACAGGCCGGAGAATAAAGAAAAAAGGTCTTGTTGACATAGTTATTTCAGAAGGATATAGTGAAAATATGGATGTCTTTTCATATTTTCCGTCTGGAATAGAAGGGAGTGATAAGAAGTTGTTGGATGAGGATGAAGATTTTGAGGAGTGGCACAATTGTATGGATGGAAAGCCAACAAGAGACATATATGTTGTGAGAAGTGATGATCCCAATCTTGAGGGATTTAGGAGTACGGGTGATATGCATGATGATTCTAGTGATGAATCTGAAAGATGGTGACATAGAGGAGAGTGACTATGAGAAATAAGTAGAGGGAGTTCGATATAATGCAGATGATGACGAGTTAGTTGGAGAATATACTCCATTCCATATTGGACAGGTTTTTGAGACCAAATAAAGCTTCAAAAGAGCAATAGAGAAGTATGCAATTGGAGGACAGTTGAACATAGGTTTCAAGAGGTCTGAAGCCAAAAGGTAACTGCTCATTCTGTAGAGAAAAATTGTAATTGGATGATATATGCTTCTATAAACAGCGGTTCTAATGGAAAATTTGTGGTAAAAACATATCATGACGAACATGAGTGTTCATGGAGCGGGCAAGTGAAGTTTTATACTGCAAGGAAAATCGCAGCTGATTATGTCAATGAATTCAAAATATGTTCAATGAGTCGCCGTGTAATCAAAGGGAGATTAGAAGCAAATCAAATTAACATGTCGATGGACAAATGTCAAAGAGCACGTGAGATATATAGACAAACACTTGAAGCACAATATGCAAAACAATTTTCCAGAATGTTTGACTACATCATTGAGTTGCGAGAGCGTAATCCAGGGTCCACTATTATACTTGGAACAAAGGGACAAGTCTTTGAGAAATTTTATGCTTGTTTTTATGGTCAGAAACATGGGTGGAAGAAAGCTTGTAGATGAATCATTCATCTTGATGGAACACATCTCAAAGGCTGCATGAAAGGTTAATTATTGACTTCTATTGGTCGAGACCCCAACGATGAGATGTATCCTACTGTGTGGAAAATCATGCCTGCGGAAAACAAACCCAACTGGGAGTGGTTTCTAGAGCAGTTGCGTGATGATTTGGAGTTTGGGACTGGAAATAGTTTGTCATTGGTTTCAGATCAACAAAAAGGATTGATAGCTGCCATTAAGTTGGTATGTCCAGATGTTGAACACAGAATGTGTGCTTGGCACATTATAGGCAATCTGAAGAAAAGACACGGCGATTCACCTCTATTCGTAACTACATTTTGGAAACTTGCTCGTGCTTATAAAATACGAGAATTTGAGAATGCGCTTGAGGAGATGAAAATAATAAAACCAGAAGTTCATGAAAATATCCACAAGTACGCCAAACATTGGTCCAGGTAATGCATCTCCTCTAATTGGTTCAAAATTATTCTTTCTAATACTCAAATTGTTGTTTAGTTTTGTCTCATTTGTTATTGCAGAGCCTTTTATCAATAATCAATAAAATCATATGTGATTGAAAATAACATGTGATTGAAAATAACATGTCTGAAAGTTTTAATAATGTTATAACTCTTGAGCGTTATAAGAATGTGTTTGTGTTCCTGGAATTCATACGAAATTATGTCATGGACCACAATGTGAGGAAGGTGGATGAGATTAAAAAGTATAAAGGATACTTAACACCTCGTGCTACGGTTGAGCTTGAGGCTCGGAAGCGCATCTCTTATGACTGCCAAATTTTTCCAGGACGAAGAGCCTCATACGAAGTTAACCATGGAAAGAAAAAATACGCAGTGAATGTCAAGGATAATCTTACATGTACTTGCAGGTTGGTACTGTCATTTTATTGATTATAATGGTTGTTTTCATTGATTATACTTGCACGTTTTGATTGATTTTTATTGCTTTGTTCTGGCTATTTTTTGTTGAATCTGATTGCTTTTTTTGCAGGCAATACGAACTGACTGGAATCTCGTGTGCTCATATCATCAAAGCACTTTGGAAAGATAACAAAAAAAATAAACCAGTCATTTGTTAGTGGTTGGTTCATGGCTTGTAGATGGAAGGAATGCTATGAAGAGGGTGTAATCCCTATTAGTGGGATTAATATATGGAAGAAAACCAAAGATGTCAAGGTATTGCCTCCGCCTGATAAAATTCCAAAGGGAAGACAAGCGAGCAATAGACGCAGACTTCCATCGTGGAAAAAGAAGCCAAAACATAGTAAAAAGCCAAAAATTCAGATTGTAAGAAAGCTCTTCCTCTTTTTCTGGTTTTACTACATTATATTTTTCTAAACTTTATCGTTATATTCGTAGACATGTAACAAGTGTGGTGTAACGGGTCATAACAAACAAACTTGCAAGAGTACGAAAACGGCAACAGCTTCATCATCAACTGCTAAACGAGGGAGAGGTCGACCTAGGAAGATTGTCGAAGGTGCATATGATCTTTTACAATCATCCCGTCTAAGTCAACCAAATGTGGCGACATGAAAGGTAGTGTTATTAAGTTGGGAGAAAAATCAGTGAACAAGTTTATCTTTTTTGTAAAGCTAGATGAGATGTTCAACCTTTTTTATCTAGCTTTAACAAGTGTTTCTAAAGTACGGTTAAATATTTGGTAACTGTCTTTTTAACTCTTAAACAAAAGAGATGTATAATTCATGAATAACATAAAGAGACTAATTCTTACACATAAGTTTAGTTCTTAAACTCCTAAACAAGCATGATATTACACATACGCCTAGTTCTTAGGGTCTTAAACAAGCAAAATATTTCACATAACACAAACTTCTCTCATTTTTTTCCTAAAAGAAACCATAGTAGAGACATAAACATTCCATTATCGCAACATATACCACAATTTTCTTAATTGTTGCCTTTAATGTTTTTACTTGACATTCTAGCTTCTTTCTCTTCTCCACAAACTTCTCTAGCTTATCCATCATATGCTTCTCACAGTCAACTATTTTTCCGATGTCTTCAACAATTGTTTCCTGTTTTTCCGATAGAACATCATACTCTTCCAACTGAGATTCCTTAGCCCATTTGAAAACATGGCCAAAAGATCTCTCATTTGCGGCTGTGCAACGGTAAAACTTGCGACCTGGATTCTTCTCTGTTGTTGATTTAAAAATTGCAGTGGGCTGTCCGCAGCTACATCTTCTTGGAATACCCCTAACATAGTTGCTTCGACTTGAACCTGATGATATGTTACTTATTCCTACACAACAACAATCATCAACCATCATCAACAGATATGCTCGTAATTCAACGAAATATACCCACATTACACCCAAAATCCTTTTAAATTTAGATTTTAAGAAACTGTAAATCTAGGTTTTCAACCAAAAAATCAAACACAAAAAATCGCATCACCTACTCGCTTCCAGAATAAATCTATGAACCTACCTTCTTCTTGAACCGGAATCCTAACCTGCCAAACGTCGTCTTCTTCTTCTAAATTGCTAGAGAAAGAGAGATAATTGATTTTGAGTTTTTTTCCTCTTTGAATTTTCTTCGTTTAAATCGATAGATTTTGATTTTGTAGATTTAAAATTTAAAACGACGTCGTTTTTAGTATAAATTAAACGGTGCGTTTTGTGGCTCGTTAGTCGATTAACAGTGTTTGACTCTATGGTTCACTTTGCACTAAATTAGAATATTGGATATTAATTTACACGATAATTTTTGTAAGATTTTTTTACGTGATAAAAATATTCATTGGATTTTTTTTTTGCATTTTTCCCGTAAAAAATAATATATATATATATATATATATATATATATATATATATATATATTATTTTTTGGGAATCAAACGCTGACATGATTATAGATACATTAAATATTGATTAGCTATTGGATGAATGAGCGTCCACGTCAATTCATATATTTATAGGGGGTTTTATAAATTCGTATAGTTTTCCACCGAGAGAAGAGAGTGTTTAGCAGAGTGTATGTAATTTTTTTTTTTATATATGTAATTAAATAGGCAAATTATTAATCTATTTACGCTGTACTTTTGTTTGGGTCTCAATACGGTTTGTTTAGGGACACGCGTGTGGAGGAGGGTCAGAGCATGACAGCATGTGGATGCTCAAATTGCAGAGAAGATTAAACTCTTTTTTAAAACATACCATATTAAAATAAACATAATTTCACAATTTGATAGACATCATCATAATGTTGTGTTTCCCTTGTAATGTAAACTTTTGAAGAATACAATTTGTTTTTACATCATTTTTGTTTTTGTTTTTGTTTTTGTTTTTGATGTCTTAACTTTTATATTACGTCACTAAGTACCTAAACCTCGTTCTCAACTTTAATAGTATAAATTACAAGACCCATATTGTTCCGTTTAACTTAATGCATAGCCGCTTGTCGTCTATTTTAGCGTGCAACAAAATTCGATAGGGTTCTGGCCTATTCAATATATCCCGATTGACAAATTGATGAGAGCAAAAACACCAAACCTAAGATTTATAAACTATCATAAACACAAATATAAATAAATACAATTTTCATAAATTAAAATTCCCACAAAAACCGACAATTTTTAAATCTTTTTTTTTATATACTCAGATTTTTGTGATTTTTTAATCATTTTGGCCATTTGATCTTCCGTTGATTTTTGGTTTTTGATCTCAGTCAGTCTTTTAACATTGAGTATTAGTAATTTATTGGTAGTTGTTAATAAAGATCATCGTTATTCCAGACAAAAATAGAAAGTTTGAGTATTGTACTTATGCTCATTTCTCTTTAAATTTTATTCTTCATTTATTGTCATCGCTTCTCTGGCGAAAAAAAAAATGAAAAGGCTATAACTATCGAATTTTTTTTTTTTGATTGTGGTGAAATATGCGGCGACGGAAAATGATTTATTAGTCGAACTTTGATTTAAGCCCACAAAACAAATATTTATTATTATAAATCCGCCATTAGATCACTAGCTCTCTTGATTGGTCGAACTGTACAACACTACTAGATTGCAATAATTATAAATTTCAAAGTATGTCTACATCTAAAATTTGATAAGTTTAAAATTGACAGCAAAATTATAATTTGCTGTAGAACTTTTGTTACAGCACATTTGGAAGTCAGAATTTTGCAAAAAAGAGCCGATCTTTCTTATAACATGGATGTTCATGTCGTTGAATACGAAACCGATAAACCTTTGTCGAAATTAAAGTCACCTATTTTCTTTTACCTTTTTGACTTGGAAATTAAAGTCACATATATACTAATCTGTTTATATAATTCAATTAATCAAATGGCTGAATATTTAATATATGCAATTATTATTCTATAAGTTAAGTTCTATACGTACACTTTTTGGACGTATATATTATTATTATTTGATTATTATATTAAAACGAAGTTAAAAGACTATGATTATAATCTTAGGAGGCTGTTCGTTCGTCCTAGTCATCTGTGATTTTTCTCTTTCGATTTTTCGATCATCACATCCGTCTGACCGGTGGCCGGCGATTCTAATAGCGCCGGTACCAGTCCGTTGTGTTTCTTCTTCGCTTAGTCTTTGTTTTCTGCGGTTTTTGGGGTCATGGGTTGGGATTTCTGTTTGGCTTTAGAGGTATCGGTGTCGGCTCAGGAGTAATCATGGTTCGTGAAGGATTTTTTGCCGGATCCAGAGGTCTCTGAAGCACTGGTATTCGTCTCTATCCTTCGTCCTCGTCTGCTGCTCACCGGAGTTGCCTCCATTCTTTAGATCTGCTCGTCGGCCGGTCTCTCTCCGGATAGGCTCGGGTCCTGAACTTGTGGTTTCTCTTTTCGGTCCCTGTCGAGCGAAAGGTGATTTTTGGGTTCTGATTCGGTCAAGCTCTCCTTTTAGAGTAGTTCCTGGCTTTAGACGTTTAGGGCCTATCCATGTTTCCATTGCTTAGTTGTCTGCTTAGTCTAGCTCTATCTCATCTAGTCTTCCGCTACTTAGTTTAGGACTCGAGTTGCTTGTGGTCTTCGGCTTTTTCTGTAGGAGTAGCCGATGTGTCTTGGCTGGATTTTCTTCGTTAAGCATCTCCTTATTTCGGTGTTTCTATTTCAGTCTCTTTTCACCGCCTTTAGTTTTAGTGAATAATCAGTTTTCGCCTTAGGTATTCCATGGTCCGTTCTTGTAAGGCTAACCTTTTGTGGAGATGCAAAGTTCTTTACTTAGACTCTTTAGGGTGAAGATTAGGTGGGTAGAAGTTTAGATTTCCGTTCGTGGTTCCTTAATCTTGTTTTTCGTCGTAAGTGGTTTTATTTCTTCGCGGTTGCCTCTAGCCTTGCCGTCGTCTTGTGAGCTTTGTATGTTCCGCGATTTCTGCTCTTCCTGCGCTCTTTGTTTGATTGCAATTGTTTCTCAGGTTCTTGCGTTTAGTAATAGACTAGTTTTCCAATTTTTCGGTAATCTTTCGGGTTCTGTTTTCCGGTAATATTTTGGGCTTTACTTCCCCTGTTGCGGATTTTGATACCGATGTCGTAAAAGTTGACAATCGATCTCTGTATCTTACCGTGTATTCTGTCCAGTTTATAATATAAAAAGTTTAGATGAAAAAAAAATATTATATTCTTATATATTTTCCTTAAGAGACAAGACCTACGGCACTTAATCATGATTAGAGCCACAGGTTAACATTAATTAGATACAGATACAATACAGGTCCGTATGATGAGTGCACCGTTGAGCTGTGCCGAAGCCAAGTGGAGGCTTTGTCCATTTTTTCTCTGTCAATTATCTCAAATTATTTCTCAAGTTTCTAATAATTAATATCTCGCCATACGACTCTCTTCTTGCTAATGAAGCATATATTTGAACAAATGAAGGCAAATAATATGATTATTTTATATTACTTTGAACCATGTTGTGAAATAATGCCCTATATATCATGATTTCAAATCAAATTTTAATATTCGAAGTTCAAGATGATAAATATTTACAATAAAAACAATTCATAGTAATAAACTAATAATCAAATGGTAGAGGAGTTTCAGAAAACTTGATAATCAATATTTTATATCATTTACATTATAGTTAAATTGAATGTTAAGATGTTTTTTCATACGTACAAGTCCATATAGTACGTATGCCGCTATTATATAAACATTCACATATAAGATCAGAAATATATGCCCGTGTAGATAAACACGCATGTGTGCATAAGAATTTACACCTCATATCAATATTCAACCATTGATTGTGTTTCGCTGTCTATATATATATATATATATATATACATTTTCACCATATAAAAATGTGCTGATCATCAGTATAGTAATTTATATATATATATATATTTTTTCGCTGTCTATATATATATATATATATATATACATTTTCACCATATAAGAATGTGCTGATCATCAGTATAGTAATTTTTTTTTTTTATCTAAAGAATGTGATTTTTTTTTCTTTTTTTTTTAGCAATGTATAACTTTCAATTGCTAAAAACCATTGTGTATATGTAAATTATGCATCCATCTGAATCGGTTGACATAAAGAAGACCCAATTTGGACCATTATTTCTTATAGTTTATTAATTATACGACTTTTAAATTTCAGTCTAGTTGGATATAGTGTCGGTATATATCTTATAATAATTCATGATAATGTGGATGAAAGGGAAAGTTATAGTGAAAGTATATATATACATGAATAAGAAAACCTGATTAGAGTTAATAAATATTATAATTTCTTGTATTGGATTAGAGAAGCCGTTGACTTTGGAAAAAACACTGGTATACAATTTATAAATGATCTAATGATCATAACTATTAGTATTTTTATGTTAATGAGCCACAAGGAGTAGCTAGCTAGATGATCATAGCATACGTCAACATCATAAGTCTACGACCAAACAAAAGAAACCATATTGCTTCGACGTAAGCACATATAGATTATTCCCATCGCCAATGTCTTTGTTGTACAGAATAAGCTTATCACGAATTTCGCCAAAAGGGTCGTTTAAGTGTGTCTTACGTAGTTATCAAGAAAAGTAAAAAGTCTGGTAAGTACGAGGTAACAGCAACATGCAGTTCGAGAGATCGTTGTAAGCGTATTAATTGTTTTACGAGTATGTTTGGCATATGATCGTGGTAAAAGTCCATATAGACTAGATTTCATCGATCTCTTAATAGAACTTCATATCATGCATGACTAAAGCTAGATGCTTGCGAAATTGTTCTTTTATGTATGTAGATGCAGAATTTGGAGGCAGATATTGTTCGTTTGGTTAAACTCAATATCTAAATTTAGATATCGAATGTATATATACAGTTTTCTTCACCCAATTACATCCAATGTGTTGTCAAAAAGAGATACGTTTCTTCTAAAATACGTTAGTCCAAAATTTTGATTGGTAATACAGCGGAATTGAAGAATTCTAAAAAAAGAATAATAGAATGATAAAATAAGTAAGTGAATTTGAACTTGATCACATTTTTTTCGTTCCGTTATTATAATATGAAATCGTAGAATCAAGTTTAAACATGATTCAACAAATGATTGGTAAAAAACAACAAACCATGCAATCAATATAAGTTTTGCCATACGAAATAGAGTTTACAATACCAATGACCTATTGAAAATATATCCCACACGGAAAGTGGATATAAACATTAAATGATATATAAAAGATATGAACTAATCCATTTATTGTCAAATTTTTAGTTGAAAACTCAAAATCACATAAAAAATCAAAAATGGTGAGAAATTCGACGAATACATATTTAAACTTGATGTTATATATAAAGAAATATTATACGGCGATTAGATAGTCAGGTAGAGTGTTTAGGGATCAGGGAAGTAACCTAAGAACTTGAGATATATATAATATTTCGGGTTTAGAAGAAAAACAAAAAATTAAGGATCATTTGGATCATTGCACTACAAAAAAAGGCCCATTCACGATCCTCTATAAATATCAAGTAATGGGAGAGATGAAAATCATAACAAAAATATCTCAAATCTACTCACAAAAGGATTTTATTCTGCAAAACACTATAAATTGGATTTTTTTGTGGAGAGGTCGATAATCGATCATGTCTTGGCATCATGAGATATACACGGTTCAGGCATGGATGTACAACCGCCGAGATCCAGATACCGGTGAAGTGATGAGAGAATTTAGAGATGGTCTTGATCAATTTTTAACCCACCCGACAAAGCAGTCATTCGCGGGAGACAACGGTAACAAATTTTTTTGTCCTTTTGTTAAGTGCGAGAACACTGATCATCATGATCCAAACACTGTTTGAAAGCATTTATATAGGAGAGGTTTTTACCTAACTATTATGTTTGGTTTGCGCACGGAGAGGATTTTGTTGTTAATGTTCCGGGTAATTCAAGTATGATAATAACTATGATCATCATGCTCATCACCAAGCTTATAATGAATATGGATATGGTAATAGTGATGGGAATATGTTTCATGACATGGTTACTGATGCATTTCATGAAACTACTGCCTCGTTTAATGATAATGCTTTTGAAGAACCAAACTCGAGTGCTAAAAATTTTACGATATGTTAGACGCTAGTAATGAACCCATCTACGAAGGATGTAGAGAAGGGCTTTCAAAATTGTCACTAGCTTCTAGGATGATGACAATTAAAAGCGAAGATAATATTAGTGAAAATTGCATGGATAAATAGACTGCATTATTTAACGAATATTTGCCGGAGGATAATAACTCGGCAGAGAGTTACTATGAAATACAGAGACTGGTCGCGAGTCTTGGTTTACCTTCTGAGATGATTGACGTCTGCATTGATAATTGTATGATTTTCTGGAAAGATGATGCTCAGTTGCAGGAATATCGTTCTTGCGGAAAACCGAGATATAAAGAGACATGTGACCGCACAAGGGTGCCGTTCCAACGTATGTGGTATCTTCCGATAACAGATAGATTGAAACAATTATACCAATCGGAGCATACAGCTGGGGCAATGAGGTGGCACGCATAACACTTTATTGAGGAAGGGGTGATCTCTCATCCATCAGATGCCAAGGCGTGGAAACACTTTAACACGGTACATTCGGACTTTGCTGAAGAACATAGAAATATTTATTTGGGTCCTTGCACTGATGGGTTTAGTCCGTTTGGTATGTCTGGTCGATAATACTCGTTGTGGCCAATCATAGTAACGCCTTATAATTTACCTCCGGATATATGCATGCATCGAGAATTTTTATTCATGAGCATTCTTGTTTCAGGGCCTAAGCATCCAAAAAGATCTTTTGACATCTTCTTGCAGCCTCTGATCCACGAATTACAAGAGTTGTGGTATGTCGGTGTACGAACGTTTGATTCATCAAACCGCCGGAACTTCACCATGACGGATGTGCTTATGTGGACCATAAGCGACTTCTCCGCCTATGAGATGTTATCTGGATGGACAACTCATGGGAAATTATCATGTTCTTACTGTCTGGATGAGAGTGATGCGTTTCAATTGACGAATGGACCTATCGCAAATATAAGAACCGCTAAGATGTATTGTACTCGCGGATTTATTTTTCATACATTTGCGCATGGACAACAAAGGGCCACTAAAAATTATGGTATCCATGTCCCAGGCGATAACAACTTCTACGGTATCCTGAAAGAAATCGTAGAAGTCGAGTATGCTGGTATGATGAATCTTAAATGCGTCATATTTCGATGTGATTGGTTTGATCCAACTATTGGGATTGGCTTAAGATCAAGCAAATTTAGAGTCGTGGATGTCCAGGGACACATGAGTTACACTAACAAGTTCGAGCGGTTCATTTTAGCATCTCAGGTGGAGCAAGTAGTTTTCATTCCTTACCCTCTTACTCGGGTCCGACGTGATCAGAATTGGTTGTCCGTTATTAAAGTTAATCCACGGGTCGAATTGTCAAGGGGGTTAGCTGATGCAGATGATGATCTACCCCCCGTTCAACCTGAAATGACAGAAGAAGTTTCTATCCCCGTCTATTCAACCAATGATATGATTCTAATTGACCCGCTTTATAGAGAATTTGAAGTCATATGTGAGGAGTCCGATGGTCAAGCGGAGTCCGACGAGTTTGATCAAAGGGACAAAGTTGACGATGACGATGAAGTCGACGAAAATGGACAAACTTATGTTTCCGATCCTGATGATGATGAGTAGTTTTTAGTATCGTGTGTTTTAGTAAGCTTTTGAAGGAATTATATATCGTGTTTTTTTAAAATAATAAGTCCAAATTGCGTAGTTTGCGACTTGATGACGCAAACTAGTCGCAAAAGGTGAATTTTGCGACGCGGTTGCGGCACCACGACGCAAACTAACCGCAATTTCATGATCTTAATTTCTTTCTTTATCTGACGCAAACTCTATGTCTAACTCCTTAACCCTAACTATACTCTATACGAAAACCTAATCCTTATACCTAAGGTTACAATATTAATTATACCTTAAATCCTAATTATACCCTAAACCCTATTTATACCCTAAACCCTAATTATACTTGAAACCCTATTTTTAACCTAAATTACTATTTGTGACTCTTTTGCTTCGAAACATCGCAAATGAGTCGCAATATTATTAAATTGCGACTAGTTTGCGAGGAAATGAAGCACATTAGTCGCAAATTATCCTCTGCATAATTCGATGTTGTTCCGATTCTTGCTCAGTGCACTATAATAAATCACTGCACTTAAGATATATGGGTAAGTGTTCATATTTTGTTACCTATAGGGATTTTTTTATTTCTCGGACAACATCTACAATTTGGTTAAACATATAGAGATTAAGTATGTAATTTTATATACTTCATGCATGATGAATCGATTACTTTCCGACCGATTGTCGAATCAGTTATATAATTATCCGAAACCGTTAATCCAAAATCCTAATGTATAATTATAGCATGTTTATATGTATGACCTATGAGTTTACCCTAAACTTTAAACCATAAACCCTATTTGCTTCTTGTTTGATTGGATTAGTCGCAAATGCCTTGCAAATATTGCGAGCCATTTACGACGCCACGTGGCAATGACCTCGCAAAGCTTGGCGGTAAAACAAATAATTAACTTATTTTGTTTGCCACGTGTTGAAAATTTGACCAGGTTTGCAACGCCTTTGCCACGTGTCGTCGCAAATGCCTCTCAAATTTTAGCGGTAAAAGGAAAAATTAACTTATTTTGTCTGCCGCGTGTCAATTTTTTTGCCAGATTTGCGACGCATTTTCTATGCCACGTGGCAAAGGCATCGCAAAACGTGGCGGTAAATACGATTGGGTGAAAAATCGGTGCCCAGTTGCTACGCATTTGCGACTAAACTGCGACCCCTTAAAATTTTATATAAGCAACGAAATTAGTTGCTTTCTCCTCACAACTTCCTCTCCACATTCTCTCTCTAAACGTGGCCTTCTCTCTCTAAGGTAATAATTTTTATTTTTTTTTAAAATTAATATTTTATATATTTGTTTTAGAATGGTTAGGATAGATTTAGGTATGGAATAAATTCGTGTACTTTTAGATATTTAGGTGGATACTATTAGTTTACGTATGAAATTTTAGATTTAAGTTACAAATATTAGTTTTTACATTTAAATATATTAGTAAACGTTTTCATTTTTTTTAAGGTTCTCGAAAATGAAGTTGGAAAGGCTGTTAGGAAGTTGACCGAGCGGGATTTCAAAGCCCCGTACCTGAATTGGAGCAAGGTTCCTCAAGAGACGAGGGATAAGTGGTTTCACACTTTTGCGGTAATTTTATTTTTAATGTTATTTCTATTACTTTTTAAATTTATAATTCATACATAATTTTAATTTATAGTAATTTTAAAAAAAAAATTGTAGCAAAAATACAGATGGGATCCCGAGATCACGACACTAGTCCGGGAATGTTTTGACGACAAGGCGATGCATCGCCTTGTCGATCAGGTTGGCTGATGGAAAACAAAATGGAAGGAGGACCCGAGCATGCCATGCCGGAGTGGTTCAACCCGACAGTTTGGGAGGGTCTCATCGACTACTGGCAGTTGGAGACTTCCAAAGACACGAGCAACAAATATCGAGCAGCACGTTACACCAAAGTCGACGGGGAGGAGATCTCAAAGCATGTATCGGGCCAGTTGTCTTTTCTGGAACAAGCGTGTTGTGTTGTAAGTTGATTTCAATTTATATAATTATAATATTAAGTCACAACATTGTATGAATTAACATGATTTTACCATTTTTCAGGCACAAGATAAAGGTGCTCCGGCTACTATGCCCGAGCTCTGGGAAAAGAACCACCGACGCAAAGACGGGACGTGGGTTGATCGACGGATGGAGCAGGTTCACCATGATGTGATTGCCCGAGTCGAAGAAATCACATCGCAGCCCTCTCTCAATGGTCAACCCACTCAGGTGACCCTAGTAGACGTAAACCGTATCGCTTCTCAGGTAACGCAATTCTCAAACAAACTTTAAATACTAATTTATTATATATATATTGTTTAATTACTATTTTTCCTCAATTAAATTTTAATTTACAGCTTGCTCCCCGTAACAAAAAGAAAAAGCTTTCTTTCATGGGATCGATTCTGACGGATACCGAGGGAGTTCCTTATTGCACGGTTTCGACGTACATTTCTGATCCGCTTAAAGATATGAAGCTAGCGAACGCGGAATAGGAGATCAAATTGCTCAAGGAGGACCAAAGATCGATGAGGGAGAAGCAAAATGCCTTCAATTTGATGTTTGAGTTGCTTGGGGATAGGAATCCCGCGATTCGGGAGATGATGAGGAAGAAGAAGGAAGCTGCAGCTACAGCTGCATGAATATCTCGCGATGGTACATCGGATTATCAAGATATCGATTAGCTAGTTTTTATTTTATTTTATTTTCGTTGTAAAAATATTCGGTTTGATGTATAATATTAATTAAAATTAAATTTTATTTCTATTTTTTTTTTAATTTATTTACGAAAAATAGATTTTTAATAAAATAAATTAAACAATTTTTCGAGGCATTTGCGATCATTATTTCCACGCAAAATCGTCACAAATTTTACTCGCAAATGCCCGGTAAAAGAAGCCTCACAAGTTCCTAGCAAATTTTCCACACAAAGGCCTAGCAAATGCCTAGCAAATTTACAGACGCAAATGCCTCGCAAATTTTTAGTCTCAATAAAGCCGCAAATCAGATTCTTCCAAAGATCTCGCAAAAGTAACTTCCTCGCTGTTTGGTCGCAAAAATATTGTGAGGATTTTGTGACGAATTTTCTTGCCTCGAAAAATTTACGATGTCTTTGCGAGAATTTTTCATTTACGGCTAGCTAGTTGCGACGATTTTGGCAATTTGCGACGAAACCAATTTGCAAAACATTTGCGACAAAACTAAAAATTGTAAATAGACATGTTTTCTTGCAGTATTGCTTGTAAGTTACTAATACATGAAAGAGTGTAGGTGCTTGTAGAGTTTTAAACAAAGAGGAAACACAATTAAGAGTTTGTTAAGAGAGGCATGTGATGTTGTAATTCACGTTCTCGCAATAGCCAATAAATCCTCCCACGCGTCTCTCTTTTGCACACCTTCACTTGTTTGTTTTCCTCCCATTCTCCCTATACACTTCCTACGTCCCGACACGTGGCATCAACATTTCTTCTGCGTTTTATAACCCAAAGTTTATTCCTTTTTTGCCATTTGGATGATCTATCTATTTTATTAGTACAAAAATAGCTTCATTTTGTCCTTAAAAAAATGATGAAACACATTGGATGAAGAGTAAACCCAAAACAAAAAACAAAATATACTTTAAAACATACACAAAAATAAAATGTCAGAAAAAAACAAAAACAAAATAGTACTAAAAGGTAGTATAATACCTGAAAATAGTGTGTTTTTTGCCTTTGATTTTTTCTAGGTTCTATTCTCACGTCTATATAGATAAAACAATTGGTTATAAACTTAAAATCGACGACAAAAATTCTCTGATTAATCATGCAACTGTGTTATTTTATAATTTTGTACGACAAATGCATAATTTATATTAATTTTTCCATCTAAAACCCTCTCCAAACCCAAAACAGAAAAATAAGAGGAGCGAGAAAGCGTAGAAGTAGTGACGCATTAGAGGTCGGCTATCTCCATTGAAGTGAAGCTCCGAGAAACCGAGAGAGAAAGAGAAAGAGAGACAGAGAGAGAGAGAGAGAGAGAGATTGTAGTGTGGTGCATCGTTTCAAAAAAACATAACAAAAGCCGTACGAAAACACAGATTTTTTTATTTTTTTTGTTTTGTCTCTTTCCGTGATATGACAGAACTCAACTTCCTCCCATTAATCTCCGATCGCCTCACGACGGCAACGACGACGTCGCCGTCTTTCTCGTCACAGTCTCTTCTTTCATTCACCAAACGACGAAGAAATCGAAACCAACCTGTTTCCGTACGCATGGAGCAGTCACGGTCACGGAATCGGAAAGATAAAGTCGTCGTTATCTTAGGAGCAACCGGCGCCGGAAAATCACGACTTTCAGTCGATCTCGCCACTCGTTTCCCTTCAGAGATCATAAACTCCGACAAAATACAAGTCTACGAAGGATTAGAGATAACCACGAATCAGATTACGATCCCGGACCGTCGCGGCGTTCCTCACCATCTTCTCGGTCAGCTTCGTCACGAAGACGGCGAACTCACCGCCGCCGATTTCCGTTTCGCCGCTTCAAATGTCATTTCCGACATAACCTCCCGTGGAAAACTTCCGATTATCGCCGGCGGATCTAACTCGTTCGTACACGCACTCCTCGCCGAAAAATTCGACCCAAAAATCGATCCTTTTTCTTCCGGGTCGTCGGACTCAATCTGCCGTGATTTGCGTTACGACTGCTGTTTCATCTGGGTAGATGTGTCGGAGACTGTACTGTTCGAGTATCTCGTGAAACGCGTCGACGAGATGATGGATTCGGGTATGTTCGAAGAGCTATCCGGGTTTTACGACCCGGTGAAATCGAGTACGACCCGGTTCGGGATACGGAAAGCAATAGGTGTACCGGAGTTCGACGAATACTTCAAAGTGTATCCACCGGCGGAGAAAGAGTGGGATCTAGTGAGGAAAGCGGCGTACGATAAGGCGGTGGAGGATATCAAAGAGAACACGTTGAGGTTAGCGAAGAGACAGATATGGAAAATTGAGAAGCTGAGAAACTCTGGTTGGGAGATAAAGAGAGTTGATGCAACGGCGTCGTTTAGAGCGGTGATGATGCCGGGAAGAAGAAGAAGAGAGATTTGGGAGAAGGAAGTATTGGAGCCAAGCGTAAAGATTGTGAATCGACTGTTGGTGAAAGATTAGGTTATTTCCAGCCATTTTCCAGCTCACAAAAAGAACAATTTTTTTGTCATTCACGAGAAAATAAGAAAAAATTAACAAAAAATGGGTTTGTTGAGACTTGAGAGATATAATCTCCAATTATTTTTGAAAAAAAAGGACTTTTTTTTTTGTTGGGTAGTCTCCAAACATATAATCCATATGATCTCCGCCATTTTTGGTACTCAAAACCTCCGTTTTTTTCTGAAATGGTGGAAAAAATCAAAGTAAAAAGTCCCTCAATTTCTTAGTTTTTTGTAATCTGTACCATTTTTTTCAAAAGTTCCTTAGTGGGTATATATGTTTGATACAAAAGTTTTGATCTTTGGTTTAACAAAAGAAAAGTTTTGATCTTTAGAAATTAGGAGCTTGATTTGTCTCTAGTATGCAGAAATGTGTGTGGGTAAGAAAAGCGTACAGAGAAGCAACGGCATGGAGAGGGAGAGAGAGAGAGGGGAGCTAACTGCTAAACTTTGTTGCATTTAGCGTCAGAACAAAAAAAACCTTTTTGTTGTATATATTTTTTTTAATATTGTAAATTTTTTTTTTTTTTTTTAATTTCTCTTCTTTTAGTTTTTGAAAACGGAAGTCGTGGCTCTAAACCTCAATATCAGGAGGGCTCTATGCGTCATAATTTCGTTTTAATGTTTCTTGACAACAAATTAAGATCTTAAACGAAACAAAGTATTGATTTTGAGACCTTTGTATCTTTATTCAATGAAGAATGTCTTCTAAGGAAACTGTGTTTTTTTCCTTCTATAATATTATGGTGAAAAATAGGAGTTTTTTTTTTTGTAAATAAAATATTGTGATATTGGAAGAAACAAAAACTTATTTGATTTGCTTAAATAATTGATTGAAATTAGTGTATATATATATCTCAAAGATATTACGTTTAATTTATCTAGATCACTTAAGCAGGTGTAAGAACACAAGTGCTAAAAGATAGTTTCGAAAAATAACTGGCCAATACATGGTTGTGTACTAGACAAAACCAAACGAAAGAGAGCTAGAAAGGGAAGCGATAGGACAAATGTCCCAGAGGATGCCATAAAGCTCTTTGATCTTAGCTTTTCAATATGATAGCCTTGACGAGGGCTAGCGAGTTCAATTCAATGATTAGATGGGTAAAGCCCAAAACCAGGGTTTTTTCGGAAGTGCTAATTTTCGGATATACACGAATTTTTATTATTTGTTTTTGTATACTTTTTTAGGGTAAAATCGTATGTTTATATGCATTAGATGCTATATATTTGGTTTTTCATATTTTCGCACTTTATAGATCTAATAAAATATAAGTCTTGAAAGATGAAGCCGAACAAATATCTTTCCGAATTATGATGAATCCTATACTTGAATGAAAAGGAAGCTCTATGAACCAGGTTTCCAACGAGGTAAAGACCATCACGATCAAAGTAACGAGTAAAAAGTTATAGCCGATTGATCCAAAATGAAAAAAACCGCAAGAAGATATTTATGGTCTAAACATTGTCTATACAGTCATGTAGCCCAATTTTTTATAACAGTTCATATCATCCATTTGTATTATCTTACATTTTAAAGATATGTTAACGATGCTTGCTCACTAATGTATCAAATTCGGGGTTTTCAAAATTTTCTTTGTTGTATGTTTACATTTAGTTTCTTCCTTTGTATAAGCTTATTAAGAAAAACACGAGTTGCCACTGTGTTGTATACTTTCGAGACATATCATTACATATTTGCAATTAAGGATGACAAACATTTCATTACAAGTATTTAAGATACTAGTACAGTGGATTTTTGGCAAACAGAATTTTGCAACCCGTGTTGGAGTAATCAGATTCAGACAGGCCACGAACTTATTTGAAGTCAGATATGACAACTAATATTAATCCAAAGGAAATCTTAAAAGACAATCTTAGATAGATTTTATTCGACTAGTTTTCAATGATTTCGGTAATGATTTGTTTGGACTTTGAAGCCCCTTTCACTCCAAGAAAACATAGCAATTTCATACAGTATTTTTAACAAATTTTTAGCCGTTGGAAATTTTAGACCGAATTCAGACGGATTTCTGACAGTTTTTCCACGGCTGAAAAATTGTCAGAAATCGGTGGAAATTTCCCGACAAATATTTAAATCATCGGAAAAACAGTCGGAAATCCCTGGAAATTTATATCCGTTGGAAATCGGAAGGAAAAAAATTACCGTTATATAACCGTTTGAATATTTGAAAATAATTCTCATAGATTTCCGAGGGAATGTGGTTTAGGATTACAAAATTCACATCAAATATTCAAAAGGCAATAAATATACATGTTAAGTTACATATAAAGTACAATAAATCAAATAAATGTGATAAACATTAAAATTTCATACGTTTTAGAGTTTCATAATATTTTTATAAGAGTTTCATACCATTTAGTATAAGTTACATTATATGTTATCAGAGTTATTTTTGTTTGTGAATATATATTTTGTATATTACACATACATATATATGTTTCGAAATGTATAAGTTGGGTGATGATGTTCTTTCATTATAATTCATGCGGATATTATTTACACTGATTTTGCATGCTCTATACCTTAAACCCTAGGAAATTCGTGAGAAATTTCTCATGAATTTCCGACGGCTCTTTAAAAACAAAAAAAATTGCAAAGGCGTCGGAAATCAGAAGGCATGCAAAAAAAAACAAAGCCATGGGAAATTCGTCGAAAATTTCCGACGGATTTTGGATTTTGACCGCTTAAATTTTCGAGAAGGCGCGAAATAAATTCAAATTATTTTGATTTTGCGGCAAATTTTAGGATTTCGCGGTCTTTTCCGTTGGAATTCCGTCCAAAATATCAATAAATTAAACACGCACGAACTTTTTCTCTTCATTCTCAATTTTTACTATCTCTCTAAATGTTTCTTCTCCTCCTTCTCTCTACATTAATCAGAATATATGTAAGTTTTCTTTTGTTTTTTTATTAAATTAGTTGTTTAATATATATAAGTTATTAGACAATGTTATTTTGTTAGATTATGTGATTTAGATAGAGAAATGGTGAATTTTTTGTAGTAGATTAGTGAGATTTGTAATGATTTAGTATTGAATTGTTATTTTAGTTTACAAAATTCATTTACATATTGTCGATTTTAGTTATTTTATTATAATTTTCATATTACAAATGTTTTTGTATGTTAAAACGTTTATGTATGTACAAATACATTATATATAAATTTTTCATATACTTTATAATTTATACATGTGAAAAACATTTTTACAAAATAGATATAGTGATATAATATTAAATTTATAAATTTAGAAAATGTTTTTATATATTTTGTTGTAGCAAAAGTATTTATTTTTATAATTATAAGTTTCATATTGTTTAGTTTAATTTAGAGTTGTTTCATTTTTTTTATATATATATTTTTTTGTATATAATTTTGAGGTCGATTTGGTGGGTTATAGTTACCAATTTTTATATGCATACATTTGTAAAGACATTTTTATATTTTTATAACTTTTTATAATTAGGAAATGTTTTTTAAAATTTTTTTTTTGTAAAAGTAAACATTTCTTTAAAATGTTTAAACAATTTTATATTTTAATATTAAATTCCGAGTTTAAGTTATTAGTTTTGATATATTTTTCATTTTTAACTATTTATTATGTTATATATTAATTTTTTTTAAACTTATTTTCCGTCCGAAATCCGTGGAAAAAAATTTCCGTAGAAAACTCGTGGAAAATGTCCCTTTGGAAATTGGTGGGAAACGCATCGGTTGGAAATCCACAGAAAAACTATTACCGATGAATTTTCGATGGAGAAAATGGTCGAAAATTCCGATGGCATTTACGACGGATTACTGCGAATGGAAATCCGTCCGAAATTTGCCACGAATTTCCGAGTAATTCACGATTTCCGATGATCTGGAACCGATCGCTGATTTAGTTGAAAATCCGTCAGAAACAGCTGTTCCCGACAGATTTCCGATCATTTTGTCCATCCAGAAATGGCTTCTTTTTGTAGTTTTTTTGGGTCCAAATTGTTATAAAAGTACTTTAGGTTCAACTAAATCTTCATCATAATATACATGACGAGCTGCTGGATTCTTTTACATCTCCCACACGACATTATGTTCCACTTCTACTTAACCGTGAATCTAAACTCTCGTCACAAGATATTGATTCTTGAGTTTTAAGTGCATGCACCACGTATTACAATTTGTAATAAAAAACAAGATACCATGTATTTGTGATATTACTTCGCTTAATATACGGAACATAATTTGTAATAAAAAGATATTGAAGAAATGCAATTGTTTAGACAACGTGTGCCGTGTGGTACGGTGGTCTCGATTTTAGAACAAAAACATAAAATTATTATATTTTGGGTTAGATTCTAGTATGTACAAACATTCTGTGTGAAATATTTGTTGGTCATTTAGTTAGGTTTTGGTCCGACTGTTTTATTCGTGATTGATTTGCGCAAAAATTACTACGAAAAGACCAAGTCACTCCTAAAATTAGGCGGGCATTTTAACGAAACTCAAATATGCAAAATCTAAAGATAAATTGCGGTAAAAAGAATATACATATATATTTTTTTTAAATAATAATAAATTTTAAAAAATGCCACTTTTGAAATACCACTTTTCAAAAATGCCATCATTCTAAAAAAATTTCAAAAATGCCACAAAAATTATACCATTTACTCAAAATATCATTTATGTTTGGGTTTATTTTATGTTAGGATTTAGTCTTTAGTGTTTAAGATTTGTTAGGGGTCAAAACACTTTTAAAGATTTAGAATTTTAGGTTTTAAGATTTAAAAATTCTTAATGGATGTCATTTTTGAAAATAGACAATTCATTGTGGCATTTTTGAAAATTGATATTTTTAAACATTTTTAAAAATTAACACACTGGCATTTTTGAAATTTCTCTAAAATAATAGTATATTTCCTCTACTAAATATCAACATTTCCATGATCTCTAGCACTCATTTATTATTCTCTCTTTGTTCACCATTGTTCTTTGCAATTTTGTAAAAGCGTCATCATTTGTGATAGTACTTGATCAGAAGCCAAGACAATAATATTGGCACGTAAACTGTAGACTGCAGGGGTTGCTGTCAAAACTTTTTAACCATTGATATAGGTTTGGTCAACAACACTTTATATACAATTATTACTTTCATTCCAATCCAAGAATTGAAATTGTACCTAGCTAAATCATAGTCACAAATACCTCCTTTCATGTACAATTGGATCTTAGATTGTGTATTACCCGTAGTGTAAAATTAGAGCTAGTGGTCCCATACTCCCGTGTATTGGATGTATATTTCAATTGGTTTACCTACTATGCAAATTTACTTCTCTAGTTTGGCATTCTAATGTTATTTTCTACATTTTGGCATTCTAACATTTCCGAGAAATATAGTCTAGTAGTTCGTGCTATTTTTGTCGCGATCATACTTTGAATTCAAATTCGGTAGTGTTCATGATAAGTTGTAGACATGCCCTTTAATAAAACATGGTCTTTAGGCCACTAAATATAGTTAGATTTTAAGACCTACATATTAGCATATGTTCCATTGGCTCATTGGTTTGGATCTATTTTTCTTACCTTAAGGTGGTGGATTCAAACTTTTGACTTCATGCAACATTTGTTTGACAATTCTTTTTTTTTATAATAATAACGTTTTTTCAAACAAAACTTCTTTTCAAATTTTTTGGTCCTCTTTCCTTTTTCATTTAAAAAAATAAAATAATGTTTTTTAACCTAGCTACTGCTTATTTTAATATTCTTTCTAAATTTATTTTGAATAAAATAATGTTTTTGTTTCGGTATCAAACATTTGTTGTTTTCCAAATTTACGAAATTACAAAGAAACTTAACACTGAACTCGTACTTCATTTTCCGAATTAAAATGGAAACTAAAAAATTAAAATAATCAGTTTACGTCTTTAGTGTAATAATTCGTAAAAGAAGTGAAATTTCCATTTTATCATAATTGTGATCATATTTTGCCCCAAGAGACAACTAGAGTAGCTTGAAATGGGTTGCTTTCGAAGCATTGTAGCAACAGAAGGCTAAATCCATTAAGCTGTCTCTATCAAACATAATAACACATCACATCCATCTAATTGATTTAAAGTTTTAAATGCATGTGGGAGAATGAGAACCTGTCTTCTTCTCTGAGAGTTTATTTAAATTAAGCTTTATTTACCTTATCTTTGATGATTTTTATTCCATTCCATGGGAGGAAACACTGTTTTGTGCATTATTTTATTTGGTTTTGGATTTGGTGCATTATTATTAAAAAAATTCCAAACTATTGAATCATCTCCACATAATAAACTCATTTATATTGTACAACTATAGGCAATTTGATCTAAAACACTGGCATCCCACGTATGGAAAAATATAAACTCATTTTAAGATTTCAATAAATTATTTCAATCCGGAAATCTGATATAAATCGGAAAGTATTAAATGAATTCAATATAGAAAAATACATTAATTTTTTGTAAAATATAATGAAAAGTAAACAGTTTATGAACATACAATTTTAATAGTTTCAAATTTAATTAAAAATTAATTAAATTTTTTAAATTTAAAATAGAATTTATTGATTATTAGCCCATCGTCATATATGATGGCTTGGTGGTTGTTGGAGTTTGAATATTGTAGATCTTGTAATTTTTATAGTTAAAAACAAAACGAAAAAGATATATGTAATTTGTGATGGAAAAAGTAAATTTTTAAACCAATTTACTTTTTTCGTATTGTGGTTGTTTTTCGCGGCCTAGTGTTTAGAAACCGTTTGGATTTTGAAACCTCTACAGTTTAAAGCCCGGGATCTATGATACCATATATATATATATATATATATCTAATCTATACATTTTATGATACCATATATTAAGAAAATAAAACAAGAAATTCTTGAAAAAAGAAGAAGTAATATATCTATATATAGTAAGAAACTAGAAATATAAGGTTTGATGATACCGAGTGGTTTGCCTGATCTCGCCGTATTACTTCCTAATCCAATTTGCCTGTCTCCTGATCGGGAAGGAAGCTTCTGTTTACCCCCAAATTGACTAAATGCATGCAAATGACAGCTTTACATCAAATGAAACTATAATTATCACTTTAATCAGATTATTCGATCTTTTGTTCATATGCAATAAGGTCTACGATCAAAGTACGGACTTCTTTGTACCTTTTTTTCTCCCAGTCTCGTGGGCATTATATTTTATATACACGATACATTCTTTGTATATTTCTGCATGTTTCATAAATCAAACTAAAAAGTCAAAACACTTTTGTCAAAACAATAGAATAACTAAAAGTCAAACTTTTATCACATGCTATTATTACTAATGAATTTAGTGACAAATAATTGGCATGCGTAAGCGTATGGTTGTGACTTGCGACTTATGGTCGAAATGTTTTGTATAACAGGGTGTGTCTTTCTTCATTAAAATATTAACAATACAAAGAAAATTATTCAGTCATCAAGTCTTGTGTTCAATTCTAGTACACATTAATGTGCCTCTGTGATGCTAAAGATAAAAGAAAAAAGTTTATTGGAAACAGGCACGACTATATAGTAGGGAGAAATGATTGTGTAGACATTGGGAGTTTGGGACTAACTATCTGCAATTTCTCCCCTTCGCATTTTTTCATGATTTAGTTTGGACCACATATAGTAATTAGGTTCCAAATTGTAAAAACGAATCAATGCGGATCAAGCAATGCGAATTAGGTGGAATAAGTGCAGATCTAGCAGATTAGATGATAAAATTGCAGATTAAGCGGATCAGACGGTCCAAAATATATGTTTGAATAGTAAAAATAGATAACAATTGGCGCCAGAAAAATATTTTGAATAGTAAAAAATACCAAAAATATTCTGGAATACAAATTTTATATAACAATTTATTAAATAGTATACATATTTATATTAAATTATTGTAAATTTAAAATTGCTATATTATGTTTCCTTTTTTACATCCAATTTTTTCATTAAATTTTAAAATATTATATCATTTAATTATTATTATTATAGCAATATTATTTATGTTTTCGATAAAAAATAATAGCATAAAGTATTAATAAATACAACATCTATTTTCCCTAAATAATTACATAATTTAAATTAATGCTAAACATAGAGATAATCATAATAAAAGACATAAACATAAAAAGATTGATAAAATATTAAGGGAAACTTCACTAAATGTAGAAAGTATCAATGATCCAAGAACAAATCATAAAAAAATAAGTTTAACACCAAAGAGGTAAATACCAAATCAAACTTAGGGTATTTTTAGCTTTTTTTTTTTTTGATCATATGGGTATTTTTGGCCTAAAAACATATATATAGACTCAAAAAAGTCACCGGATCAATCCGGGACAAACCAGACCGGATCTAACTAAAAAGGAAGAAAAAATAAAATGGTCGGGTTGGATGAGAATGTTGCATGGTCGGCCGCTTTAACCCGGTGGATTTATACGAGTTTGGGCCGGGTTGGATAAGGATGTTGCGTGGTCGGCCGCTTCAACCTGGCAGTCGAGTTGGATGTTGCATTTTCGTGTCCAGCGGTCAAGGTCGGCGGCAGTCTACTTAATCCATTTTTTTTGATCCAATCCATGTTTCCAATATTCCTTTGCATACAACACACTCCCAAGTCTCCAAATGTACTAAAATTTTTCAAAACGAGATGCAAAATGTACAAACACAAATCCTAAACTCTAAATGCAATCCAAAGTTAAAAATAAGACTAAATAATGTAAACTATGTTTATATATCAAAAATGTAAACTATGACATATACGAAATCTATATCAAATCATAGGAAGAACTAAATAAATAAATATTACGAAATATTATAATCTAATAAATAAATATAAATAAATAAAATTATCCAAATTTATAAGGGAACAATAATTCGGTTCTTCATGAAATGGATCAGCTAAACCATTCTCCAAATAAATAAATGATCTTATTGGACTTTTATTCGAATCGAAATCACGGCTTCAACATCTAACCATTATGTCTTTTAATGGTAAAACTTCTTTCCGGCGACGTCGCTACAAATAAAGCATCTGCCGGTTTTCCGAAGTAATTGTATATGATCGAAGAATGGGCATAGCAATGGATAATTTGATATCTGATGTATATCATTATATCAAATTACTTGCAGGTGTTCAGATGATACGAAAATATGTATTCATCAATTATTCTTCAGTTATGATTATGTACAATTCTTAAGATTAATGAAATGTTAGATGTTCAAAAAAAAAATCTCTTTTATTATTTTGAAGTGGTAAATTTAGATTTAAACAATGAAAATTCATGGATGATTTTTGCTAAATGGTGTTAGACTATAAATATATAAGATTAATGGAACATAATTATATTGGTTTTTGCTCCATTCTAATTTTGTTTTTGTTTCTGAGTAACGTAACCGTGGTTGTTGATGTTTATGGTTTTTGCATGTCTTTAGATAGTGTTTCTTAGTTTTTCAATCCATCTTTGCAATAACATATGTCTCTTTAGGTCTATTTTGAATCTCATTTAGTGTTAGTCTACATTTTAGAGTTTAGGATTAGCATCTTTGCATTTTGCATCTTGTTTCACGTATTTTAGGTACCTTTCGGAGCTTGTGGTGTGGATGCAATGAAGAGAAGATTCGGGAGATGGATTGGAGATGGAAAGGAGGCCAATGACAAACCAAAAGGATGAAAAATGGTTGAGATGCACTGTCCATCGGCCCAGACCGATGGAGAAGACCCGAGGGATGATGTACATGTAGCAAAATGACTAAGGGATTTCGAGATGCATAACCCATCGGTTGTACCCGATTGGAATGTGCCCGATGGGGCATCCAATTGGTCTAAACCGATGAGACCAGCCGATGGAGATGACATATCTGCCTCGACTGCTCAATATGAAAAATGCCAAAATACATGACCCATCGGAAAGACTGATGGAAGATACACTGATGGAGCATGCCAAATGTTGACTTTTCCTGTTTCGAGTTGATTTTGTCCATTTGACATGGGTCCGACCCGGTTTGTCCCGGGTTAACCCGGAAACCTTTTTCTAAGCCTATATATATGTTTTAGGCTAAAATACCCTAAGTTTAGATAATTTTGATTTGCTCTTTCCCTCTTTGGTGTTAAATTTCTTTTCTCATGATTTGTGCTTTGGATCCTTGATACTTTCCACATTTAGTAAAGTTTTCTTTAAACTTTTACCAATCTCTTTATGTTTATGTCTTTTATTATGTTTATCTTTTTGTTTAGCACCATGAATCATGATTAGTGAGTAGTTGTTTAGTGGATTTTGAGCTTAGTAGATTAAGGGTGTTTGATAGATGATTAGTAGTGATGCTTAGGGTTAGATTTTTATGATTTTTAAAGTTTAGGGTGTGCGTAAGGTTATATTTGACATGATGAAATGTCTAGGAGAACCTTAAATTTGCTTTTCATTCTTAACCAGTAAGAAATGATGCTTAAGGTGATTAGTTGGCTTTATAGATTTGTGCTTAAATGATTATTGATCATTTAATTGCAATTGAAAAATTAACTTAATTAAATGATTAGTAAATTGATTAGTGTCATGGAAGTGAATTGTGTGTAATTCATATATGGACTTGAGTTCGATTGTTAGTCCTATCATCATTAGTTAGTCATTAAATATCACAAGTCAATTATTTTCCCAAAGCCCATGATTTTCCTTATTTGATCAAGTTCTTGTTTGTTGACTTTACGGTTGATTTTTCTTTGACTTTTGCATTTTAATTTGTTTATGTTTAGTTTGCTTTGATTTTTCATAGTATTTATTTAGTTATTTAGCCTCTTTTATATTCTTTTCGCATTCTCATTTCGCTTGTTCCGCTTAATTTCTTAATTAGGACTTTTAAAATTACAAATTTTTTGATTAACTTAGCTTAATGAATTACTTGCATTTTTAGTGTGTTATTCTTATTTTCCCGTGGATTCGATCCTTAAATGCTACACCGATTTACCATGCATTTGTGGTAGTCTCGTTTAATATTTTAAAACTTTATTCTCATCAGCTGTTGATATTTTTTACAAAATTTCAATAATTTTTTTGTTAAATAATGGTCCGATTGGTAAACTAAAACGATACGGGTTTTTTAGCGGTAAGTTAGAATGGTAAGCGGATATGGAATAGTGCAAAGATGTAAGAGAGAGTGGTAAGCTGAAGCGATACAAAAAATAAAGCGGGACAAATATTACTCTGATTGGTAACATTGTAGTGGTGCAAATAGTAATGATATTAAAATATTAAATAAATAAGAAAGATTAAAAAAATCTTTTGTTTTAGATAAAAATATAGTTTACTATTTTTAATTTAATAAAATTTATATATTTTTAAATTGTGACAATATTTTTTTAAAAAGAATATTTTATGTACGTATATTTTGAAAAAAATTAAAATAATATTAGTACAAATTAAAATGATAAAGAATGCGAAAAAAATTAAAATATAATTAAATCTACAAAAATTAAAAAAAAATATGCAACCAATCACGTTACAGAGTTTTTCACTTTTGTATTTATCACTATTTTTATCTCTCGTAAGAGGATATAAATAGCTTTTACTATTTGTACAACTTCATTTTTTAAGTTGTATAGTTTTGACTAATTTTATTTTTCTTATACCTTTATTTTTCTTTAAAATGGTTGTAAATTGTTACTAATCAGACCCAATTTTATTTGTGTAGAATAACTAGTGGAGAGTGGAATGTGAAGTTAATACAATTATTGGGAGACAAAAATAATTATATTAACTTTAAAATAGATAAAAATAATAGTAAAATGTAAGTATTTATTGTTTTTTTTTTAAATGTAAATATATATTTTTTTTAATATGTGTGAAAATTTCAGAAAATCAACCTTTCAAAAATATATTATATGATTGATTTTTTTTATTTTCCAAATATTTTACTACATTGAAACGATTTAAAAGTTGTAGTTTTTAATTTAGTTTTATATTTATATGATTTATTTTTACAAAGATAAATATATGGTGAATTTGAAAACGCCTTGCCAGTATGTTAATGTCTAACCAAAAATCCACACATATTTTGGATATAGTTTTGGACAAGTGAAGTATATACATTTGTCTTCCGTGAAACACACAAAAAATGACATGCGTGATCATTTGTGCATATTGACGAAAGGGCAATGCCGTTGCTTGAAGAAAGTAAGAAATGGTTTAACAAATAAGTTAATTTTATAAGTAAATAAACAAAGAAATGTAAGGGACAACGAACAGACAAAAAAAAGGTGACATAGAACAGACAAAAAAAAGGGGACACAGAACAGTAGATGGGAGAGATCCGAGGAATGTAAGAAATAAGGCCAAAATTATCGAAAATTGAATAGTTCCTCATATTAAATTAAATGATATATTTGAATTTTCTTTCCGGAAGCACAATAATTTGATTCCATTAAATATGACAGGGCCTAAACAATAGCACACTTAAATCCAAATGTTAGCACACTTAAATCCAAATGTTAGCACATGATGCGATCGTGCGCGTGCGGTGTCTTTGTGCATGATCCTATAATCCCGAGGCCTCCCTAACCTTTTCCAACTTATCATGCTCCAAGTTTTGGCTCGTGACTTGTTGCTCTTTGCTTCGGGCTTCAGTCCGTACACTCGTCCTACCTGCTATTTGGGCTCATTTTTGGGCTTACCAGTATTATTTATAGCATCTGGATTCTGGACCTATTTTTTTTTTGTCTTTCCCGGTTGATCACATTAAAAAATAGAATATATATATACGCACTAGAACCCGCGCGAATATATATATATATATATATATATATATATATATATATATATATATACTAGAACCCCACGCGAGTATATTATATATTAATTCAATTTCAAAATATAAGATGCTTTAGAAATATTTATTTGTTTCAAAATATTAGATGTACTCACATAAAATATGCAAATTTTAAATTTATTGGATATTGTGTGACCAATTATATTTTGAAGTTTTTTTAATGATTGGTTTAATTATTTTTTATTTATACATGATATTTCTTTATAAACATTAAGTTTTTTAATCTTCGTGCTTTGATCTAAATCATCATATAGTATTTTGAAACGGAGGGAATACAAAGTTAGTTCTATTTCATAACAATTTAACAAAATTAATTCGATTTAAAAAAAATGAAATTTTATGCTTTTGAAAGTATATTATTGACAAAAATATCTCACTTACCATAGGAGGAAACTTCTAAGAAGAAAACTTAGAAATATTAGCTCAGGGAAAGAAGGCTTACAAGAGTGTTTCTTGGGAGTTTTGACGATGGATTGGTTTTTTTTGCTTTTCTATTTTCTGTATCTGATAAAACACATGATAGGATGATTATTGTGCCTTAATTATATCCAATATTCAAAAATTTGTTAGGCAGGCGTTCGGAAGTACCTAGTGTCTAATCAATTAAACGGGGATAAATCAAAGATTAAACGGAAACTAGTTTTTATAATTTGAATAAATATATATATCTATATATATTAGTTATGCGTACAAATATAAAAAATGAAGCTTAGTGGGATGGTGAGAGTTGGTTTTATAGACTGTTAGGTCGTGAGTTCAAGTCTTATGTCATGGATATTTGTTTTTTTTTAATGAAAGGTAAATGATGAAATTGTCCTCGTCTTCTTTCTCTAGAAATTGTTCTCAGCAACCCTAAATCCACGGCCAAGTCATTTTTTTTTGCGTTTTTCATCATTATTTCTTGTGTTATCGTTTTTTTTATAGAGAAATATGGTAGATCTATCAAGTGTTTATTGATTTCTAACATGAAATGTAAAAAAAAATGTTTTTTTAAGAATCCGATTTTTGGCCGTCTTGGCCGAGTTTTCGAACAGAGGTTATATCACATTGGTGAAAATGAATCAGAATGTATATGTATGCATGTAAGAACAAACTAATAAAACTTTAATACTCCATCCGTTTTATAAAGAGTGTCATTTTAGAGTTATTTTTTGTTTCACAAAGAATTTCATTCTACATTTTCAATGTGATTTTTTAAATGAAATTCCTCTTTTATCCCTTATTAAAAACTAAACGATATTAAATTTAAACCATTATTATTGAATTAATTGTGCATTAAATATTAGTATTTCAGTATGTTTAAAAATTTCTTAATTTGCGTAAAATGTGTTAAAATGACACTTTTTAAAAATTGGAGGGATTATGCACAAAGAGGCTTTTGACTTTTGATAAACAATTAGGGTTTTTACAAGTCGTCTTCGAATTCTAATTTCTCATATATGGCACATGGACACATTATTTAAATATCATATACTATAATTAATTACGTGGAAAAACCAATATTTTGTAGATATACTTGAAGTTGGGAAACTGTGTGGAACTACCCTACTTGTTACAATTATCATTGAACATACCTTGATGTTGAAATATATAAAATGTGAAGATAAAGACGCAAGCTGTTTTTACATTATATTTCTCTTCCATGTATGTCTTCAATTCACATGAGACAAGTAAGGTTATATTAGTGCATTTTTTTAGAACAGATATACAAATGCCGATAGAGCAAAAGTCAAATTCTGTCTTAAGATATAAGATGTCCCAATTGGAAAAGAAAAATCCTCTGTTAATTTGTTTATTCTTCACAAATACTGTAGTGTTTGTATAAAATAAATAGAACAAAACAATGTCGTTGATAATCATTAATTATAATACCCAGCAATTTGGGGGAGAACAAATAGATTAATAATGGTTTCAGCTGCCTGTAAGTGGGTTTAATTAAAAGAAGTCTATAGTTTTGAATATTTTTAAAATTTCTTATTACGTAAAGGGAGAGAAGTGAAGCCGTTTCAACCATCTGCGGCCAACCTTGCATGGTCACAGGCAGTAATATTCAAAATTCAAAGATGAACAAAATTGAAGAACACTCACTCTACCAAAATAATATTATAAATTCTTTTTGAATACGATTGACATTTTTGAATTCATTACAATAAATTAGTATAGGGTTTTTAAACCCACCAACTCCATCTCATTAGTATAATATTCTTTATTTTTGATTTAGATGGACAAGTCCGCACGAATTTTTTATTGGGATCCTTTCCAAAATGCCTCGTACTAATTGAAGTTACTAATGAATTATATATTAGACACTCCTTATCTAAACTTTGGGAGAATTTTAAAAATGCCATTTTGGTGTGTCAATTTTTAAAAATGTCACCATGAGTTGTCCATTTTTAAAAATGCCACTTATTAAGAAAATTTTAAACCCTAAATTCTAAAATCCTAAATCTTTAAAAGGGTTTTGATCCTAACAAACCATAAACTCTAAACTAAACCCTAACATAAAATAATTAACCCAAACGTAAATGATATTTTGATTAAATGATATAATTTGTGGCATTTTTGAAATTTTTTTAGAAAGATAGTATTTTTGAAAAGTGGCATTTCAAAAGTGGCATTTTTAAAAATTTCTCCTAAACTTTTGATGTGGGACTTTGAGTTGATATTCTAAGAAACCTCCCCTCAAACCAAAAACAACAAATTCTTGGCATCCTCTCCAGCGAAATCATCTTGACACCCATCTTGTACAGCCGTATTCACCAACGGTACCCGCCGCCTAACCTTCTGCTTAGTTAGGAAGACTTTCGACACAAGGCGCCAGTATCATATGAATCGCAAGATTACATTGAGAAATTCTCCCACAACGAACATCCAATCAACATCCACTTCTCCATGTCCATTTTTCAGAACCATGGGTTCTGATACCAATTGTAGGGATTTTCAAGCCCACCAACTCCATCCCATTAGTATGATATTGTCCGCTTTGGGCTTAGGTGGACAATCCCGCACAGATTTCTTATTGGACTCCTTCCCAAAAAGCCTCATACTAATTGGAGTTATTAATGACTTATATATTAGACACTCTTTGTCCAAACTTTCGATGTGAGACTTTGGGTTGATATCCCAACAATTACTAAAACAAATTAAAATTCAGGACGTGGAAAAATTACAAAGGGTAAATACAGAATACAGGAAACGTTTGCAGTTAAAATTTATAAAGAAGAAGAGAAAGTTCAAGCTAATTAGGTTGATAGTTCAGGTAAATAGTTTTGATTGGGTATGTCGGGGTTGATGGCGTGTCACTCAGTTTTTGCAAAGCAAATTGAACTTTGGATTCCACTGCTGAAAACCTGGTAAAAACAGTTTTTTCGATGGATCTTTTCATCTTTGGGATTAGTCGATAGACGTATAATCAGCTGGTAACGCAAAATTTATACATTATATCATAAAAGAGTTAATTGGCTTAACCCCAAAAAAAAAACCAAATCTAAAATCTAACCAAAACCTCTCTAGGTGGCATAATCCTAGCCACTCACAAAAATAAATTGTGTGATATTATATAAAATAACATAATCATTGTTTAAAACACGCAAAATCTACACCTTGTAATTACGATTTTGCCGCCGACAAGTGGGTTGGACATATTTACCGAACCGGATTGCCGAATCGAACCGAACCGAATTTTGGTCAATTTGGTTTGGACTCGGTTTGTTGATGAAAACCGATCAACATCATTTGATAATTACTTCGGTTTTCAGTGGGGTTCGGTTCGGAACTCGTTAACCGATCGATTTGTTTGAAAACCCAAGATTTCTTCCCTTTCTTCTCTCGTTTTCATCATTTGATTTAAATTTAACTATGTTGCCATCACCATTTGGCCATCACCTTCACCGTCTGGAAAATTTACACAGTCTCGAACAAATTATTCTATCCTGTCCCGATATCGAGCCATCGTCGTTTCCATTTTCACCTAGCCACCGCCGTCGCGTAAACATAATCGAATGTTTCTAAAATTTTGCTTTTTTTAATTTATTTGTGTGTTTTCAGTTGGGCTTTTATTCATTTTGGTTTGGCCTAATAGTGAAATATGGTCCATTAAATTCAAAAATCGATTTAGCAAATCGAATTAACCGATTTAACAAACAAATTCGGTTCATTCGACGATGATTTTGAAAGTTCAAAATGAACCGAGTTTTATTCGAACCGAACCGAACTATCTAATCGATTCAATTCGAAAATATTTCTAAACCGAACACAACAAAATACCAAAATACTGAAATTTCGAACCGGACCGAACCGTATCTTCCGATTGTCCAAGCCTACCGTTATGCATATACCAAAGGAGAAAAAACTATTGACAAGCAGGATATACCTGAGCCATGCTACTATAATACTATTCAAAGATAACGACCGTTCTACTTCAAACCTATTATCGAATGTAAAGTCAACGGTCAGAATCGTTGGCTGCAATATTATATGATTTCTTTTAATCATACTTACACGCATATATAATTCTATATAATCTTTTTAATGAATGTCTTGTCTGAAAACACAAATTAATCAACAAGAGCTCCGCTTATTTCCAAAAAGCCTTGTTCCTTGATCTTTGCTTGATATTACTTACCATGATTCCTACAAGATGCCATGAGATCAACGGCTCACGTCCTCCGTCGCTAAAACTCGCCGGAGAATCCCACTCCATCAAGAAAAAGACGTCGTGTAACGTCGTCAAGCATCCACGGCGACATGGACGAGCAGTTCCAGTAATTATCTACGCGCACTCTCCGAAAGTGATCCACACGCGTGCAGAAGACTTCATGGTCTTGGTTCAGCGGCTAACGGGTCACGAGGGGATTATTAGACGGAACCATAACGACGTTAGCGAATCATCCTCTTCTGTGGTGACGGAAGAAGTCAACGTCGGTGATGATGACACGGCGGCACGGTTTAGTCAGGAGAGACAACAACATCAACTGCGAAGCCTAGCTGATATTCCATTGTTCACGCCTAGCTCGATGACCTTGTTTGGTTCTCCAACTCAACTTCTATATATGTCGCCGAACCGGACCGATCCGGTTTAACATCGGTTTACAAGTTCTTAAAAGACTTCCAATAAAATACTTTTACATTTTCGTTTCATTTATATACTTTTGTTTGTTTGTTTATCAATTCGTTCGTTCATAGGTTGTTTCACTTAGTCGTGAATTATTTGGTGTGAATGTTACTTAATTTCTATTTGGTAACGTGACATGTTTAGAGTTTAAGAGAATTTATATACAAAACAACAAGAGCCTTTTATTCGACGCCATATGTTTTGTTGTCAAATCCTAGAATAAATTTCATTATAAGAAATCTGCTCATAGTCTGTGAAGAATATCCTGTGTATAAATATGGACACGATAATGTCACAAAACTAATGCTGTCAGTGCCGGTTTAAGGGCGTAAATACTAACAGCTAAATTGTGGAATATGCCTAAATTTTTGGTGATTTTTTATGGAATCTAACGGAATAATTTTAAATTCAAATGGTAACAGTTGAATCTCGCGGAATGTGGTGAAATTTTTGAAAATAAATTAATTAATTAAACTTATGAAAATATTAATTAAACAATTTTTTTGTCAAATTTAAAAATTTATATTTATAAATATATTAAATTATATATATTATAAAACTTGGGTTTCGTTTTTTGCTGTGATGACACGTGTCTTATTTGAAGTTTTTAGAGAAAAAACTGAAGGTTACGACTTATCCCATCGTCTCTTTTCGCTAAAAGATATGTTTCTCTCCAACATATGCATCTCTTTCTCTGCGATTTAAAAAATTAAAACCATTTTATAATTCTTTCTCAAAACCGTCGTCACAAATGTGACCTCCGGCATCGATTATGCACTACAAGAAAATAGAGCATGAGAGACTCCCTAAACGGTTTCAAAATGATCACTAATCTGCAATAAACGACTGATTTGAGACTAAAAAAAATAGTCGCTAAATTTTGGTCGCAAAATACAATAGTCGCTAAGTAGTCACTTATTTCGGACTATTTTATGACTACTAAACTTAGTCGGACATAAGCGACTACTTTGTGACAACATTTAGTAGTCGTATATTAAAGACTAAATTGTGACAACGAGAATTTAGTTACAAAACCGTTACCTATTAGCAATTTCTTTGCAACCATCTTAATTAATATATATATATATATATATATTTTTTTTTTTCAAATTTAAAAAGCTGAAATTAAAACGGTTTAACGCAAAAGAAACATGAAATATAAGATCCATAACAATGAATAAAGAGAGAGAGAATGATGTCTCACATATATTTTGCTACCAAAGGAAGACATAGACTATGGTCCAAAAGAGGAAGAAGTAAAAATCTAGGATACAATAGGCATAAAGGAAAAAAGATAGGCAGACCTCAAGCACTCTTGCTGGTCTTGGCAGGTTCCTTTGGCACATCTTGAGATGTTACTTCATGTTCTCTGTTGTTGATTTCACCATTATCCTCACCGTTTTCAATAGGAATTTTGTCCTTGAAAGTTACAGAGACATCCTTTTCAACCAGTTTCCCTGATGATCTAGCTCTTTTAGAAAACATCGTCTCATGCTCTTGCTTGGGTTTGGATATAAATTCCCTTAGGACAGCAATGGACATGTCCCTATTGTTGACTTAACAACAAAACAATAGGCAAATTCGTTTAGTTCACACGCATATCCATACGAATTCAACTAACAAACTTGAAATCTCCAAAACTAAGACTTGATCAGTCCTAAGATTGCCAATTATTTGCAAAAAAGAAGAAACTTTGAAGCAAATCAAATCCAATTGGAACAAAAAGAAGGCAAAAACCAGCCTCTTTGCAAGAGATCAGAGGACTTACTTTCGCATGACATATCCATAGAAGGAATTAAGTATACACTTATGAGCTAGCTGCAAGGAATCGTAAACCACTACCATGTCCTGTTGCAAAAAGTTAATGTCAATAACCACCTAAAAGAAGTTCCGGAGATCATATACTGTAAATGAGCAACTATATAGATGGTAAATAAGTTATAATGGGATGTCTCTCACCACCACAAAGCAACGTTCTGATCTGAGAAGTAACCTCAATCAAAAGATCCCTCTTGTCAGACCAAATACGGCTTATCAACTGTAAGTCTGTAACCAATCGAGAGAGAAAGAGGAGACTTTTAGTAGTTGAATTTACGGTTGACTTTTGCATTTGACTTTGTTTATGCTTAAGTTATCTTGCTCATATCTTGTTTACTTGTTCGGTATTGTTAATCTTTCGTTTGCATCATCGTTTGCTCGTTTCACCTAGTTTTATTTCGTAATTAGGATTTTAAACACGAAAATATCATTTAGTTTAGCTTAATTAATTACTTGCATCCTTAGTGTGTTATTCTTGATTCTTTGTGGTTCGATACCTCGATTACTACTTGATTGCTTGCACTTGGGTATTAGTTTGGGATTTAAAATTTTTCTCATCAAATTTTTGGCGCTGTTGCCGAGAATGGAGTTTCCGCAATAGCCATTAGGATTTAGTATTTGATTAAGACTAAGCCCCTTTTTATCTTTTTATACTAACCTTTTCTCATTTATGTTATATTTCTCAAACTCTATAGGTGCATGAACCTAAGGAGTAGGGGACCAACGAACCTCCAACCCCTTGTTTCGGACATTAGGCATTTGGGAAGAGAAACAAGAAGAGAAAAGGAACGACAAGATCATTTGAGACGGTTAGTTATGGAACTAAGGAATGATCAAGAAGATGAGTTACGTGGAGTTGGAGTTGAGAATGCGAGAGGTAGAATGCCCGTTCACCAACCCCGTGAGGCAAGAAGGATTGGCGACTTTGATGAGCCTATCACAAATGGCACAAGGACAGGTATTCGAGCTCCTCCTTGTGGAAACAACAATTGGGAGATCAAGTCAAGCTTGATCAATATGGTGCAAAACAATCGCTTCTTCGGTTTTCCCATGGAGCATCCTATCGAGCATGTGGATAACTTTGAGCGTCTTTTTGCAATGGTAAAAATGAATGGGGTTCCTGAAGATGTCATCAAATTGACTCTCTTCCCATTTTCTCTTGGGGATAAGGCTTCTCAATGGGAGAAGAGTGTGGTAACCTCCTCCATAACGACATGGGAAGAATCTAAGAAGAGATTCTTGGCCAAGTTCTTCTCTAATCAAAGGACCGCGAATATTAGAAATGATATCACAAGTTTCCAACAAGGACTGAATGAAACTTTGTATGAGGCGTGGGAAAGGTTGAAAGGATATACGCGTTCTTGCCCACATCATGGAGTTCCTATGGAAGCCCTCTTAGGGATATTCCACCGTGGTATTGAGGAAAAGTATCACATCGCCCTAAATACCGCTAGTAATGGAGACTTTGCAAGCATGACCATAGAGCAAGGTGAGCAACTAGTGGAGAATCTCGCCCAAAGCAATCATTGCTATGGGAGAGTCTATGATAGGGCCGTGAGAGAGCCTAAGGGAGAAGATACAAGAATCAAGGACCTAAATGAGAAGTTGGACAAGTTAATCATGTCCACACAAAAGGCCATGCATTATGTAGGAGAGTTTGATGGGAATAAAGAGGGTTGCCTAGAAGTTTTCCAAGAGAGACAAGAGGAAGTGAGTTACATGCAAGGAGGTTACAACCAACAAGGGAGTTTTAACCAAAACTATAGGAACCATCCCAATCTCTCATATAGGAGCAAAAATGTTGAGAACCTCCAAGACCAAGTTTACCCTCAACAAAATACCCAAGGACAAGGCTTTGTTCCACAACAAAAATTCCAACCACAAGGCTTTGTTGTATGACCCCAAATTTCAACAGCAAGGGAATCAACCCTTTCAAGGTCAAGGTAGCTCATCCAGTCAACCTCCCTCTCAAGATAATAAAGGTAAAACTTTGGTTCAAAGGATATTGGAGGGACAAATCAAGAGTAGTGCGGATATTGGAAAAAGATTTGTTGAGATAAATACCAAGATTGATGGGATTTACAATGAGTTGGATGGTAAGATCAGAAGCCTAGCTTCTCGCGTGAAAACCATTGACATACTAGTTGCTCAAGCCGCCTCTAGTTCCAAGAGTCCAATTGGTACTTTACCGGGTAAGCCCGAGTCAAACCCAAAGTTCTTTTGTAATATGGTCCTCTTGGATGAAAAGAAAGTCTTGGAAACTAACCAAAGACCCATTAGAGACATTCAATTGGATGAGGATGAACAATAATTGGAAGAACTAGCCAAACGTTTTGAGTTTCCCAATGATGAACAAGTTGTCAAGAGTGATGAGGTTATTGTGGAAAGCGCTAAAGGAGAAGATAGGGTTCCTAAGAAGAAGTAAAGGGAAGGAACCCCTAGGGTTGAACCCCCTCTCTATGTACCAAAAGTTCCATTCCCACACCCGGTCTACACTAAGACACAAAAGAAGGTCCTCTCCAATTTTAAGAAAGATATGAGTGATGTAGGAGCGACATTGTCAATGAATGATGACTTGAGTCAAGTCCCAAGTCAAAGGAGGTTCATCAAGAACATCTTAGAGAATCATGCAAGGGTTATGGATGTGATGAAGACTTATGAGCAACAACATGAGGCACCTCTCGGATCAAGATCGATCCTTAAGAAGAATGATCTCGGTAAATTCATAATCACTTGCTCTCTTGGTGATTTGAAATTGGATGATGCTTTGTGCGATTCGGGTTCTTCTGTCAATTTGATCTCTCATAAGATGGTAAAGAGTCTTGGGATAAAAGAGTTGAAAGGAAACACTAGCTTAATTTCATTTGCGGATGCATCTTCAAAGTGTCCCATTGGCATGCTTGAAGATTACCCACTAAAAGTTGGAAATTGTGTGGTTCAAACGGACTTTATGGTAGTGGAGATGGAAACCACGCGGAAGCTACCTCTCATACTTGGAACTCCATTCTTTGCAACCGCGGGAGCAAGCATAGACTTCGTGAATGAGAGAGCCATACTCTTCAATGTGGATTCAAAGGTATATTATCCCATTACTCCCACCACTACCAATTTGTGTGGCACAATTACATGCACCAAGGAGATGAGTGAGGGTGGTTCTATGAGTATTCAAGTGAATGATGAACCCCCTAAAGTGGATAAAGAGCCTCTTGTTCTTGATGATGAGGAATTTGGTGAAGAAGTCTTTGATGGGAGTTGTTTGAGCTTACTCTTTGAAGAACCTTTGAAGTTGGGATTAGTAGTGAAAGCACCTAGAATCACAAGGGAGAATTCCAACGATTACAAGAATTCAACCCTATTTTTGTATCCTATGAAGTTTGTTGATGGTGCCATAGAGTGCAAAGTGAAGAGCACGGGCGGTTTTAAGCCTTTCTCTAAGGCAAAAGTGATCTTAACCTCCGGGTTGAATGAAAAGGAGATTGAGGTAGCCAAGAAGGCAATGACAAGGGTATGGAGCATTGAACTCACCGATTGGGGACCATGCTTTGAAGGTGGCTCCACTTCCAACTCCGCATAATCTCCTCAAAACGTCAAGTTAGAGACGTAAAACAAGCGCGCTTGGGAGGCATTCCCATGGTATCCTTTTCATATAACTTTCATCTATTTTCACTTTGATTTGTTTGGGTTTTGTTTTTATGTGTTTGAGTTGTAAAAAAACCGTCAAGCTAGCGACGTTAAACGTGTCCTTGAGAACTTTCCCAAGCCACCTTTCCTCCACCGCCTACTCCTTACCATAAGCCTCACGAGTTCTTCTAGAGGCTCCAAGGTATACCATTCTCTCTCCTATACATAATTTTTGTTTTTGTTTGCCCTTTGTGTTTTGATGCCTTCTTCGTTTCTTGTTTCTCACCGAGACGGTGAGAGATAAGTTCGAGGGAGGGAACACGTTGCTAATCACGTTTTAGTTGTGTTGTTTTTCTTTTGTTTTTAGCATTTGCATTGTATATACTTTTAAAACCAAAAAATTCCAAAAAAAAAAAATGCATGTAGTTCACATGACATTCTTGCATGTTAGAATTGAGTCTACTCCATTCATAGGTTGCATTTGCATATGCATTGGAAATCATGATTGACTTCCTTTGTAAATCCATGCCTTAAACCGAGCTTAAACCTCTTTTGATGTTTGAACTTGAAAAACACTCTTGAGACGTTGCAATTGCTAAGATTTGATCATTCACATTCTTGGATTTCCGTAGACTAGAAAAAACATTGCATGATTAGACTTAAGACTCTATCAAGTAAAAACTTTAATGAATGATTAATTATCCTTACCTAGGGGTTTGATTTCGCATCTATGGTGCTTTTTAGCTATTCATTCAAGTCTTATGCTATCTTTTTACCAACCCTTTGAGGACTTGAATGACCATTCTCATCTTTAGAATGGAACCTCACTAATTACCCTAACCTTCTTTGAAACCCCTTGCATTGTTGAGTGAGGCCTTTTTGCATTGCATTTCAAGTGTAAAATGGTCGAAGATACGAAACGACAAAATCAATGCTTCCATAGGCTAGCTTGGGAATCACATTTAGCTAGCACTTAGGATCATTAGGGGTGGATTTGTTTTGTTGATTCTTGAGAAGAGTTATGGGTAGTTAAAGCCAAAGTGCTAGAAGGAAGAAAATTGCAAAAAAATAAAAAAATGAGGAAAACAAAGCTAAAACATCGAGTGTGATGGAAGATTTGTGAGAAAGAAAAGGGAAACCAAGTTGAGTAAATAGCTCTTAAGCCTTTAAGAAAGATCCTCCCTAGAGTAAGAAGAAGAAAAATGAAAAGAAAAAAAAATGATGAGAAAAGAGTAAAGATGCTAGGAAAGAGGATCCAAAACCGGAATGAAAGAGCTTGTGGTTATAAAAGAAAGGTTCACAAAGAAAACAAAAGAATAGAAAAGCTTGGTTACTTGATATTTTTGGATGATATTTGGCTAAAAAAAAGAGCCTTGGGTTGGGATTACTCTCTTGAAAGGGTAGTTAAGATGTTGTCATTGGGATAGACTCTAGGATTTGAAGCTTAAGGTTGGGTAGGAAATGGAAGCAAATATTTTGTATGAATCAATTGTTCCACCATCTTGAGCTATTTTATGCATTGACACGCATTGCTCCTTTCATTGAGAGAAACCACCGTTAAATCAAGTTAGTCGTCTTTTCGTTGCATTAGCCAATTTCTTTCACCCTTGAACCGATTAGAAGCAAAAGATACTTCCTTGGTAAGGATTCACGAATCTCGGATAATGAATGTTAAAGAGTCTTGAGGATTTGAATGGAAGTGTGGATTTAGTTCTTTGGAATGAAAGCTTGTGTTTTGTGATGAGAATTGGTTTAGAGAAATTGATCATTGAGTTGTTTTTCTTGTGAGATTGGATGTTGGGTGTTTAGGATAGATTTTTGAGTTTGGTTTTAGATATGAATTCCCGTTTTCAACCTCTCTCCCGGGTTTGTGTTTTGTTGTTTGCTTGCGGACAAGCAAAAGGCAAGTCCGGGGGAGTTGATGTATTGTGTTTTTGTGCATTCCCTTAGCTTATATTTATGTGCATTAAGTCTCTTTTTGCATCATATTAGTGTTTTATCTTACATTTCGAGTGTCTTTCCATAGTTAGTATCATTTTAGAGTCTAGGACCCATCGTTTTCGCATTTTTGTGTATTTTTTGTTCCTCTTTCTAGGCACTTTGGAATTGGCACTTAGAGGAGACTTTTGTGAGCTAAATGGGATTCAAGGAGTGGGGAAATTCAAATGGAGTTAAGGAGTTTCAAGAGGATTGAAGAGATGGACCAAAAGGAGCCAAAGAAGTGAATTTTCAACTGCATGAGGACAAATTTCGACCTGCAGGTCAAAATTTAGATCGATCAGATCATGTCCAGAATCACCATTCCTGCCCACCTTTTGATCGACCCACATATCGAGCTGCAGCTCGATCAGACGGCAATTGATCGACCCACTGGTCGATGAGCAGCTCGATCAGATCTCATGTTCCAGCGTTGATGTTTTTAGATTTTGTTGACTCTTGCCTATTTGATCCAGATCCGACCCGGTTTGTCCCCGGTTGACCCGAGTGCGTTTTAAACCTCTATAAATGTATTTTTAACTTTAAAACCTAAGTTTTCTTCTCTTTAGAGTTGAATTTATGTCCAAACTCTTCTCTTGATGATTTGGATCAATCTTATCTCCCCATGCCACTCTAGTGAAGGATTCTTCATCTCTATCCCTTATCTTTATGTTTATGTCTTTTCTTTTATTTTTCTTTATGTATAGGAACTAGTTTTCTCATGGATTATGGGCTAGGTAGATTAGGTTGATTTATGATTGATTGATGATGTTTAGGGTTAGATTCATGTGATTTCCAATGTCTAAGAGGTGCTTAAGGTTAGATTTGACTTAATTATTCAAATTCTAGAACTTGGATATTTCACGCCCGGAAGGTATTCGATGAAATGTCTAGAAAAATCTTAAACTTGCTTTTCATTCTTAACCAATGGAAATTGATGTTTAAGGTAATTAGTTGACATTGTGGACTTGAACTTCATGATTATTGATCTTTTAATTTGCAATTGGAAGATTAGCTTAATTAAGTGATTAATAAATGGATTAATATCATGGGAGTGAATTAGTCTATTGTGTGTGATCCTTGTAATGGAATTGAGCATGCTTATTTGTTCTAGCATCATTAATTAGTTATTAGTCATTCCGAATCAATTACCTTTGCCTATGATCCATGTTTTATTTTTTGTTGGACTGTGAGTTATGGTAGATTAGGATGATTGGTGTTTGATATTCTTGATGTTTGAGTTTAGATTTTCATTGTCTCGTCACTTAAGGGGCTTTTAATGCTAGACTTGGAGTAGCTAACCATAGTTTAGATCTTAGGCTATTTCACACCCGGAAGGTATTTGTGAAAAATGCTTGAACCAAACCTTTTGTGAGCTTGGGTCACATAGGTACTTGACCGTGGTTCTATGAACTCTTGTGACGAAAATGGGAGTATATTAATGCTTGTCTAATCATTGAGATGGAATGCCTAACCGCGGATTTTGAATGTGATTAGAGAAAGGGAATTTTACCATTGGCGTGGACTAACCTAAAGAATGAATATTCCATTGTCTTGAGATTATGTTGATCATTTGATTTTAGCATCTAGATGTCACTCACTAGTCTATCCTTATCAAATACTTAATTCATAATTCATCATCTTCTTGAAATCATATTTGTTAGCTTTAGTTTACTTTCTTTCATTTCTTATATTTTAAACCAAACAAAAATACCAAAAATATTGCTATAGATTAGTTTGTTTCTCGCATTTCTAGTGTGCAAGCTTTAGTCCCTTGGGATCGACCCTTAAATACTACTTCGGTGTACCATGCATTGTGGTTTTGTTTAAGGCTTTATAAATGTAAAGCTTAAGCGTCTAGTTGGATCTTTGCTCTCTAGCAAAGGTAAAATTAGTGCGCATCAAGTTTTTGGCGCCGTTGCCGGGGATCGAACCCGGGTCTCATGGGTGAAAGCCAGATATCCTAAATCCCAAACTAATACCCAAGTGCAAGTAATCAAGTAGTAATCGAGGTATCGAACCACAAGGAGTCAAGAATAACACACTAAGAATGCAAGTAATTAATTAAGCTAAGCTAAATGATATTTTCGCGTTTAAAATCCTAATTACGAAATAAAACTAGGTGAAATGAGCAAACGATGATGCAAGCGAAAGATTAACAATACCGAACAAGTAAACAAGATATGAGCAAGATAACTTAAGCATAAATAAAGTCAAATGTAAAAGTCAACCGTAAAGTCAACTACTAAAAACTTGATCAAATAAGGAAAGCATGGGCTTTGGGCAAAGCAATTGACTTGGGATGATCAATGTCTAAGTAATGATGCTAGGAATACAATTCTAAATCAATTCCATGGCATGAAACACACAAAGTAGACTAATCCACTTCCATGACAATAATCCATTTACTAATCATTTAATTAAAGCTAATTTCCCAATTGCAATCAAATGATCAATAATCATTAAGTATAAGTTCATATAACCAACTAAACACCTTAAGCATCAATTTCCATTGGTTAAGAATGAAAAGCAAGAATTAAGGTTCTCCTAGACATTTTGTCGAACACCTTCCGGGCACAAATGACCATGTTCTAGATTTTTGATTGATCATGTCAAATCTAGCATTAAGAACACCTTAAACTTTAGAAATCCAGAGAACCTAAGCCTAATTAAGCATCACTAATCAACCACTAAACTTCCATAATCTACTAAGCCCAAAATCCATTAAAAGACTACTCACTAATCATCATGCTAAACTCAAAGATAAACATAATAAAATGCATAAACATAAAAAAAATGATAGAGGTAAAAGGAAACTTCACTAAACAATGACAAATCCAAAGATTCAAACACAAATCATGAGAAAGGTTTGAAAGCTTAAAAGAAAAATAGCATGATAAGACTTAGGGTATTTTTAGCCCCAAAACATATATATAGGCTTAGAAAAAGGTTCTCGGGTCAACCCAGGACAAACCGGGTCGGATCCGGGTCAAATAGGTAAAAGTCAACAAAATATGAAAAAGTCAACGCTAAAACATGAGATCTGATCGAGCTGTGGGTCGATCAAAAGGTGGGCAGGAATGGTGATTCTGGACATGATCTGATCGATCTAAATTTCGACCTGTAGGTCGAAATTTGTCTTCATGCAGTTGCAAATTCACTTATTTGGCTCCTCCATCTCTTCAATCCTCTTGAAACTCATTTGCTCCATTTGAATTTTCCCGCTCCTTGAATCCCATTTAGCTCACAAAAGTCTCCTCTAAATGCAATTCCAAAGTGCCTAGAAAGAGGAACAAAAAATGCACAAAAATGCGAAAAGATGGGTCCCAGACTCTAAAATGATACTAACTATGGAAAGACACTCGAAATGCAAGATAAAACACTAATATGATGCAAAAGGAGACTAAATGCACATGAATGTAAGCTAAGGGAAGGCACAAAAACACAATACATCAGAGACGATTCGAATCAGGGAAGCAAATCGAGAGAGAAAGAGGAATAGAAGAAGATTGAAAGAGGACGGAAAGAGCAGATGAAGCGAAGAAGATTCGACTTGAAACCCTCGAGAGAGAAAGATAAAGATTCAGAGATGACCTAAAAGCCTTGAACGCCGTTGTTTGAGGACCACCATCACCCCCTCCTTTACCGCTAACTCTTCCTGGATACTTCTTCTGGTTCTGTAAGAAACCAAATTAAACGAAATTTAATACATTTAGTGTTTAATGACTGTTCCTCAAACAGACGAAGCTGGTTTTTTGGTTAAATCAACCAGGATTGATTGAGAAGGGGACTTCATCTTCGACTTCATCTTCGAAACAGAACTCTAGGAAGGAGAATCCGGTTTAGGCGAACTTTTCTCATAGTCAGAGGCTCTCGGAGATGCATGCAAAGGTGTTTGGAGCTCCGGAGAACTAGCGGAGGCGAGCGGTGGAGGCGGAGGGATTTTGGTTGCGATGGATTTGGATTTCAGACGGGTTTGAGATGTGGGAGGGGCAGGAGGCTTAGGTGAGGTTTGCTTTTTCTTGGCCATCGGTTTAACTCCGGCGACGGAGGCCAGGACCGACGCCGGTGAGCTAGATCTGAGAAGCATGGGTCTCGAGAAGGAGAACTTTTTTTTTTTTTGATATTTGTTTAGCAGAGTCTCAGATTATTTTTGGTAAAAATTAAAAAGAGTCTCATATTGGTCGCAAATTATTTTTTTGTGGGATAAATACCCACCTAAAATTTCACCAAAAAACTAAAATTTTCAGAAAAATTTATATATTAACAAAATAGTTCAAATCAAGTTAGTAGCAAATTAGTCATAAATAGGAGATGACAGTAGCAAAGTAGTCACAAAGTGTAACTGTTTTGTGATATTTTTTATGAGTCACAAATCTAAACCCTAAACCCTAAACATTTAGAGCCAAAAATTAATACACATGCTTAACCAATCAGTCTTTTTATATTTCTTAAGTATATGCTTCAGTATATAGTGTTAACTAATACTAATTAAGTAAATTTAAAAAAAAAATAAACTCTAACAAACATTAGATTGAAAACACATGTAGTTTCTCTTAAGACATGTTATGGATGATAGAAAGATTAGTTCATCAAATTGAAAGTTAAAAGTTTTCACTATTATATAATATATTAGTGTAACAAGTAGTTAAAATCTATGTAGATACTTAAAACTAATATATTTACCATTATCTTTAGTTGAATTTTAAAAAATCAAACAGATAAGTTGGTAATCAGAAGCAAAGCAGTCACATTTTCAAATTACCATCGCGAATTAGTCACAAATCAGTCGCAATTTTGAGACTATTTTGCTACTACATTTTCTTACTAATACAAGAGTCGCAAGTTTGGGACTATTTTGCTACTACGTTTTCTGATAACAGTAGCAAAGTAGTCACGAAATATAATTGTTTTATGACATTATTTTGTGAGTCACAAATCTATACCCTAAACTCTAACCATTTAGAGCAAAAAACTGATACATATGCCTCTGCAATCAATCTTTGTTCTATTTCTTAAGTATATGTTTCAGTATATAGACTAAACTAATACTAATTAAATAAATTTTTGAAAAATATTCATCTTGAACAAACATTAGATTGAAAACTTATGTAATATATCAAAAACATGTTATTTAAGATGCAACAATAGTTCACCAAATTGAAAGTTCAAAGTTTTCACTATTATATAATATATTTAGTGTTAAAAGTTGTTCAAATCAGTCTACATACTTAAAACTAATCTTTTTACAACTATCTTTGTTGAATTTCCAAAAATCATACGGATGAATTTGTAAACGGTAGCAAAACAATCACAATTTTGGGACTGATTTGCCACTAAATTTAAAAGTCGAATAATAGTCTCCATTCAGTCGCTAATTTATGACTACTAAACGACTGGACAATTCGGTGGTAAATATGCGACTAATTTGATTCTCTATCTTCCGTAGTCGTTCATTAGTCGCAAAGTGGTCCCAAAACAGTCGCAAAATTTTGCGACCAAAAAAATAGTCACAAAAAGTAGTCACTCATTAGCTGTTTTCTTGTAGTGATGGGTTGGTAAACTCTGGCGCGAATTTTGATGCACCGACTCCGACTAGGTAGCTCACCTCCGACGGTGATGTTACAGGATTTGACATGTCGAGGATGAAGAAAGAAAGATTTGAGAGATAGAAAACACATTCATAGTCATGGCCGCCGCTTCGAGTTTAATTCCAGTTGGAAGTTTAAAGTTTTGGTGCAGACGACGGCGATGGTTTAGACGTGGGATCTCGGAATTCACCACAATTATGAACACCTATGATTGTAATTGTGGCGCACCTCCAAGTCTCCAAATATGGTGGTTTGTGCGAATAAGTTAAACAAAAAGAAGATTACTTGTGCGAATAATTTGAACAAGAGATATGAGAAACTTACGAAAAGAAAAAAACTCATGCAAGTTTGTTAATCAGCCGCCAGAAGAAACCAATCAGAAAATTATCAATATCATAAAGATGATGCATTCAGAATCAGTGAAACGTTACAGTACGAGAATATTCTAGAAACACGAGATATAACAAACACATGTACCGACGCAAAAGGAAACAAACCGAGACAGAACATAAGGGAAAGAAAAAGAGATCAACGCCAAAAACCGAGAACTGGGAAATGAATAAACACTAGAAAAAATGATGATCCAATCATATCGAGAATTTTCAAATTAAACCACGTCTCCAGATATGAGATGAGGGGGATCGTTGGTGTTATCCACGAGGAAGTATTGAAAGGAGTTTATTTGAGGGAGACTAGAAGACATGAACGACATTGATCACCGACTATGATAAAACGAACCCTTTCAACAAAACATCACTAAAACATAAAATTCTTTCGGTGATCACTTTTGCGAGTAGAGCCTCTTAAGGCTACACTCGGTCCCATTACAAAATAAAAATGAAGTAAGAAGAAACTTAAGAGAATATGTAGAGAAAAATGTTGTAAGGTTATACATTACATCTCAACAACGGATACCACATACATATATCCTGAGATGGTTTTCATGTGGGTAGAAAGGTTTATCGGCGTGACAATGCTCACTATTTTTTCTGTTTCATTTAAAATAGGAATAAAAATATTCACAGAATAAACTCCAGATTGGATCTTTTCAAGTTGATTAACATATGTCCATTCTATTTTTTAGGAGAAAAACGCAAAAGATTATGATAAAAAAAAATAGCGCTTTCGTCTAGCAACCGATGCTTCTCTTCAAGGTTTTTTTTTTTTTTTTTTATATAAATTCTAATTGTTGTATTATACGGTAGATGACCAGTTGAGATTATAGTATATGTGTAAGATAAAAAAAAAATCTATTATTTTGTAGTTTGCTTCCATTCATAAATGTGTAAAAATTTGGCATTACAATCGTCTTTCTTTTTGCCGGGACAATTTTGTCTTGGTTGTTTTCTTTATCTCTCTTCTTAGCATATTTCAGATGAATAAATCTAAAAAATGACATATTTAATCAGTCATAGTGAAGATTAGATGTTGGTGAATCCGGTGATAGAAACAAAAGGGAGGGCAGCCAGAGCATGAAAAGAAAAGCTAACAAGTAGGAGTATATGAACAAAAGAACGTCAGTAACATAGTATAGATACCATAAGAAATTGTGCTAAAAGGATAACATACCAGAGCTAGAATAATGATGAGGGCCAACACAATTCCACTACTGTCAAGAAACGATGTTGGTACTTAGAGTCTTAGAGACTTATAGTATTTAAATATGTTATAACTATAGAAGGATCTAGAAGATCCAAGATATTATTAGTAAATATATTGTATTTATTATATAGATTTGTATCTATCATTATTTAGGAAATCTCTTCCATATATAAACATATGTAATTCCTACGGTACTGATTATGAGAGTCAATACAATATTCTTCCAATCATAAATTCTTATCACGCTAACATGGTATCAGAGCAGGTTATGCTCGAGTTTAGATCTACCGATTAAACTGTTTTTTCTTGTTATTCTTCTAATATTTAAGCCTACGTGCTTCCAATTTTTTTTGTTGTTCTTATCAAGCCATAGAGCTTCAAGCCTCGATTATGTTCCTCGTTTCAATCTTTTTTATTTTTAAGCCAAAGTGCTTCTGAATTTGTTTTTTATCAAACTCCGTTTTCTTATGATTTTTAAGCCTAAACAAGATGCCTCAATAAGCCACAGTGCTTCCATAAGCTATCGTGCTTCATATATATATTTTTTTTTTCCAAGCAAATAGAGCTTCTGTTTTTAAAGGTTTAATGCCTTCTCAATTTAGATTTAAAAAAAAAAAATTCTCAGTTTAAAAAAAGAAAAAAAAACTCATTTGCTTTCTAAAATTCCAAGCATCGATGCTTCTTCAAAATTTTCTTCTCTGTTTTGTCTCACTGAAAAAAAATTGTCGAAGCTTTGTCAAGCTTCAAGCATCATGATATCACTACATCTCGTTTTTGTTGCAAATCAACGCTGAATAATCTCCTCTAAAGCACAAAGAATCTCCATCATTTCTTTCGGCCCACCGTATCCGTCAACCACATCGGTTCTGTCTCACATGGCTATCCTCCCTTTCCACTCGTCACTGCCGTCTCTGTCAAGGTTCTTTTGAACAGTGCACTCCACCACTCCACGCTAGCATTCAATCGTCAATCTCAAACCGCGTAATTTCGCTATGTTTCTATCACCGGCTTGAGCTTGAGGAGGCGTATAGAAGGATCTAGAAGATGCAAGATATTATTAGTAAATATATTGTATTTATTATATAGATTTGTATCTATCATAATTTAGGAAATCTCTTCCCTATATAAACATATGTAATTCCTACGTATACTGATTATACGAGTCAATACAATATTTTTCCAATCATAAACTTTCATCACGCTAAAAATAACACGTTATAATTATGTCAAATAAATACATGAATACCACTCAATTCCATGGAAGAAGAGTCAAATCTTTCTTGACTTGACCAGATATTACTATACATAATATATTTCAGTAATATTTCGGATAGTCTTCGATTTTTACATGTCTAAAGGAAACATATGGGCATACTGCTCCAAAAAGAAAAATATACTTTGTAATATTTTTTTCTTTTATTCCAAATAATAATTTTAGATGAAAACTCTACGAAAACTTTCATAATTTAATAAATTATGAACCGTGAAACATTGTATCAACATAACATAAACAAATATAAAACACAAGAACAAAAGTCATATTTACGTAAAAGTAAAGCACAAAATATATATGTTTGCACGTGCGAATGCGCGGGTTCTGTTCTACTTATACAAAAAGTAATAATTTTTATTAAATTATATCCTAAACCTAATTATTTCATCTCGTTTTTTTGTTGTTAGCAAAATTTACAAATATTTTTTCTTATTTATCATTAAAATTTGTAAAAACTTTCAAAATTTATGTATTTATAATATTAGCAATTTATTAAACAAAGAAAATAAAAATTAACCAAAGTGGTGGTGGCCTAGTGGTCAAAGAACTCAGGAAAAGAAGTAAACTCTTCCAACCTGAGTTTGATTCTTCCTAGAAACATTTTCACATCCATTTGGCCAGTCGAAATGGTGTCATGCTTTAGGCCGATTAGAAAACCCGGTGAGTGGACTACTCGACGACTACATTCACCATGGAATTAGTCGGGTGGTAAAACCCGGATCACCCCTGATTATCAAAAAAAAAAAAAAATTAAACATTTAAACTCAAAAGCATTACAAATTGAAAATACATTAGTCTTAAATATATATTTAATAATTCACTATTGATAGTCATCCATAACTGTTGTTTGATTCTCTCTCGTATTATATGCATATAGACTCCATTAGTTGTTCTTTCTTGTTCTTGTAAAATATTTGTTTCTGCATATTCTTCATCTTCTTTGTTGTTACCAAGTTGTTCTCCTAGGATTGTGTTACCATGCAAAGCATTATCAAAATCAAAGCCAAGAATTTTGTGCTTGAATGAAGCTATATACCCAAATTTATATTGACCCGTGAACTTGGTTTGCAATTTTGTGTTTTGTATTTTGTTTCCTAGTTATATTTATTTTACTATGCACCTCACAATTCATCCACTTATCACAAGAAGAAAATCAGCAACTTTATTATTTTTTGCATGATTTAAATTGCAACTTTTGTTCTTTTGCATGATTTAAATTGCAACTTTTGTTCTTTTGCATGATTTTGAAAATAAAGTTGTATTCCTTGAAATGAGTACTTCACCACTCAAACACTTGCCAAATAATTCACGCAAGTTTTTGTTTTTTTGGCATAAATTCAGCAAGTTTTGGCTTTTAGCATAAATTCAGCTACATTCCTCAAGTGTAAATGGTAACAATTCCTCACCATTCCTCATCATTTCTCACCATTCCTCAATTTTATATTTACCAGTTAGACCCTAAGTATAGGGTGCGACTGCCCTGGACTCATGATCTTTTTTTTTTCAAAGAAATTTTTTTTAAAGAGACTCAAAAAAAAAGGGTGAATTTGGTGCATGACCAAAAAAAAAAAAAATTAGCAATATAACCAAAATGGGCTTATGTGGAGCAATAATAGCCACAAGATCAAGAGTCATTTGGTTAGTTAGTGTATTATAGTTTTTTTATTGGTTATTTTAGCCAATTCCTCAAAAAAAAATTATTCACAAAAAAAAATTATAGGGACCAAAAAAAATTTACATACCAAATTTTTTTTTATCCGGGACCCAGAAATATGTTGAAACAGTCCTAAATGTTGTTATAGAATATATTGTTTCTGTTATCTATCGCTCATATATAGCAACTTCAAATTTCTCGCAAAATCTTCGTTATTTGAGATGATGGATATTATTGATGACATTTAGGAGATGGAATTGCGATAGAGTATGTGCATTTGTGGTTTGCAATATAGCAAATGATTCAGTTAATCATCTGTCGCACATCTACGACCAAGTTTAATTGCAACTATAGATTAAAAATAGTATTTTTAAATAACATAACAAATGATAAAAAAAGGATTAATTTTGATTTTTTAAGAATAATTTCTACTAAAAACTGGAAAATAAATATAAAATGCTATAGAAAAGATGGCTGTTATTAAAATTCAAATATATAGAAAAATAACTATTTTCTATTATAAGAACTAAGCAAATAATTGATAAAGCAACACAAGAAATGGTTTGGCAAATTCTTGGTTCTCTTGTCCTTTTCTCTCCTCTGGTTTATCCGGCTACGGCTGATAGTCTCAATCGACCTCCTCTCCCTCTAGATCCTTCTTCTCCTTCTCACTTTCCTCCTTTTCCTTCTGCTCGAAACTCTTCTTCTTCTGCTCCTCTAAAAACTAAAAAATTCTCTTTAAAGCCTTCAATCTCTATTGCTCAAACTACCGAGGTAGCTTCTAATCCAAGTACCTCAAATGTTGCTCAGCGTCTTGCCTTTTTCCTTAATCTCCCTTCTTCTCCTCAAAAAATCTGTCCAAATGGAAAAAAGCATTTCTAAATCTAGATCTGAGAATGCTACAATACACAAAAAATCTACAGTCCCTCCCGTAGTCTCAAACATTGCAGAGCCTGTTCCTGTTGCTGTGAATTCCCCTCTCCTCACTGCTGATGTTGGTCCATCAGTATTTGGAATCCTAGGTGCTATGCCTGAACTAAAAGATACTTCCAATACAGTCACTGCTATATCTCTTCCTGGTTATATGGTCATTATGGATGCTCATATTGCTGCAAGGTCCTTCCCTTCTACTACCCAACAGGAAAACAACAAAACTGCTCCTCCACTGGCTATAACTTGGGCTTCAAAGGTCAAACCCACTGTCGACAAATCCCTAAAAAAATTATCCACAGTTAGGGATGGAATTATTATCCGGGATCCGAGATCCGATCCGGGATCCACTCCGATCCGCTCCGAAATTAGGATATCCGGAGCGTCTGGATCCGGATAAGGATAGTAAAATCTCGGATCCGGATCCAGATAGTAAAATTTCAAAGTCCGGATATCCGGATCCGGACGCATTAAATATATTAAAAACATATATTTTTACATATATTAAGTTATATATATATATATATATATATATTGATTTTAGTTCTTTTTCTAATATATCATATATATTTTGACAAATATTATTCAAAATTTTAAATTATAATTTTGTTTTAAATTTTTTTAGTATTTTAATTTAGTTATTTTAATTATTATTTTAATTTTTTCAAATCCGGATCCGGATATCCGCGAATATCCTGATTTTTTGTATGATACCCAAAGTCCGGATCCAGATACTTTTGCCACAGATCCAACGGATCCGGATTCGGATATCCAAAAATTCCAGGATATCCGGAATCGTCCCACCCCTATCCCAGTGGCTTTCTCACCTTCAGGAGTCCCAAGAGTAAAGATTCATGAGGACGTCTTCATGAAAGGTGCTGAGATTCACAAGGATTTTCTCATATGTAAGTTCTTTGGTATAACTCCACCTTATCATCTCATCCAAAGTGTACTAAACTACATGTGGGGAAAGAGTAGGCATATTGAAATCCATGTCACCTCTGCCAAAAACTCAGTTTTGGTTAGATTACAAAATGATTACATCAGAAATAAGTTGTTGGAAAAAAGGATTTGGTATGTTGATACTACCATGTTCCATGTGGCTCATTGGTCTGAAAATCTGGTTGATGCTTCTCCCTCTCTTGAGAGTATTTCGATATGGGCTCACCTAAAAGAAGTCCCTTTAAACCTAATTCATCAACAAGGCATGAGCCATATTGCAGGGTTAATTGGTGAACCAAAAGAGATAAATCATTGGACAGTTAACCTCACAAGTATCAGTTCTGCCCACGTCAAAGTAGAAGTTAATACCTCTAAACTGTTGCCTCAAGTAGTGGAGGTGGAAAGGGAGGATGGATCCATCTGTGTTATCAAAGTTGACTAGCCTTGGGTTCCCCCTACCTATTCCCATGGCAAGAAAGTGGGCCACATTCAAAGGAATTATCTCAGCTTCCTCCTCCTATGACTGCTCCCAAACCTAAAGTACCAAACTCTTCCAAGCAGCCGGCTCCTCCGACCTCATCTCTAGCTTGTTATCACTGTAAAGAAATTGGTCACTTAATGAGAAAATGTCCAAAATCCCATCATTGGACCCCAGTAGTTCACAAGCCAAAGGAGACTAATGTTAAAAAGAATGTGGATAAAAACTTAGCCAATGGGGCTCTGAAACCAAGTGCTCTGCCCTCTATGGACTCGGTGCCTCATGTGGCTCTGTCATCCTCTGCAGTTGAGCATGTGGCAGGCCATGAGGCTGTGCAAGTTGCTCTTGCTCATGAACAAACAACTTTAGTTGATCTTTCTCCTTTGGTTTTGGATGATGGATCTTCATCTGTTGATAGTATGGTTTGGTCTCCTGAAAAAGATCATCAAGTTCATGCTTTAAGGTCTTCATCCTCTTCCCATGGTACTCCTATGTGTGAGGTTGTTGACTGTGTGCTTGTTTTGCCTACGGATTTTCCTTCAAAACATGTTATCCTTATTCAACCTGCTACTTTAGCCATAGCCTCTCAAATCACCCTTAGTCTTAACCCAGCTAACTCCAACCCTTTTTCTCCTTTATCCCAACTTGATCCACCGGCTTAAACAAAATAAAAATAAAAACCAAACAGCCAAATCACCTCTTCTAATACTCCTACAAACAAAACCATACCTCAGATTGCAACCAACCAAACTACTAAAGAACCCATACCCTTCCTATTAGTCACAAATGACCTGCCTCTTTTACCTTCTTTTTTTGGTCCTGGTTCTCTTCCTACCCAAAAGGAGCCCTCTATCCCATCCCAATGAATCAAAGCTTCTTTTTTTGGAATGTCCATGGCCTAAATGATCCGGATAAACAACTCCTTTTTGTACAATGGCTGGATACTAATAAGCCAATTGTGGATGCTATTTTGGAAAAACATATCAATGAACCAAATTTGAATCAAGTTATTAATAAAGTATGCACATGATGGAGTTTTACCTCTAATCATGATACAGATCATGGTGGTAGGATCATTCTCATCTGGAAACAGCCTACTTCTCTTCAAATCATGCACCAATATAGGCAATCTATCACTTGTGAGGTTTTTCTTCCTGGAAACAATAATTTCATCTACACAGTTGTCTATGCATCAAATGATATAGATGAAAGGAGAACTCTTTGGAATGAGTTAATTCAAGTCGCCTTATTTCTGGATTCTAAGAATTGGATGATTGGTGGAGATTTCAATCAAATAATGCATCATGGAGAACACTCTCCATCAACAGTCAATCACCTTACTGAGGATATGATTGACCTTCAGGACAACCTTATCATTTTGGAAATGTCTGACTTGAGATTTCAGGGTTGTTTCCATACCTGGACCAACAAAAGACCAGACGGACCAATTACTAAAAAGCTGGATAGAATAGTGGTAAATGAGAATTGGTTAGCTAGCTTCCCTAATATTGTTGCCTCATTTCTACCTCATGGCTTCTCAAATCACTCTCCTGGTGTCATCTCTCTTTCTTGTTCTCTTTCTTCTGTTGGCACCAGACCTTTCAAATATCTAAACTTTCTTTCAAACCATCCCAAATTCCTGGAATCGGTTGAGTCTGCCTGGAATCAGAGTGGAACTAGAGCTCAGGACATGGCCAAAATGGGATACAAGCTGAAAACCCTGAAACAATCACTGAAAGCTTTAAACAGAGAGAGATTTTCCGATATAGAAAAGATAGTGAGAGTTACTAATGAGCTGTTGAAATGTGTGTATGTACAGGTATTGAATTCCACATCCTCTGAAAATTTCCAAACGGAAAGAGAGCTGCAAGAGAACCTTCAGTTTATTAGAGGAATTGAAGAGGCTTTTTTAAAGCAAAAGTCACGTATAAACTGGCTCAAACTTGGTGATCAGATTACCTCTTTCTTTTACAAGATGGCGGCAGCTAGGCAGGCTTACAACTCTATCAGGGCACTGTGTTTAACCAATGGCCAATTGATCACTGATCCAGAGGAAATAAGTGAGATTGCTATGGCTCATTTCATGGAGATCCTAGCCCCAACTACCTTGGAGCTGATTTCCTCAAATCTACAATGGCTAATGGATCTTCGAAACTTCAGATGTTTTGATAGCCAACGAGAATCTCTCTCTACAGGTCCAACTGCAGAAGAAATCTCAACTATTCTCTTCAAACTAAACACCAACAAATCTCATGGGCCATATGGTTACACTTCCGGTTTCTTCAAAGCTGCATGGTCAATTGTGGGCTCAGAGTTAGTAGAATCTATTGAAGGGTTCTTTAATACTGGTTTCTTGCCAAAATCTACAAATGCTATTATCCTTAGTTTGGTTGCTAAAAAACCATGAGCCTCAGAAATACAAGACTATAGGCCTATCTCTTGTTGCAATACAACCTACAATATTATTTCTAAGGCATTGGTTAAGAGATTAAAATCAATTCTTCCACAAGTAATTGCTCCAAATCAGACTACTTTTGTGAAGGGAATGCTGTTAATAGAGAATATTTTGCTGGCATCAGAGCTAGTTCAAGGTTATCACAAGCGGGGAGGTCCTAAAAGAATAACTATTAAAGTGGATATTGCTAAAGCATTTGACACTCTACGTTGGGAATTCATCTTCCAATGCCTAAGGGGACTACACATTCCTGAAACCTACCTGAGATGGCTTAAAGCTTGTATTTGTACTACTTCATATTCTATTGGGTATAATGGTTCAACCTGTGTATACTTTAAAGGGAAGAGAGGCCTAAGGCAGGTAGATCTCTTATCTCCTTATTTGTTTGTCTTAGCCATGAACTGTCTGTCTTAGCCATGAACTGTCTGTCTCTAGCTCTAAACAAGGCAGCTAGGGAAAGGAAGTTTGGTTATCATCATAAGTGTAAATAAACAAAACTTACTCACCTGTTTTGTAGATGACTTGTTGATCTTCACTGATGGCTCTCTGAGTTCTGTCAAGGGAATTTTAAAGGTGTTGAAAGACTTTGAATTGAGATCAGGCCTACTATAAGTGTTTAGAAGACTTGCCTATTTTCTTCAAGATTACAAGAGGAAGAAATTAATCATATATCAGCTGAAACAAGACTCAATACAGGGACTCTTCATATTCGTTACCTAGGGATTCCCCTTTGTACAAAGAAGATATCTCTGATTCAGTGCTCTAGTCTTCTTTAGTCAATAAAATCGAAGCTTAATTCTTGGACAACAAAATTCCTTTCGTTTGCTGGGAGACTTCAGCTGTTATCCTCTATTATATCAGGAATCACAAACTTTTGGGCCAGTACTTTCATCATCCCAAAAGGTTGCCTTGATGAGATCAACTCCTTAAGCTCAACATTTCTGTGGAAAGGAAAACTAGAGGGCCAAGCTTCAGCTAAAGTATCTTGGGAGTCAATAACTCATAGCAAAGATGAATGATGATTAGGCTCGAAAGACTTAGCTCACTGGAACACTACATGTGCAATCAAACTGATCTAGTTGTTGTTTTCCAATCTGGCTTCTATTTGGGCAAACTGGTACACAAAGGAGGTGTTAGATGGAAACATCAATAATTTCTGGATCATAAACACAAAGAAAGAAAATTATTGGCTAGCTAATGAATTATTGCAACTGAGAGACAAGGCTTACTCTTAGATTAGGCTCAAATTTGGCAATGGAGAGAATAGTTACTTCTGGTCAAGTAACCAGTGCGAGTACATCATCAGGCTCAGCTAAGTTAGGTATTCCTGCAATTTTAACCTTGGCTGAGTTATGGGAAAATGGGAGCTGGATCATGCCTCCTGCAAGATCAGAAGCACAAGTCTCTGTTCAGTCATCCCTCTCAACTATCTCGTTAACCAACTACGAAGACTACTATGAGTGGTGGCCAAACAACAAAATAGCTGCAAGGTACTCTACTGGAGAGGTATACAATTTGTTGAGAGAGCAAAAACCTTTGGTGATGTATGGTTCTCTGCTGGAGTGCCGAAACATAAATTCTACGCTTGTCTAACTGTTCTTAATAGGAATCCAAAAAGAGCTCGACTTATTCGTTGGGGTCTGCAAACATATTCACTATGCCTCTTCTGTAACCTGCATCCAGAATCGAGAAGACACCTTTATTTTGATTGTGATTTCAGTTGGAGCATCTAGAAGCAAATCTCAACAAAGTGTAAAATGATCAAACGTCGACATTGGAATGAAGTACTAGAGTCCTCAGGAAATACACCAAGCCGAAGGCTCTCAGGATACTCATTTTAATTGCTTGGCAAACCACTCTCTACTGCATCTGGATTGAATGAAATAACCGGCTACACCGATCAACTTTTAAACCCTCCGATCTGGGGACAAAGGATATTGACCTACTTGTCAAAAACAGGATCGCTAGCCTCCGATCTTCCCAGCCTTCACAATTCTCGGTGATGATCCAACACTGGTTTGCCTAGAAAATTATTCTCGATAACCCATATTTGAGCTCCTTCACTTGATGCATGGGTCTCTTCACTGCATCGTCGACCATCGGTGATCCCCTTCTGATTATTGGGAATAAAACCCTTCTGGGTCTTTTTCCTTGATTCTCAATTAGTTCTTTGTAATAGATTATAATGTGTTAGGCATGTTAGCCATTGGACTTTATAGACTTTGTAATATTTTCACTCTTAAGCATAAATAGAAAATTATTTATTAACAAAAAAAAGTTTAATTGCAACTAAACCAAAGAGATACCGTCTTAAATGATCACAAAAATTAATGTTTGATTTGGATGAAAATAAAATTTGCCATGTTAAAATATTATCATGAAATTGCTACGGATTCCATCACAATAACTTGTAATTAGCTGATGATGGCTAGAGAGGGATGTTATGAAGCAAATTGCGGCAGCATAACCTTTTGCTCAAAACGCCATTATGTGGCAAAGCATCTTAGAAATTTTCATTAATGGCACTATTTGTTGTACTATAAGAATCTAAAGTAATTTGAACATGGCTTCGGTAGCTCAATCGGGAGACTACTTAGTCACTAAAAAAAGAAAAGTCATGAAGGTTTTGAATTCAAAGACCGACGATGAGAAGGGTTTCCACCCGAAAAGAATATGAAATTATATTTGGAATATCTTGGTTAACAAAAAAGTAATAATCTGAACGTATAATAAATGGTAGAAATGAAATTTTTAAAAAACTAAAATAATTTGTCTACTTTTATCTTATTTTTTTGAAATTTTCTGGATTTAAAATATTAAGTTAATTAGGACGATCAAGATCAAAGTAAACCAGTATAGCATAATTATGTATAAGTTGAATCATTATTAAATTTTCCATATTTACATTTGTTGGAGAGAGCCAACATGTGGTTAAATAATTTTCATTTCCATAAAATACCTACAGTTTTGTTTCTATAAGGCCGTCTTTTAGCACGGATAAGTGGAGCAATCAAATAGGATCCCGATTCAAAAATAAAATTTTCTTTAAAAAATTTATAACTATATATAAATTAGGGCGTAATTTTTTTTTTTATAATTTTTTTCCATATTAAATATATTTTTAATAAAAATTTGAACGGACCTACAAATATTTTAAGACGACTTGGTTTCCATTGTGTGACATTCATATAGCAAAATAAAATAAAGTATATATTTTTGTATACATTAATTTTTCTTTTTGCAAATGTTATGAGAATGATTGATAAGTGTACGTGGTATGTTCACAAAAACAAATTGATAATATATGACTTTATGTTGAGGAGGTCGAGGTGGAAGTGGTTGTGGTCCACAAAACTAAGGTTCTCAAGTGAATAATTGCTTCTTTAACTTCAAAAGTTCGTCCTAACTCTCTTCTTTCTCAGGTACACAACCCGAGGCCGCCGTTGAAATATCAAAATGGATCTCCGACATTGCTCTTCCGTCGCCGTCTCCTCTCCTCTGCGTGAAGCCCCACTCCTCTGAAGCCACCGTGTTGTCTCTATATCTGCCGGTTCAAAATTTCCAGCGAAATTTTTCAAAACATCTCTCACTCTGTGAAGAACGCTCGGCAAATTCGTTTTTTGCTTCTGCATCATGTCTCCGGCGAAGAAAATCTCTTCTCGATTGCCCTTTCTCAGTTGGAATCGCCAAAACCATTTAAGCTCTCGTCGACTTGGCCAGATCTGGAGTCGCTGACGAACCTCCTCTCGATTCCTCCGGATCCACCAGACCCTCCGGACCCGCCGGACTTTCGAGACCTTTTGTCTCCCTCTCGGACAACCACCGTAACTTTTAAAACCGTCATAACCCTTGGGTCAAAGCCGAACAGAGATCCGCCACCCTCATCGACCACACCTCCTCTGGCGGGGGTTTTGAACCTCGCCGGTCATGAGGTCTCTGTCGGCGCTCCTCCCAAATCTTCTTCTCCATTCTTCTGTCTCTGAATTTTGAGCTTCGTAAGCGTGTCCATCAATGGTCATGGCTTAGTGGGCTTGGAGTATGTTATTTCCTTAGTGGGATTTGAGCCCATGACTAGTGCAATAAGTTTAATGTCATTCGCTGCTTCCACCGGACGTAGCTCTCCGACCCGCTGACGCGCTTCGTCTTCCACTGCACTAACCGTCCGAGGCTTCTTGTCCCAGTTTCAATCAGCCATCCATCATGGTGGTGTGATGATGACTTTGGACTCTTGTGGATCTCTAGTGGGCCTTTCATTGCCCAGTCCGTTGAGGCCCATGGCCTCTATTTAAACTTCCTCCATATCGAGCATGGAGAAATCTTTATCACCCTCCTTCCCTCCCGGGAAGAGATCGTTTCCACATTCCTCCCTCAATGGGAAGAGAACTTTTCCACCATGTCCCCTTTCTATGAAAGGTGGTTCTCGCTCGGTCGCAATACCGAGGATAATTTCCAACAAACTCATCATTTTGTCTTCTTGTGTAGCGGTCTTCACGGGGCCAGATGAAGCAACCGATTTCATTGCGACGCGATCCGGAGATGAGGATTGGTTTTCAATGTCACACTGTAAAGTGATCAAGTTTCAACATTCCGCCTATGCCGTGAATTTTCTACCGATGCATTCGAGTTTTGTCTCAAATTCGCTGTCAATCTTCTACTCTTTCTATTATAGTTCGCTTTATTGTAGCAATCAAAGAGGATGATTTCTCTTTTTCACCATGTAGTTTCGAATTTTAATTAATGAAACTAAGAGTTGTTAAAAAAAAAAAAAAACTTCTCTCATAATTCTCTAAATGTTGATGTTCTAAAATCAAGTTTATTGTATGCTTTTGCATCTCTCTCTCAAACTACTACCATGAACTATATGACTCTATGTAATAGCTTTGTAATTCACGTCTTTTGCAATTTCAATTTGAATACCCTTTATCCAAAAAAAAAAAATTGATAATATATCCAAAATTGACACCAGACAGCAAAAATACTTGACTTTCATATAATTTTGCAATGCGTGTAGGGCCTTCTCGTTGAGCCCAAATGACTAACTAACATATATTTCTGTATTCGTTATAGATCCTGGGCCCGTGTTATTAAAATCTAATACACTGCTGCATTAGTTAGATTTATTTTTCCTTTGATAAAAAATAATTCATGCCCATTATGTAATTTTTTTTGTTCCCACTATGTATTATGTTATTGATTTGATATATTTATGGATCATTGGCATATAGAGCAAAGAAAAAAAACCAAACTTAATATCTAACCAAATCTATTCCATGTGGCTCAATCCTCACTCTCCATTTTAGATTTTTTAAGGTTTTTTGCTACTTTTTATATATATTTTTTTTCTTTGCTAATCAACAAATTGACCCTATACTTATTTCAAAATTCCTCGGCTGTTTGGTTAGCGTCCTATTTATAAAATATTAAATAACTTTTTTTTTTTGGATTTTCATATATATATATATATATATATTGATTATTTTATAATTAAAAAGAATATAAAATAGAAAATCTGATCCATTGCTAAATAAATGTGATTTACATTCAAACTAAAAAAACAAATTGTCAAGCAGACACTATATCTTTTTTCAACTCTTTGTAGAAAAGTGAAATTGAATTCCCATACTCAAGGATCTTGGAAAGGTGCCACTTACAGTAAGAGGTGCGAGCTAATTTCTTACAATAATAAATGTTGATTCTAACCTGTTCTACCTACATGCAAGATTCCAAAAGAAAATTAGTACGAAGAAAGAGACATTAAAAAGTTCATGAGATAGACTGTAAAATTATAATGATAAGCCTTTCAACTTGGTCAATTAGTTGGCCGTCTATATATATTTGGTAATCTCATGAATTAAGAAAATGGCAATTAAAATTTGGAAGCGTGATTGGTTTAGTGGTTGTCTGGTTGATCTAATTAGGATTATTGTTTTAATATTATGTGTCGAATTTAATTTATTAAAGATGTATATTTTTTTTTTTTGCTAAGGTGGACAAATTTTTCAGAAACACTTGCTTGCTGTATGTTGAGTCTATATTTCGTATCGGATTTTTTTTGTGGACACAACATTACAGTACAAATTATAGTTGTGTTTATCTTTTTTATAATTTTAATCCAAAATTAAGAGACATATTTGTATAATTATAAGTTTATTGATTGGTATGTGTCAAAACATATTTTTGTTAAATGGAGAAAGTTTTATATTAACATGAAATCACTTTTTTTAATACAACCCCATAAATTTACTTACTTTCATAGTTTCATGGTACACGATAGGGGTGGAATTAGTATCCGGAATCCATTCTGATCCGCTCCGAAAATTCGGATATCCAGAGCGTCCGGATCCGGATAAAAATAGTAAAATATTGGATCCGTGAAAAACAGATCCGAATCCGGATAGTAAAATTTCAAAGTCCGGATATCCGGATCCGGACCTGGACGCATTAAATATATTAAAAACATAATTTTTTACATATATTAAGTTATTTATATATGGATAAATATATAAAAATTGATATTAGTTTTTTCTAATATATCATATTTGTTTTGAAAAATATTATTCAAAATTTTAAATTATAATTTTTTTAAAAATATTTTAATATTTTAATTTTTTTTTTTTCGTATTCGGATCCGGATATCCTAATTTTTTATCGAATATCCGAAGTCCAAATATCTGGACGCCACAGATCTGGATCCGGATACTTTGTCCACAAATCCGATGGATCTGGAAGATCCAGATATCTTGAAATTCAAAAATATCCAAAATTGTTTGGGATATTCAAAATCGTTTCACCCTTAATACACGAAACATACGAGTTTCTTCTCATAATTTTAAAAGCAATCGGGTGTAACTAAAATGTAAAACTAAAGCCTATTTAGTTATTAAATGCCTGAAGAGTGTTTTTTTTTTTTTTTGCCGTCAAAGAATGCTTGAAGAGTTATTTGCGTGAAAATGTGAACCACACGAATAAAGAAACGTGGCTTCTTTTATACTTATATTAAAAAAAACGTGACTTTAAAAATCAAAGATTTGTTCAATTCTAAGCGGTCAAAGTCTCACTCATTAACTTTTTTACTCGCCCAACACGTTTCGTCTTTTACTAATAAACTAGATTTTGATAAATTAAATAATGGATATATAAATATATAGAAAACATATATATAAAAAAAAAATTCTTATTAAATGAAATAAAATATATGTTTTCTATATATTTTATATACTTATATATCCATTATTTAATTTATTAAAATAAATTCTTTACCATGGGTTTGGACAACTAGACCGTAATAAGTAAGTTAATTATGTTGTTGACAAAAAAAAATACAAATTAGACATAAATAATTTTGGTTGTGCGTGACTATATTAGTTTTAAAGTAATTCGAATACATCTTGTTCTATAGCGTGTGTCATATGTAAAACAAATCAATAATTACATATTTACGTACACTTAACAATATTCAAGGCTGTTTTGGATTATTGCATATTTATAAATAATCAATTTCATGACATTGTAAATGCGATGAATTATTTTTATTTTTACATTATTAAAATGTATATACATAAAAATTTCAATTAACAAATGTGAAACTCAGTTCTCGTGTTATGTGTTATGTGTTATGTGTTATGTGTTATGTTACACATTTTATTTAATTGAATTTAATTTTTTTTTTTTTTTTTGCATCGTGATTTTTAATTTTATTAAAAGTTAGAAAGGTTAATATATGAATAACATAAAATTAGCTCTAAGATTCCGTTATAACTCGTATGTTGCTTCTATATACGCAGAAGATTTTCACCATAATCTTTCGTGCATCTTTGTAGGATTCCAGTTGTAAGTTTATGTTGTTAAATGACTCAATTATTTTTTGGAAAAAATGATTGAAACTATAAAATGATATAATTATTTCGGTTATACTGAATTTTAGGTTTTGAATTGAGTTTCATAATTATTTCATTTTTTAAGTCATACTGGTGAATTAGGCTTTGAGTACGGATCAAAATTTTCTACAATACTATGCAATTTAAAAAAAAAAAAAAAGATGATGTATCCCTTTCTTCCTCTTTGAACAACATTGTCAACTTATTTTATCTCGCATAATTTGAAAATTTAAACGAATCAAATCATATTGAATTTTTTGGGCGGCTAAACAGTGTTTGGATTTGATCTTACAAAGATTTGAACAATTCAATAAATAACGTTATTTTTTATTTGGACCTTTTAACATTATTTCATTAGTAGTGTGTTACAGGGAATACTCACAAATGAGTGATCATGAAATCTAAAAACAACATACACATCCCAAACAATGGGGATCAATAGCTCAAATGCCATTTACCGAATAAAAATGTTCTCAAATACCACTGTTATATTTTGCAATTTCGTTTACAATTTTTGTTAAATAAAAAATGAACGAAATGTCGAAAAAACCTTACAAAAAATCAACAATAACAAATCCAACATGAAATATCCGATCCAAACCCAATAAAATGGATCAACCCGACCCACACACAATTGGACTTACCCTAATTCCAAAATCAGTAAAAAGTAAAATTGAAAAACCTAAATCTGTTTCAAACCATCGCCGGCTTCCTTCTTCGCCGTCGTTACTCTTGCCGCCTTTCCTCCTCCTCGCGAACTCGTCTTCTTCTTCTCCGTAAGTTCCCTCGCCTCCTTCCTCGCCGTCGTCACTATTGCCGCCGCTGCCTTTCCTCCTCCTCGCGAACTCGTCTTCTTCTTCTTCGTAAGTTCCCTCGTCTCCCTTCTCCATCGTTTGGTTAGTATATGTTCGAGTTCGAATTGGCATCCTCGTCGCGAAATTGAATAGTTCTTAGGGTTAGTTGCGATATTGAATAGTCTTAAATTGTATTGTTGTTGTTGTTGTTCTCGAGTAGTAGGGGATCCTTCTCAGTAATGGCTCGTGTAAGAGACGGTCGTGGCGTGTATGATTCAACAGAAGTGGCTCTTAAGGATCCAACAGAAGGCCCAGAGGCTGCCGAGATTGATCCAACAGAACCACTAGATGCTGCAACAGAACCACTAGATGCTGCCGAGATTGATCCAACGGAAGCTCCCATAGAAGCAACAGAAGCTCCCACAAAAGCCGAAAACGTGAATGAAGAGGAAGAAGTGAGTACCTCTTCAAATGAAGGTGATGAAGAGGGAGAAAACGTTAATGAAGAGAAAAAAGACCTTGCTGCTCAGGTATATACATTAGTTTGAGAATGAGTGCGAATGGTTTTAAAACAAATTAGAAATGGTGGTTTAGAAACAACTAGTTCAACTAGTATAACTTAGTGGTCTTGGTACAATTGCGGATAACTGGAACAACTAAGTCTATGTGTTTGAATTTGCAGGATTCAGATGATGATGATGATGATGCTGCTGATGATGATGCTGATGATGATGCTGATGATGATGATGTTGATACTGATGATGATGATTCCCAACCACTGCAGCCAGAGAATATGTTCTTTGGTCCAACTGAATACACCAAGGGTTGTAAGATAGGAACTAGGTGTAGTGTGACCCAGACAGTGGAATACATAGAGAAATTTTCAGCAGAATTGAATTGGTTCAGAAAGCATTCTCAATTTAAGCATATATTCCACATGCCTAAGGAGCAAAACCACATGACTCAAGGCATGTGGATGCTTCTGCTACGCACAGCTTGTACGGAGATGGTAAGAGAGTGCTGGTTTGTGGTGAATGGAGTGCCTATTAGATATTCCATAAAAGAGCACGCGCTGTTAACCGGATTTGACTGCCATGAATACCCCAATAACTATGAGAAATTGGGGGATTTGAAGTTTGTACAAAGGATGTTTGGAAGGACTAAACAAATTAAAATAAAAGATGTGGAAGATAAGCTGGAGGGAATGAAGAGTAGGAGCTCTATAGACAGGAAGAAGATGATTATCTTGTATTTCTTATGCAAGGTAGTGAAAGCAAATTCTAAGGCTGATGGAAACATAGAGTCCTTCCTTCTAAGTGTTGTTGATGATTTGAATGCTTGTGAGAAATTTCCCTGGGGGCGTTATTCATTTAATGAGTGTATGAAAGGGATCCAGAGCGTGATGAAGAACTTGAAAGGCTCCGTGAAACCAAAAGCACAAACTACCTTTTCTGGATTCATTCTTCCTCTTGAGGTAACTCTTTATGATTATTTTATGATTTTAAGTTTTAAAGTAGTAGTTTTATAATTTTAACACTAAGATATTGTAACTCTACGTGTAGATTCTGGCATTTGAGTGTATTCCACATCTTGGATGCACATTTCGAGAAGCTGTACCAACAGAGAAGGACTGTCCAAGGATGTGCAAGCACAAGTTCACAGAAAGTTGCATGAAAGGTTTCTCATTGGAAAAAATAAATGAAGCGCTTGGAAGTATTACGGTTAGAGTTTGTGAACTTACTTGTTAATATTTGTATATGTTATGAGTTTGATTCTAAGTTAAATTTATTTATATTCATAGGATATTACTAGCATCTTGGAACCGGACTCGGATGAGAAATCTCTTTTGGCGTGCATCATAGACAATGATGTTGATGATGGGATAGGTTATATTGATCCAATCGTTGATAGTTGGAGAGAGCGTCTAACCGTACAGAAGAAGAAGATATGGTGGAAAGATCTGTATGAATTTGACTTGGATTCTCGATGTATCCTTGAGAATGTTGAAGAAGTTCATGAACCTGCAAATGAAGTCCCTGAACCTGTAAATGCATCTATTCGCTGACTAAAGGAAGCGATGGTCAAAGGGTTTGAGAAAATCATGGAGAAGTTTGATGCCATGGATGTGAGAGTGCAAGCTCTTGAAATGTATGTGTCAGAGCAGCTACAGAAAGAAGCTGACAATGATATGCATTATGGGACACCAATGGATTTTCAACCAAGGGAATTGCAACCAAGGGATCTGGTTCTTTATAGTGGAGTCCCTGATCCAATTTCTCCAAATGCCGAGGATATAAGTGAGTATTTTGGTTAATTTTTATGGAGTTATTGATTTTTCAGTTGGTCTTAAATATAGTTTGTTTTAATTTTTATAAAGATGGTGAGGAGAAGCAGAAGAACGAGAAAGAAAAGAAGAAGAAGGAGAAAGAGAAGAAGAAGAAGCAGAAAGCGAAAAAGAAGGACAGTGGAACTCCAATAGAAACTGGGAAGAAGCGAATAAGAGAACCATCCAGGTTGGTAAGGACACCGTATATGGCGGGGGAGCAGAAGCGACAGAGAAAGTAGGAGTAAGGGTGATGTGTTTATGTACTTTGGTGGTATTTTGGGGTGATGTTGTTTGGTGAAAGAAACCTGTTTTGTTTGGTGGTACCTGTTTATTTTCTGCTGATCCATTCCTATTTCGGTTGTATGGTGAAAGAAACAAGTTTGTCTTTACTAATTTCAGTATTAGGTACAACTGGGTTTAAATTAGGTACAACTGGATTTAAACACAACACAGACAAATTTTGGAAATAAACTGGTTTTAAGTTTTAGAATACATAATTAGAAGATCATCCGGAAAAAAAATACAACAAGATCTTCAACCGCATATTGTTTCTAAATAGAGAAAACACGAAGAGGCAATTTCTTAAACCCACATACTACCCCTTAGCAAGTAACTCCTTCAGCCTACCAATCTCGACCTCTTTATGTGCTAAGCGCTCTTTAAGGTCATCAATTTCAATACGTATTAGACGCATTGACTCACGGATTGACTCCAAAGCAGGATTAGCACCACCTCCATATCGGTAAGCGTTTAGAACCGATTCTTTCTGCTCTTCAAAGGTGTGCCTTATGATTGAAAGCTCCTCCTCAACTGCATCATCCCACCACTTAAATATGTGTTCTCCACGCGCACCATCCTACGCATAGTTCCTCACACAATTATATGGGCCGGCAAACAATACACAAACATTCTTCACACAATTGTATCACAAACCTTACCTTACTCATTGGACATGTGTAGTATTTTATTCCTTGGTTCTCCACAGTAGTACACACTTCAATTTTGACACCTTTACCACAGAAACAACGTGACGGAACACCATAATTGCCATCCGCTCTTCGGCAACCACTATCAAAACTTGCTTCCGATTCTGAACTTTGAGTGTAACTGATTGGCATTATGACTGGTTCAACAAAAATGAAATTAAAAAGTACAAATGATTTCAGAAACCCATAGTGAACCCTAGATCTAAAAAAAATTGCGAAATTATAAACCATAGGAGTGGTGATTTACCTTGTTCTTGTCGAACCCAGAAATCGCCGCCGCTATGTCTCCCTTCTCTCTCTCTCTCAAACCCTAGATCTCGTTTTTTTCTCTCTCTCTCTCTCTCTCTCTCTCTCGAGAAAAGGGAAAAGGAAAAATTGATTCGCTTGAGAAATGAGGAAAAGAAACGAATTAGCCCAACGTGGCCCTAAGTGTACAGTTGTTCCTTTGGTTTTGGCGGCGGAATATTAATAAAAAATGGTGTGTTATAAACATAGTTGTCCCTAAGTGTACAGTTGTACGTTTATCCTCATAGTTGTACTTTGGCGATTTTTGCGTATTTGTAGTTGGACTTTGATGTAAATTAGTACGTTGTAGTTGGCCACGTGATTTTCCACTATTAATTATCATTTACGAGGTTTTCATAACACAATGTGTACCAAATCATAGTTTTCACCTCTTTTGCATCATAAGAGGGTGACCACTTACAAGTCTTCCTTATACTATAAGGAGTGTTTTATGTGAAAACAAGAATATGTGTTAGGAAAATGATAAATTATTGTTAAATTGATTTGAAATTATTTTTATATATATTTCAAAATATTTTTGGGGCAATCCTTATAAGCCTTATTTATCGTTTTTTCTCAGTTGAATTTAATTTAAGTTGTACAAGTACAGACATGTTCTCAGTTGTACCGAGTTGAACCTGGTTTTACAAATCCGAAAAATATAAATACAAATACAAACACACAAATTAAGTTTCCTCATCAGGACATTCGGACTGCAACCACCTCTCCAAGTTTATGCCAGGCGTAGACTTGTTCCTCCTCTTTCGGCGACGTTCTCCAGTGGATGGAAACCGCGTTTCTTGATTTCTTCCCGCTTTTTTGGTGTAATCCGGCGGTAATACGAACAATTCTTGAATTTCAGGAGGAATACTCCACTTAGACTCATGCGGCACTACATAAATTGTTCTGTAATATGCCAATGCCCACGTCTCAATCAAGTAATATTCCGAGCAGAGATCATAGATTTGGATATTCGCTGATCTCATTTCCTTACTCATGAGGTTCCTCGCAGCGGCTATCGCATGGACACACGGATACTTGTCTATATCAAAACATCTGCAAGAACAATTTTTCATTTTCAAGTCCACCAAATAAGTCTTCCCATCTAGTCCAATAACGCTGTATTCAAGCTGGAAGCTGTTTAACTCAGTCACCTGTAAATATGATGCAATTGCACATCGTGTGTGCAATTCGTTTTCCACATAAGGCACCACTTTCTTTGTGTCCGATGCACGAGCAGATTCTTTCCTATGTTTGTTGAACCATTCAGAAAATTTCTCAACAATCGCATCAATCATAGGTAATAGGGAGTACTTCCTTGCACTCTTAAACACACTGTTCATTGATTCTGCAGAGTTGCTAGTGTCTATGTTATACTTGTCTCCTTCAAAATAACACCTTGCCCACTTCTCCAGCCCTATACTCTTATCCAAATATGCACCGGCTTTAGGAAACCTTCTCCTAAAATCACTATATTCTCTGTTGAACTCACTCTTAGTATAAACATGAGCGCAATCCCTGAATTTCATCGCAGCTTGATCCTTGTCATTCGTTACCTTTCCTCTCACGTTTTGAGACAAATGCCAGATACAATGTCCATGCAGTGCGCTCGGGTACACATGACATACTGCCTTGATGATGCTTGCATGTCTGTCGCTTATAAAAACCAATCCAGGAACATCCGGTATAACGGTTTTCAGCGTTTTGAAAAACCATGTCCAACTAACATCTTTCTCACTATCAATTACACCAAACGCAATGGGGTAATGGTGATGATTAGGATCCTAAGCTGTTGCAAAAACTAACATACCACCATATACAGTCTTAAGAAAAGTTGCATCCACAACTATCACTTTCCTCATTGCCCTAAACCCTTCAATGCTAGCGCCCAAAGCAATGAATAAGTACTTGAACCTTCTTTCTGCATCCAATTCCACACTTGTTACTGTCCCAGGATTGACTTTCTCTAACATGTACAGATAAGAATACAACATCATGTAGCTTTTTTCAGGACTCCCCCGCACATCACTAACATGTAGTTTTTTTCCTCTCAAGGCGGTGGAGTAAGAACATTGGAAACCAAGTCTTCCTTGAACAATACTCATGATGTTTTTAGGAGTCGGGGTCTCCAATTGACCTGGATAGTCTTCATGCAAAACAGATGCTACTAATCGTCGTGTGCCTTTCTGTTTACTATTGCTTGTACTCTCAACAGCCCGAGAGCATGTATGCATCTTTCTGTGTACTCTGACACTCCAAAAATCTGATTTCTGAATTTTTGCAACTCGTAAATACCATTTACAACCTTGTGAAGCTTGACGGCATCGTAGCATAACTCGCTCCTGGTCTGAGCTAACAGTTTTGACCCCAAAACAGTTCTTCTTTGCAGCTCTGTGAACTAAATCTTGCACTGCCTCCTTAGAACTAAATTCTTGATCTATTTCAAGACCAGTACCATCTTCCCATTCTTTAACATACTGACTTTCTTCTACAGGATGTGGAAGCTCAACATATTCATGCCTAGCATCCAAACCGTCATCCACATGGTTATCCATCGGGATATCCACGGCTGCAATTTTGTTACGTGATACATTATCACAATCTTCATTAACATGATTTTCATTATCAGCATTTTCCATCGGCTCTTCAATAATCGGCTCATTATGTTGTTCTGCTGTTTCACCCTCTCTGAAAATAGTAAGGATTCCTGCATTATCTACATCATCAACTCTGCCATTTGAAACCAAGTCGGATTCCCCATAATTCACACCAAATGAACTTCGATCCGCTCTTGAAAGTTGCTCGACCCTCTCATTATTTTCCAAATCATTGAATAACTCCACATGCAAAACAGGTTTAAGTCCCTCTTTATCCAATGACGTTATAAAAACATATACGTCCTCGTCATCTACAATATATGACTCTCTCCGAGCTTTAGATAGACTGTAACTCAATTTCAGCTTCCCCGTGGTTTCATCCATCGCAATCTTCCTGCATATCTTATCTACTAACACCGAATAAGTTATCTTCTCCAAAGATGAGGTCTTAAACAATATAGCGTATATAGAATTTCTTGAAATCCATTCATGCTCTTCTGAATAGTACCCTCCATAGTCAAAATGTACGTTTGTGTGGATGTTCTTCTTCATCGCCTCCTGGAAATAGAATAAAACACAATTACGAATTACAAAACTTATCACAGTTATACCATTTGTACCAGTTGTCTTATGCCTGCAGATTTCGTTAACTCGGATTCTAATGCCTGCAGATTTCGTTAACTCGATTCAACACGATTCCAACAACTACATTCGAAAAATTACCAATCCAAATACCTTATCGACCCATTACACATGATTACAACCAAATGTGCATACCCGAACGAGAAATTTTCATATCAAATCCCTAAATTTATGAAATCTCCAATCTTCAACTCACTCTGTTTCAGCAATGGCGGAGTAGAGAGAAGAAGAAATCGATTGCAAGCATGAGGAGTCACCGCCCGGCGCGATTGACTGGGCGAGCTGAGCTGTTTGTGCGGCCGGCGGAGGAGGAAAAGAGAAAAGAAGGATCGGGGAGGATAGATCAATTGGATTGGATTTTAATTTTTTATTTAATTTTCTGTTTTTCTTTTATTTCTCTTTCAACTAAATAAACATATTTCATTAAGGGTATAAATGAATTTTAACATTGAGAGTGGTATAGAGATTATTCAGTGGCACAACAGATTTTTTTTTTTCGTTTTGTGGTATTTGGGACGTGCGCCCAAACAATGGCATGGTCCGAGTTAAGTAACTCGCTCTTTTCTTTAAGAATTCAGAAATATCTTTAAAAGGACAAAACTCTCGTTCTTTAAACTTGTACGCACGAGATATCACCATTTTTGTTGAACTTCTTTCTCATGTGCAGGGCCGGCCCTAGACTAAAACTTTTGAAACTAAAGTTTTAGGTAGCTAATTAGTTTATTAATCTAAGAACATCATAAATTTTAAAAAACATATTGTATTGCAGTGGTTAAGCTTGAGTATGTAAACCTATATCGGATTCGAACATTGAATATGTAGTTTTTGTGTTTTTGTTTTTGTTAGGCCAATTTTTTTTTTTTTTTAGCTTTAAGCAGCTTAAAGTATTGGGTTAGCCCTGTGTCAGAAATAAATAAAAATAAGAAATATGTATGAACTTTGCATATAACTTTTTTACTTTCGTTCTTCCACGCATTTTGGGATTCGTTTGTACACCAGCTGACACAGACGACAACAAAAATAGTTTAAAATATTCAAGTGTTCTAGATCGGACTGATTCACTAGTCAATCATATATACTACTTTGTGGCACATATTCTCTATAACAACTGTTAAACGATATATACATGACTTGTAAATAGGGTAGTTTAGTCTTCTACTTTGCACATAATTAGGTTTAATCATCTTGTATAAACAGGCAGCTTAAGGCATAGTGATTGAACAAGAGAAAACCTTTAATACGTTTATGATGTGGTATCAGAACATTGCTAAAATCATACAATTTTTTTTTGGCTATTATCGATCCTAGGGCATCGTTGCCATCGATTAGAGCTTCTTAGTTTTTCATCATGTCAGATATTTCTAACGTTGTTGTTGCTCAAACAAAAAACACGACGTACCATAGATCCATATGATTTGTCTTCAGGTGATAATCCTGGAAGCATTATCTCTCGACCTTCTCTTCGTGGATCCAATTATGATGAATGAGCCATGATTATTCGACTTGCTCTTAATGCAAGGAAGAAATTTGAATTTGTCGATGGGACAATACCTCAACCTGCCGCAAATTCCGAAGACCTTGAAGATTGGTGGGCAAATAACGCCATGGTGATTTCATGGTTGAAATTAACAATTGATGAAAATCTTCGTACTTCTGTATCAACGCATGAGATAGCTCATGATCTATGTATTCATATTCAATGACATTTCTCTGTTTGTAATGGACAACGTGTTCAACGTCTTGAATTTGCAAATTGTCACCACAAGGGCTTTCCGATGCAAATGTACTATGAAAAATTAACTCAATTGTGGAGAAACTTTGTTGATTATCAACAAGCTAAGATTATGGAGGAACTTGTCAAAGAGCGTAAAGAAGACAAACTTCGTCAATTCTTAATGGGTCTCAATGAAACCACATTTTTCTTAACAAAAGAACGATCTTTAATTCTTTCTTAAATAAAAACTAAATATTCTCTTATCATACTATTATTTAGCAAGTGCGAAATCCTACGTGGCGGTTCCAGAATCGTTCTCAAACCTGTTTTTACCCTTATGCCATTAATGAATCGTTTTAATTACATATGCTGCCATCGTCTAAATTGGGCTTCTGGATTTCGATTTTTCTTTTAATCTTGGCCCATATAATTAACTCGTGATATGTACAATACTCATTATATTATTGATATTCAAAGTTAGGAAACCTACGTAATAATGGATTTCTATCTTTTTGTTTCATAATTGACATATTTTGATGCTTGTTTTATTGATTTATTTTTTCATTCTATTTTATTGATTTATTTTTTCATTATATTACAATGATTATTAAAATATCATCGGAGTTTTGCACTATATATAATTTGCCATATTATTTTTCATTCGTACGTTAATATTTTTTTTTATTATATTACAATGATTATTAAAATATCATCAGAGTTTTGCACCATATAGAATTTGCCCTATTATTTTCATTTGTACGTTAATATTTTAATATTTTCCAGACTTTTCGTAACTAAAGCTTTATATTGGGCTTTTGGCTTTCGATTTTTTTGTTATCTTTATCCATATATGTGTGGACTTTAAAAAAACCTAGGTTGTCTCTATATCTTCTTATAAATATCATGCTATTAGATGTTTCATTTTCTAAGCAAAGGTTTGTGTTGAAAATTGAAACCCTATATAGTGTTATTCTGTAAGTTATTGACTTCTGGCCTAATTATCGTTGTTGATATTGGTATTAATATATGCTTTCTGATTTATAAGTCTCATCAATTTGATTATAATTTATATGCTTTCTGATTTATAAGTCTCATCAATTTGACCGTAATTTATATGCTTTCTGATTTATAAGTCTCATCAATTTGATCGTAATTCAAATATTATCTTCGTCCTTGGGTTATTATTAATCTTTACATCTTTAAAGTTTCATTATGTGTTTCTAATTGTTATTTTAATACTTTTTTATTTAATCTATATATCATAACTTCTTCTTACTAAAACAACTGTTGTTATATTATAGTTATCGTTTATGATGGTAGCCAACTTTGAATATCAATAATATAATATGTTCTATAATTTATACGAATAATACACTGCGCATGTTGTTAGTTTTGTTGTTTATTCGTTTATTTTTATTTTTTCTACTAATTATCGTTCTATTCGTTTTATAGGTTATAACCTCTTCTTAGAGGTATAATTCGTTCTTATATTTGTTGTTTATGTATATGTGTTTTGTTATCTATTATACTGTTCATGTTATTTATTATATCGTGAAATCGTTATTTATTTTTTACTCATGATTATCGTTTTTTTTTTTATAGGTTTTAAACTCTTCTGTGAGGTATAATTTGTTCTTATTTATTCTTAAATTTATGTGTTTTGTTCTCTATTATACAGCTTGTATTCTTTTTATCTTATATTCGTCTTCTTATTGTTTTAATTATTATCGTTGTATTCGTTTTATAGGTTGTAACATTTTTGTTAATTTCAAAGTAACTATAGTCTGTATTTTATATATTATATTATTTCTAACAATAATCAGTTATTTATTTCTAACAAAAAATTGTTTATTATAAATCTTATTTATTATTATTAAATTTGGTATGTACTTTTGTTCTAATATTTATTTTAAAAATTTAAAATAATATTAATTTGTTTACATGTCTTGAATCTGTAATGACATACATTTTTAGTAATTGTGTTTTTATGTTAGTTATTTGATCTATTCATTTTCTTCTTCTTGCTATTGTAATGATTCTTATTTCTTTTTCTTTTTTCAGAATTTGACCTTTTCTATAAGGTAATTTTCTAATAATATTATCTCTACATATTTTTGTTTTTCGTTGAAAGGAGTTTGTTATCTAATCCTACTTCTTCTTTTAGGTTTTGCCTCTTCAACAAGATATCTCCTTATAATATTTTTACCATTTATTTTGAAAGAAATTTATTACATGAATCTATACTCTTTTTTCGTGTTTAACAAGGTTTCCTCTGTTTTTGAGTTTTTTATTCGATGAAGAGGTTTGTTCGGATTATGTCTGTTTTGAAGAATAATTCATAGTTCCGATAAAATAAACACTAAAACCCAAACAAATGGAACTATGAATTATTCTTCGAAATAAAAGACAAAAGATATTATTTAAAATAAAAAAAAATTTATTGTTTAAATTCGAACAGTAAGCTCATGTGTTTCAAATACTTTATGTAGAAAAAGAACAAAAATCAAATTAAAACCCATCGATCAAATTGTTCTATGAAATGATATAATGTGGAGATTTTATTACTAATAGTGGGTCACGATGAATCGAGGACTTGAATCCTTTACATCTAGCCTATGCATTTTCTGTAAACCATCAAATGAGTTTATGTATAATTTTCAATGATTGTGTGCATGGTTAGAGTTTAGACGTTCATGGTGGGGTTTAACATCTCTAATCAAAATTTTTGATGGCATACGATTACTAAAAAAAATCAATTTATACGTGTTTATATTTGGATTTAAGATTTGATGCTAGAGTTTAGGATTTAGGATCTATGTATTATTTTCAATGTTTACGTGCATTTATAAGGATTTAGGCTCCCGAAATAGGGTTTGGCACCTCTTATTTTTTGAAAAACAAATTGATGGTATAATGTTAATGAATAATTTTCTAATGTTCTCTTAAAAATATATTAGTAAAAAATATAAATAAATACAAACATTTGCGGTGACTAAAGATAATAAATATGTGCACTGAAAAAAGGATAACAATGATAAAAAAAAAAATTTAAATATCAAAATAATGAAATTGGTTATCTTCAAAATTAATTTTTTTATCTTATATACAAAATAAAAATTACTTATAAAATTAGAGTGTTGATTTGCTAAATTAGATCTAAAAATTAAAAAAATGAATAATAAATTCAAAATGGTATAAGTAGCATCATTTTCCTAAGAATCATTTTGGTGTATATGGTTATTTTTAATAAAAAAAATTTGAACTCTATAAGTTGGTGTGAATCATTTTGGGACAACACATAACATTCATCGATGCAAACATAAAACATTCATTTAATTGTGAATTTTTTTACAACAAAAGATATATATTTTAAAATAATATACTTTATATTTTTTTTTAATAAACGTCCCAACGATTTTTTAAATCCGTCCATACCAAATTTAACATTTTAAAATGCTACAATTTTATTTTTTAAACGAGTGGTTTTGAATGAAGAAACTGAATGTGGTTTATATCAAAATATTTAAATCTCTAGAATTTTGAGTTTTTAGTTATTTTATGGAATTGAGATTTTCGTTAGTTCTGTTTATAAATTATCCATTTCTATTTTGATTTTGTTAGTTATATTTTAGTATTTTTATTCTAAAATATGGTGTTTACGTAAAAGTTATATATCTATATTTCCAATCTCTTTTATTAGTCAATTAGATCCATATTATTTGCAACTACGTATAAATATGAAAATGTTATATGTTATATATCATTATACAAGATAAGGTGTCCAGTTAAGTTGATTTTTATGATTCTAAATTTTTTTTGTAGTATTCGATACACGATAATGTCGTGTTCGATTTGTTTTATTTAAATATGTATTTTTTAAAAATGAATAGATAATCAAAAAATTTATGTTTTAATTTCATTAACATACTAATGTATTTCATTAACACACTCACCTCTTGAATCAATTTACTCTCCAGTGGTAGCCTGACTTGGGCGTCAGAGAGTCTTTAGGAAACCCCTTCTCATCATTCCGAAGATCTTCCTGACGATATTACTTATGTATGGTCCAACGTATCTCCAGAGAATCATCGTGGATATCTCACTAGAGACAGCAACTTAGGCGGACGCACCTCTCATCCTCCAAGAGGACGGAAGTCCAACATACCAGGAGCTCTCTGACTATTCCCATAGGACACTCTAAGGTTGTATGCAAGAAATCTATGACTCCGTACGGAGGACCCAAAATCTGATCCAAACAATTAGCGTTAAAGAGGGAACACCAAATGCTCCACCGAAAGAAAAGACAAAACATATATATATATATATTTAAAAATTCTTATTACCTAAATCCGAACAGTAAGCTCATGTGTTTCAAATACTTTATGTAAAAACAAGAACAAAAAAAATCAAATTAAAACTCATCGATCGAATTGTTCTATGAAATGATATAATGTGGAGATTTTATTGCTGATAGAGGATCACGATGAATCGAGGAATTGAATCCTAGCCTATGTATTTTCTGTAAACCATCAAATGAGTCTATGTATAATTTCCAATGATTGTGTGCATTGTTAGGGTTTAGCCGTTCATGCTTGGGTTTAACATCCCTGATCAAAGAATTTGATGGTATATGATTACTATAAAAAATCAATTTATACGTGTTTGTATTTGGATTTAAGATTTGATGCTAGAATTTAGAATTTAGGATCTATGAATTATTTTCAATGTTTACGTGCATTTATAAGGGTTTAGACTTCCATGTTAGGGTTTAGTACCCCTTATTTTTTTAAAAATAAATTGATGTTACAATGTTAATGAATAATTTTTTAATGTTCTCTTCAAAAAAATTATTAATAAAAAATATAAATAAATACAAACATTTGCATTGAGTAAAGATAATAAATGTGGACACTGGAAAAAAAGGATAACAATGATAAAGAAAAAAAACTTAAAATATCAAAAATAATGAAATTGGTTATCTTCAATTTTTTTTTAATCTTATATATAAAAATAACAATTACTTATAAAATTATAATACTGATTTTAAAAATTAGATCTAAAAATTAAAAATTGAATAATAAATTCAAAATGGTATAAGTGGCATCATTTTCCTAGGAATCATTTTGGTGTGAATGATTATTTTTAATAAATTGTTAATAAATTATTTTTGAACTCTATAAGTTGGTGTGAATCATTTTGGGACAACACAGACATTCGTCGATGCGAACATAAAACATTAATTTAATTGTGAATTTTGTTTACAACAAAAGATATACATTTTCAAATAACACACTTTAGATTTTTTTTATAAACGTCCTAACGATTCTTTAAATCCGTCCATACAAAATTTAACACGATTCGTACTTAAGTGATTAAATAGGTTGACTAATCATTTTAATATATATAAATTTTTAATATTTAAACGTGTATGACCAAACATATAAATTCTAACATTTATAAACGTACAAAAATGATATGTATTGTGCATAAATATAATAAAGTTGAATACTTTTGATCAAGAATCTGTTAATGTCATTATTTTTAATATTTTATGTGTAAAATTGATCAAAACATATGCAAATGTTATTTATTTCAATATCTTTCAAGTGTAAAATTGATCTTCATTATTCGTGTAAATTATAGAGCATGCGATAATTCAGATAAATTTTAGATTTATATGAATTTATGGGACATAACAAATGAAAAAATATATATATTCCAATAATGAATTGTATAAATATATGCAAGTGTGATTAAATATGTATAATAGACTACATCATAATAAAAATATTTGTATAGTATATTAATCTAAATACATATATACACAATATATACACAATATATAATATTGTTATAAATATAAGAATAAAAAGTTTGTTAATATATCAGAAAAAATTAAAAATATATGATATGGTAAGTCTAAAATATTACATTTAGTTGGGTTTAAATTTGTAAAACATGTATTAATGGGCTTATGTTATAAAATTAATGAGAATATGTAGAGATTTCCACTATGGCATATAGTTTTAATTGAAATATTCTGATTGGTTAAATTAAATGACATGTTCTCTAAAATACTCTTTGAACGACAGCTATGATTTTTTTTGTGAATGTCTCCTTAATTAATATATATATAAGATTGTATTGTTTTAACGAGTGGTTTTGAATGGAAGAAAATGAATGTGGTTTATAAGAAAATATCTTAAAGTCTCTAAGATTTTGATTTTTAGTTATTTTATGGAATTGAAATTTTCGTTAGTTCTATTTATAAATTATCCATTTCTATTTTATTTTTTAGTTATATTTTAGTATTTTTATTCTAAAATATGGTGTTTACGCAAAAGTTATATATCTATATTTCCAATCTCTTTTTTTTAGTCAATTAGATCCATATTATTTGCAACTACATATAAATATGGAAGAAGTTATATGTTATATATCATTATACGAGATAAAGTCGGTTAAGTTGATTTTTATGATTCTCAAATCTTTCTCCGTAGTATTCGATACACGAAAATGTCGTGTTCGCTTTTTTTAATTTAAATATGTATTTTTGAAAAATGAATAGATAATGTTTTAATTTTATTAACATACTAATGTATTTATTATTCCACACTTTGTGCGGGACCCACCTAATTTCTCATTTTAAAACAGAAAGTTCTCTAAATTTTTTCTCTTGATCGGAAATAGTTCAAAAATGTCAGAATACATAGTGGATTGTTTCTCTCGAGATTTGGCCTAACTCATCCGATCTTTTATGGTTTTCGACTAAGACATATCCGCACTATCTTCACATTGAGACAGACCAAGTGAAGTAACCGACCAAACACACCAAAACTTTAAATGATCTGAGGCTTATTTTATTTAATGGAATTTTTAAAATTGAAGAGAAAGCAAACAGACTAAATTATTTACAAAATGTTTGTCGTTTCTTTTTTGTTGGCATCAAATGTTCGTCGTTTCTCGTTTTACATTTTGCGTTGAATCTTTCGTCCTTTTACTTTAGACGGAACCGTCCCAAATTCATTGCATCTCGTCAACGAAACCGTCAGCCGTGATAACGACGTCAGCGTCCCACCACGTCTCACCGTCTGATTCCGTCAACGCGCCGTTAAACTTCCTCAAATCTCCCACGGCGATTTCCCCGCTGACGTCATCCCTGACGTAGATCTTCTCCACGCCGCCGACGTTGACTCCGATAATATCCCCGAGCAACCTCCCCGGTTGCCTCCACTCCGCCAGCAACGCCGGCATACGAAAACCGGCGCGTGGATCACACGCCTTCACTTTGACGGCGTCGGCACCTTTCTTCTCCGCCGTCAGAAAAAACGACGACGAAGAGCCGCAGTTCCTGAGAAACGAGGCCACGACATTCCGGTGATCATCATCTCCGTGGTCGTCTCCGCCGTCGATATCTAGATGATCCCAAAGCTTCACGACTCCGCTCGATCCGATCCCACCTAGATCCGGCCACGAGAACAAGTCTCCGAAGCTGCCACTGCAACATGTGAAATTCCCATTTTGCCCCTGATCATTATCGTAATACTCAGATCCTTTCACGCGGAAACCTCCGTTGACCCGTCTCCGACAAGAGAACAAGTCATCATCTTCTTCATCATCGTCTTCATCATCTTCGTCGTCTGAAGAAGCCAACGACGGACACGACACATCGGAGTCGCTGTCGTAATCATCGAAAAGAGTTGGTGAAGAAATAGACACATCTATTTTTCGTAATCTAACAACTAAACTCTTGATTCTAGTAATCAAATTTGTGAAATAAGCTAGAAACGCGATAATCAAAGCTCCCCATTTCCAAAAACCGTAAGCTTGATGTAACTTTCCGATTCCTGAGACAGCAACAGATCGAGAGAGAAACGAAGGATCGTTTATCGAGTTAATCCCAACTTCGAAATCCCTTATTCTATTAATCACAGGCACTTCCATAGCTGCAAATTTTAAGCAGAAAAACAAATCTAATTAGGTTTTTTTTTTTTTTGGGGTTATCTTGTTGAAAGAGAGAAAATGGTTGGGAAGAAAAAGAAGAGGATTGAATGTAAGAGACGAAGCAAGCCTTTTTAAAGGAACAAGTGAGGAAGAGAGAGAAAGTTTGTTAGGAGAGAGAGAGATGACGTGGCAGATAACTAGTGGGTGAAGTTTGAGAGTTTTTTGGGCACACGTAGGAAAAAGTGTGAAAGATAAGAGATATACAATGAGTCAGCCTCTGACAGATGTATTCTCTGTGTCTACCATTTAACTAAAATCAGCCTCAATAAATAATAAATTTGTTTTTTTGGCTGTTATTATTAATTAAATTCATAAATATATGAGTAGTTCGAACCACCAACCACAATATAGCTTTATTTTTAGTTTTTGCCTTTTTCTTAACAATTATTGAAATAAGGTTTGGATTTGAGGCGTCCAAAATAATTGTGTTGGGGGTTACTTTGTTAAGAGAATGATAAAAAGATATTTTTGTTTTTTTTAAGAATAATACGCTATATATATATTGTGACAACTCATAATAGTATTACTTTTCCCCCCATATAAAGTATTAGTGCTTTTGTAGGTTAACATTTATATTCTTATCACTATGTATAAGAGAAATTTTTTAGTATAAATATATAAAATTTATTTTGCAGATATACTTAAAAAAAACAGTTTACAAACAAGTGAATTTGACTATAATTTCCATGTGAAAATATGTGGTAATTGAAAAAATACTTATAGTGAAAATTAATTTCGTATATTTATTATAAAAAAAAAAACTATTTATAGATAAATTCAGAAATTTGAATGTGATTTTTCGGAATATTTTGAGGAAAATAGTTTATGAATTTTATAGGAATTTATTATTTGAATAAACACAGAAATAAGGAAAGGTGCTAGAAACTGGGAAAAAAAAAAAGGAAAGGTGCTAGAAACTCTTGTGGACCCGGTCTGAGACAAAATCGCATTGTAAGAAAAACGACATGTTAACCACAGATTTCATGCCACGTGTCACTCCTGAAAGAGCGGGAAAACAAAACAGCATTTATAGCCATAAATAGGCGATTCTTCCCACCAGAATGAGCTGGAAGTAGATTTGGTCCAAAATCACAAATAAAAGTTTTATGGTTAGATGCACGCCACGATTACTTCTATCAGAAGGCACCAATATTTCCCATTGAATCTTACTTACTAGTTAATGAGGGAATTATCAATCCGGTTACGTTTTCGATTTCGACTCTAAAACTTTTATTTTCTACGAAGACTTCAAAAGCAAATCTAATTTGTTTTGCTTTTGTAAGTTTTGGATTGTTTCGGATTGGGTTAGAATTTAGTGCAATTTGTATTCTCAAGGTTAAGAATTTTCAACAACTATTTAAGGTCTTATGTTCTCTTGATAATTAAGATCATAATAGTCGGTACTTTGTACATGCATCATAACTAACGATGAATGTGCAAAAATGATGAATTAGTGAAATTGATTAGGTATTTTTCAACCCAATTAATAAATGGACTAAGATGGATTGAACCCTAATATATTATTGAGTTTAAAATGGGTTAACCTCATTAATGTAATGTGTTATTGATTACTTATATATTTGAGTTTTGAATAGATTTTTCTATTTATGTTAATAGAAAACTCTCTCCTTAAAAGATAGTTTAGGTTTAAAATTTTGTGTTCGTGTTGATAGATATTTGCAAATTTGGATTCAAAACTAGGTGATATTTCCAAGTAATCTAATGATTAGTACTCTCTCCGTTCTTAAAAGAAGGATTTTCTACATTTTTTTGTTCGTAAAAACATTTTCTATGCATTTTTTATTAAACAATAATGATAACTTGTAATTTCAAGACATATTAACTGAAAATAATTGATTTTATTAAATTATTATTGACTTAAAGTTATGAAAAATTGTTTAATACAAAAAATAATGTATTTATATTAAATATTAATTTTTTTAATATGTGTGAAAACTCTAAAACATCTAATAACTAGAAATGGATGGAGTATTATTATTAAGTAGTAATAAATTTGTAATCTGATAATTAGTATTTTTTGTTTCTATTAATATTGTTCACATAAAAAAGTTGTAGTTTTCAGAAAGAAAAAAAATATACATTTAGCATACCAATTTTTAACATGTATGCAAAAAATTATGCATCCCTATTTAGTATGTACGTAAGATTTATTATATTTTTCTTAGCATATACTATAAAATTATTATAAAATGTTAATAATGGGATGATGGTGATTTTGATTATTATGCCTGGAAATATGTGGAATCAAGTTAAGAAGCATGTTGGACAGTGAAAGTGCAAGAAAGTCATCCATTAGAATAGATAAATGATTTTATGATTTTGATAGGGAAAAAGAAAAATATGAACGATATATTTTTAGAAAAAGGCGGCCACCGATTTGATTTGACAGCTGGGAAAGTTTTCAGAGTTGGGCCAATAGAGTTTCAAGGGAGGCTCAAACTCAACGATCCAATTTGTTTTATTATTGAGCCCAAAATTTGACTCCCGAACCATATGTGAACAGACATATCAATGTGATGAAAAACGGCCTATTAGGAAGTACATTATCCTCAAAGACACGTACTCGAACTAAACAAGCCTAGCCAGAATCAACACTAATTAACATCAACCCAAATAGCACTAAATAAAATAAAATAATTTTAAACGAAATGGAGTGAAACGACCTCGATTTATACACATATGAAGATAACGATCATTATTTGTAATAGTATCATTGTTGTGTTATTATCCGGATTTAACCATGTGTTTAGGATTTTCAAGCTAAGTAGTTTTATATATACTCTTTCAGTTTTAGTTTTAGAATAAGTGACATTTTTTTATTATTATTATTTTGTTTTAAATCAAGTGTCGTGTTTTGTTTTTCAATGTAACTTTTGTAAAAGAATTTCTATTATAACTTCAATTAAACTAACAAAATATTTAAATAACAAAATATTGAAAAGTTAAAATAACTAAATATTTTTTTTTTTTTACAAACATCACGTTTGACAATATCCCAAGTATAGCTGTTACAAACATCACGTCCAAATCAATATGAACGGATCATGGTCAGGTCCAAATAGATTATGGTCTAAATGGGCTAAAGACCATTTTGTCCGCGGTCAAAATGGGCTAAGACCGCACGGACAATGGACAGCTCAAATACTTAAAAAATTAGAGTTTAATAAATTTGGAAGAAATTTGACATCTTACCGAGTTTTATTTATTTGGCGAAAAACGAGAATGTGTTTTTTGCTTTTTGACGGAAAAATGCATAATTACGGAAAAACGTAGAATCAAGCTTTTAGCAGAAATACATGAAATCAAAATTTTTAGTGAGAAAATGCGGGTGCGTTTTTAGCGAGAAAATGCGGTAATACGTTTTTGACTAGAAAACGCGATTTTTGGCGAAATTTGGTGGATAATTCGGAATCGCGTTTTTGGCGAGAAAACGCAAAATCATGTTTTTGTCGGGAAAATGCGAAATCACATTATTGGGGGGGAAAACGTGGAATCACGTTTTTGTCGGAAAATCGCGGAATCAATTTATTGGAGGGAAAAACACGGAATCACTTTATTGGCGGGAAAACACGGAATTGGTTTATTGGCGGGAAAATGCGGAATTGCATTTTTGGCGGGAAAATACAGAATCTCGTTTTTGGTGGGAAAACGCGGAATCACGTTTTTGGCTGGAAAACACGGAATCGGGTTTTTGGCGAAAAAACGCGGAATCGGGTTTTTGGCGGGATAAAGTGGAACTGCGTTTTTGGCGGGAAAATGCGGAACAGGGTTTTTGGCGGGAAAACGCGGAACTGCGTTTTTGGCGGGAAAACGCGGAACCGCGTTTTTGGCGGGAAAATGCGGAACCACGTTTTTTGCGGGAAAATACGGAACCACGTTTTTGGTGGGAAAATACGGAATCACATTTTTGGCGGGAAAATACGGAATCGCATTTTGGACGGGATAACGTGGAATGATGTTTTGGGCGGGATAACAAAAAATTATTTGTGTTTGTAATTTTTATTAGTAATCGTATATTTTTATTTTTATTTTTGGAAGTTTAAAATTTTTAAATCATATTAAATTAGGTTGTCCATGGGTATGTCCATATGGACATAGTCTTTATTGGGCTTGATTGTATTTTGGACCATTGTCTGTAACGGACCGACCAATTATAGTCCATAAAAATAAATGGTCCGTGTGGACAAACCCAATTAGACGCGGACGGACCATTTGACAGCTCTAATCCCAAGAGTCATTTTTTATAATTTGATAGTCTATCTTTCTCTTTCCAACGTAGTCAACTTTACATGTAGAAAATAATTATTGTTGGAGGATAAGCACTTGTTAGTGTTTAAACTCTTAGAGCAAAAAAATAAACTTTTTAAATTCTTACGAGTATTTGTTTTGAACACGAAAATGGCAAACCTCTTTGGAAAAAATATGCGGACAGAAGAAAAGACAAGCTTGAATGATGAAAGGCAAACTCATGATATCAATGTCAAAGTGTGCATGATTTCGATCTCAACAAAATCTGTTACGAAGAAGAAGAACTTCAGTTGAATAAAGAGATTCAAGATATCAATTCCAAAGTGGTTCATCTTTTTTATCTCAACAAATTTTATTACGACGAAGGAGAACTTCATCCCGATAAAGAAATTCAATATATGATAGTGGATATGCTAATATTTATCGTCCAAAATCTTTTTAGATTTGAATCCAATTATAAGGTGATTCCAGTGATGTTGAGTTTTTTTTAACGGTCTCTTTTTATTTTATGATCATCAATAATTTTCTTCCATTTTTTGCTCTTCCATTATTCATGGAGTGATAAAAATTTGCTACTAAGAACCGTAGTTATCATTATTATTGTTTTTTATAAGCCATCATAGCTATTTTGCTGAATTGTTTTAGCTTATGGTTTTTGGTTCCTCTTTATATGATTGTATCTTTTCTACATAGTTTAATCTACAGTACCAAAAAATATTCATAAACCATCATTTGAATTAAGGAAGAAATAAAAGAAGTATGATAAAAAGAATCTGATAGACCAGTAATGTTAAACAATCTTAAAGATAAAGTAACGAAAGCAAACCTTAGGCTTCTAGCTGATTTATTACATTTTTACTATAGTAGAATTACATATTATTTGCTTCGGAAGATGACCCTCTCGCTCCAACGGTTCTTTCTTCATCTGTGTGATTTTATAGTTATCAGACCCTCCAACTCTCATAATTTCTTACATGCAAAGTTGCAAAGTTAAGAATATATGGTTTACCTTTCTCGTTGAATATTATTCCAAAGCCGTATTTACCGCGTAAATAAGCTCTTCAACATTCTTCAGACATACCTTATGTTGCAAAGCTTGGATAACACTAAAAATCCAAGATAAAGAATATTTAAATGCGAAGAATTTGGCAGTTGACACATCAATCGAATGTCAAAACTGTTTTGTGAAGCCGTTTCTCGGAATTCATCGCTTGGATCCACATGCATTCTTGCGTTATCTTGTTGAATGAAGATAATTTTTTATACATCCTCACGAGACCATCTTTCATGAATCTTAGGAATAACTTCTTCAAGAAAACATCTTCTTATGCGTCTCTCTTAACCGATGTAATTTATTTCCATAGTCCAGCTTCTCTATTTCTACTCCGTCTTTGTGTAAATTGAATAATGACAAAAGGAAAAACCCCAATCTTTCTAGAAAAATTTGTTTCGTTCATCATCGAATCTTGGACGAGCCATTGCAACTAAAAACGTCACATTTCCAATGAAGTTCTTACTTTGACATGTCTGTACGGGATCATCTTCAACAGGAAGTAGATAGTAATTTTCAGATTGTTTGGTCATATAGAACCATTTTCATCAATATGTACAATATTGTACATATCAATAAATTTTGGTTCATGATTCAAACTGTGAGGATCCAACATAGATAGGCAAAATCGTAACCTTGCTACCTTATTTTCTTCTTTCAAATGTGGTTTCAAAGCATTGGAATGACATTGTAGGATACCTTCTTTCACACGTCTATATATTGTTGCATAGCTAATCTCAAAGGCTTCACCCAACGTTCTCAAAGTTGTCTGTCGATGTAGAGGAATATCAATGATCCGTTGTATGTCGATTGAGATTTTCTCGCATCCACAATTATTTTTCCTTCTTTGGGAAACATCAACTAATACACCAGCGGAAGTATCTTTAGTTTATTTCCATATCATTTGAACCGTTCGAATATGAATCAAAAGTAAATATGATACATCTCTTGCTGTAATTTTACCCAATTTTCCTTTTACACTCTTTTCAAGTAAAGCATTGTAGACTGCCCATCTTTGACCATTAGTTAAATTCTTTATATTTCTATCTATGACATCATCATTTTCGCCCAATGTCCTCAAAGTTTTTTGTCGATGTAGAGGAATATCAATGATCCGTTGTATGTCGATTGAGATTTTTTTGCACCCACAATTATTTTTCCTTCTTTGGGACACATCAACTAATACACCAGCGGGAGTATCTTTAGCTTGTTTTCATATCCTTTGAACCGTTCAGATATGAATCGAAAGTAAATATGATACCTCTCTTGCTGTAATTTTATCCAATTTTCTTTTTACACTCTTTTAAAGTAAAGATTGTAGACTGCTCATCTTTGACCATTAGTTAAATTCTTTTTCTTTCTACCTATGGCATCATCATTTTTGCCTGGTCCTGATCAAAAATAATAATAAAAAATGTTAAAAATGACTTTCTATAGAAACATCCCATAAACATCGAAAATATTTGCGTGTCCACATTCCTACAAATATTACATGCAATGATTTAAAAGAATTTAAGAAATGCATATAATATTCTTATATGCAAAGCTTTATTCACTTTACAATATTTAATTGTTCATTATATATTCGTATAAACAAAAAAAATGTATTTTTTAAAATAAATTATTACATTACCTTGAATATGATATGAAATTATTACTATGACCAATTTCACCACATCTTTGTTAAAAATATATATTTTATCTTCAAATAATTATATATGGACCCAAAAAAAAAAAAAAGATAAGATTTACCCTGGTCTCCAACTAAGTGATATGGACTTTCTTCATACAGTTGATCGACATCTAATTCTAATATTTGAGTATTTGAATCTTCCGCTGGATTCACGTTTAAATCGATTAAAATGGTACTTTATAAATATGATATAATTCTTACAGGTATTGGATCACCAATTACGATATTTATTACCTCGGTCGCATGAACGGAGTCACCTTCATCTCTAAAATCTCCAATTCGAGAATCATGATCATCACTATTCACTGGAATGGTATTCAAATCAAACGAATGTTTTTAATTATTTGGAGGCAAAAAGTTTAGATCAAAGCTAGCCATGGAAGATGATTCTACTATTAAAGTTACATGTTAATATATAGAAACGTTAAAAGTTTTGGATTTTATCATTTGCCTCCATTAGCTTTCTTCTTCAATTGTGACATTGGTGTGAAACTTTTTGATTCCCTCTAATTATATTCTTGTAGTCAACAAATCAAAATATGTATATTTAATCCATTAAAAGTTGTTAAATATGCATGAAATGGAGAAGAATACTAAGAGACTACGATGCATAACTGGTTAAAATAGATAATGAAAACAAATGCGGTAAAATTAAGATTGTAAATAAATGTTATTTGTAAGGTTACAATAGTCAATTTAAAAAATCCATTAATCCACGTGAAACAACCTTAACCGACAAATAAACTAAAACGAAGGGAGTATATTATTGTTATGAGAATATTAATTGTAACTGTGGAAGTTGGCACTTTGTGCAACTCTCCAATTCCAATATTTAAGATATCAATCTAAATCTCTTTTATCTTGGTGTTCTCGATCTATATTTTTCTGATGCAGCGCATCTTCACAACGATCACGCCTCCATGTCCTCGCCATGATCGAGATTCTTTATTGCTTTATATTTGGATTTATTTGTTGTTGGGCTTAGTTTTCGCTTTGGGCTTTAAAGTTTTTGTCGGTCTTTTTTTATTCGTTAGGTTAGAGTTTTTATTTATGTCATCTATTTAAGCTAGCTGCTAGGCTCAATTGTATGACAGCTTTTTATTATTGAATAAACCTAGAACTTTTCAGTTTATCTCTTCTTTGTTATCGGTATTCTTCGTGAATCAACGATTATCAAGAACCTTCGACGAACGGCCATTCTTCAGAATCAACGGTCATCGAGTTATCTCCGTGTTCAGTATTCCTTTGAATCAACGAACATCGAGTTCTATCAAGTTTACGTTGTGCCAGTTTGGTACCAGAGCAAACGACATTCTTGACACGTGATCTTCTCAATCGATCATGTCACGTAGCCGTACTGTTAACCCATTAACAACAAATCAATGCAGCAACGAACCAATGAACGAATGGACAGAGTTGCGCCGAAATTTTTTTTGTGATACAGGAAAGGACTCAGTCATCTATTCGTCGATCAATACGTAATTTGGTCGAACATGTGCCGCCACAACTAGGACAAAATCTTGAATCAGCGGAAGCGTACAACTGTTCTGTTGAAGATCGGTCGTATCACAACCGTCGATACGAAGAACGAAAGCAGATAAGGGAAAATCACAAAGGGAAATCTGAATGCAAACTAGATATCTCAGAATTTCACGGTGATGTACGAAGCGAGAAACTTATCGATTGGTTTCTCTTAGCTTATGAACCAGATGATTGTTATGACCAAGTCAAAAAATTCGCCAACGAGCCCGTCTACGGTGTTTATGGTGGAATTATTAATAGAGGTTGTATCTTATGGAAGTCTAATCTTTGTTGACGATGATGTCGTTGTGACAGACACCGACAATGGTCTCGATGTGCAAGACACCATCCATACTATCAACATGACAGATGACAACAACTCCGTTGTATTTTAGATCGATGGTCCAATCTATGATGTGTATGAAGAAGACGACATAAAGCTAATCAAGGTTAAAAAATTTGCGGATCGAAGATCAATTTATGATGGTCCAATATATGATGAAGAAAGATCAATATTTTCACCAAAAAATAATTTTAACGACTTTATATTTTCTGGTGGAACAAAAAGAGAAGAGTTCTTTGTGAGCTACAAGACAAATCCAAAAGAGGAAGACATCTTCGTGGATAATTCAATAACAGAACTCACGAATTGGGCTTTTGGAAAGAAAGCTCCAATAAGAATCCCATTGTTTTGCCAAGATTTTTTGAAGCACATCGATAAGAAAAACCAAGGTAAATTTATTTGTCTTGGAAATCATCATCGACATACTAATAACGAGCCACTAGATCGTAATCGAATTATTTATCCCTTTGTTTGCGGTGATCGAAGCAAAGAACATGAATCTGAAGAATTTGTTGTGACACACATAAACTATGTGGCAACTTGTAGTGGATCAAGATTTGATCACGAGAGGTTGTTAGAAACCAAGATGAACATTCTGAAGTTAGAACATGATCAAAGGGATTATGTGAATGGAATATATCTTACTGAGAAACATATTTTGGAAAAAAAGATCAATAAACTTCTGGAGGCTCTTGTGTTTGAGCAAGAGAAAAACAATATTTTATAACATGACTTGAATGAAACTCATAAGAGAATTCGTATGCTTAATAAGAGCTCAAGGATCTCGACAAGATTTTGAGTATGGGCTGAACAGCGAAGACGACGGTCAGTCTCGGGTATCAAGGAGGTACATTTAGCTCAAAAACTATTTTTGTTCGAGGTAAGCCTGTTGAACCAAAAGAGACAAGAGTTATATTGGATGATGAGTCTCACGTTGATGGAAGAATGGAAAATTCAGAAGCTAAAATTTGCTAGGTTAGCTGCACACAAATTTTATGGACCAAAATATGTGTTCAATAATGCCATAGTTGCTAGTAGAACATAGATTGGAACAACAGATAGAAATCAAAACACAACACCACATATGACCGATGTTTGTGGCAATACTATGCACACTATCTCAACAAGGTTTGATAACAGAAAATTCTTATCGTCTAAGGGTTTTTGGAAAGCTAAGTTTAGAAGGATTTGGATGGAGATTAAGGTTGTACTGTTTTGTGCTAGGAAAGTTAAGATCCGAACATGGACAAAGTTTAATAAACTTCTCAAGAAAATCTATTTGTTGTATAATTTTGATTTCAAAATTTGCACATAACACTCGATTTCGTCTGTGGCGCCTCTAACCCATCTCCATATAAGCTCGTTTGGCTTCCACATGATACAATTTTTTCTGGTACTTACCGAGCCTTAGTGTCATTCACAGTTCAAGCGTCTTTTAAACATCACGTTTATTGCGATGTAATTCCCATGGTGGCATTTCACCTACTGTTCGGTCGACCTGGAAGTTTGGTCGTCATATTCAACATGACGGCTTTCTTACTCTTTCCACTGTCCAGCTTGTCAACCACACCTTTATGGTGACATCATTTACGACTGTCAAGCCTTCTTTGCCATCGAGTCTGGTCGTGTTTTTGCAGAGATCTCCTTTGAAAGCTATGATGCAAGATATTGGTCTTGTGTTTATCGTGGTAACGACCCCACTGTCCTCTCGTGTGTTAGATTTTTGTCCTCTCCTACGATATGCTCTGTTACATCTCCTGTGTTACACACTGTTTCATCTATGTCACCAGAAACAAGCTTTCTTGCGTCTCATGTGTTATATACCGTGTCATCTGTGCCACCCGTGTTTGCCACCTTGCTTTGTGAGTTTGTTAACATGTTACCAGATGATCTACCTGATGGTCCTTCTCTTTTGCATGATACTTCGACAAGTTTCAAGAATCAATGTGATCCTTCTACGATGGCAAGAGCACATCAACAATCATCTTGTCCTCATCAAAAATGGAGTGATTTGTTAATTGCAACTGTTATATGGAATGATGATGAGATGTTTGAGCATGAAGCAAATATTGTTACATTTCCCATTACACATCACGATGGATACAATGTTCCATTACTTGGGATACGATGGGCGTATAGCATTTCGTACGATGCGGAGATGTTTCCTTACAAAATGCAGTGAATACTCTTGGCTTACATGCATCGATTCATCCGACAGCTTACCAATTGGATTGGTCGAAAAATATAATGTTGTTTGTAAAGATGTAGGCCACAAATTGGTTAGGGAGTGGTTACGTATTTGGATGAGACCAAGTCTTTTTATTCTTTGGTTTAGTCTCCACATCGTGTTGGATTTATATGAGGACGTGCTAATTCTTGGAGTTGTACCTGACGTGCCACATTCGCATTACCACCAAGAATTTGATTTATTTTTTCATGTCAACCTTGTCATGGACAAAGGGACGTACCAGTTCACGTCGAATGGGATGTACTCTTTCATGTTGTGATATCCTTTTGTGGATCTTTCAAAAGTCATTGTCAACGTTAAATTTTTGGACACCAAAAGTTCTACTTGTCTTGTTGCACTTTCCCAAATTGGTGTGTCTCAATTGGGCTACGTATGGTCAATCTACTAGTTGGCAAGGAGGTTTCTCTGTTTGTGTGGCCACTGTGAGTTACAGAGGTTATGTTGTCTCTTCCTTACACGTTCACAACAGTGTCATAGATATTCTTTTATGCCATCTCGTTATAACCTGGGTTGCAATATGGAGATTTGCAATGACAACTAGCAATAGTGGTAAAATGGCTGCAATACCGTGATTGTAATGAAGTGTACGCAAGTGCAGTTGATCTGATGTGGATAATAGGGTGTCTTAACCTTTTGTTGCCTCATGGTCAAACTTTCTTGTGCTTTAGGATTGTCCGTGAATGTTATAGCCTCATTCTATGTTGGCTGTTACGTGTTGAAGACGATCTAGATTCAGAGACGAATCTTTTCTTGCCCAGAGGGACCTGATGCATCGCATCTTCACAACGATCACGCTTCCATATCCTCGTCATGATCGAGATTCCTTATGCCTTTATATTTGGATTTATTTGTTGTTGGGCTTAGTTTTACTTTGGAATTTTAAGTTTGTGTCGGCCTTTGCTTATTCGTTAGGTTAGGGTTTTTGTTTATGTCTTCTATTTAAGCTAGTCGCTAGACTCGATTGTAGGACAGTTTTTGATTATTGAATAAACCTAGAACTTTTCAGTTAATCTCTTCTTTGTTATCGGTATTCTTCATGAATCAACGATTATTAAGAACCCTCGACGAACGGCCATTCTTCGGAATCAAAGGTCATCGAGTTATCTCTGTGTTCGGTATTCCTTTGAATCAACGAATATCGAGTTCTATCAAGCTTATGTTGCGCCATTTTCCCTTTTTATTTTTCTTTGCACAATAAAGCTCTTCATGAGTTATTTTATTTTATAACTCTTTTACCTATCTTTTTGAGCTCTAAATGAGCAATAATCCAATTGTTTTGGAATTGCTAACAGAACGTCATCTTTCAGATTTAAAACTCAACAAAATTGACATTTTTATCAATCCAATGATAGTACCTCTGAAATCTCTTGCATATATAGATTCGTTTTTCCCTGTGGTTTAGGATCTCGTCAGCTTCATCTTTTTATGTTTATGCGCAAAATTCGGTGTACGTAAGGGCATGTTCGAATAGTTTTAAGGTTTAAATAAAACCATGTAGATAAAATGTGCCCTCAGATATTAGTTAATTTTTAAACTTAATGTTTACTTTCAGAATATGTTTTACTTTCATATAAATATAATATGGAAAAACAATGTAAAGAGTAGGCTACAAACATTCTCTCTATATACAATACAAACTTTCGTGTCATAGTTGCAATTTTGGGTTATCAATGTTTTTTTCCACTGACGTAACACATGTTTCAATAGCTCCACATGATAAGTCAGACAATGTGGATCATGAATATCCTTAATGCTATTATCTAACCTATAAAAATAATGCATAAAACTGTGGCATTATTTTTGTTCAGGTAATATCTTCAAAGCATGTTGTTGCAAAACCAAGATAAATCTCTCCAACTTAGCCATTAGCAAATATTCAAAGCCAAGTAAGGTCATGTTCGTTTGTTCATTCAGATGGACCATTTGAATAAAGATGAGAATTGATGTTTGTTTAGTGTAAAAAATGAGTAACATTCGGATGAACCATTTGGATGAGTTTTTAAAATTTAGGCAAAATTTTCGAAATCAGTTGGCTGAACCAAATTGAACCATTTGGATGGAGATGGTTCAGTCCAAAATAAAGAATGACAAATATACCCCTAACGTAACCAAAAAATTACACATGAAAAACCTAGATCTAAATCATCGATCTTCATTCTCTCGCCTCTTTCAACTCTGCTCTCTCCGATGACGACGAACCTCACTCCGACGAATCTCACTCGGCGGCTTCTCTCTCCGGCGAGTCTATGCTTCTCTCTCCGACGAATACACAGGCGAGATTTCATATTTGGCAAGGTGTTTTCTCTCTTTTCTGGGTAAACTCGCGGTTCTATGAATTTCGATGGTTTTTTTTTCTGATGATTTGCTTTCGTGTGTGGTGGGTTTTTGGATATTTGGTGTGAGGTTAATTAGGTTTTAAGAGTGATTGAAATGCTAGTCTTTCTGGTGGAGAAAACCAAACTAGTTTTTTTTCTAATTGCTTATGGATTCAAATAGAATCATCTTGTGGAGTTGTTTACTGTTTGGTTTAGAAATCTGAAATAGCTTCTTTTGACTAGGCTCTCTGTTCTTGCTTTTGTTTCCTCCATGTTGTGATGTTATAAACTTGAAGGATTTAGCTGATTATGGCTTGAATTTTGGTTTTTTACTTATTTTATGAATTAGTTGGGTAATTATGTTTTGAAGGAGAAGTTAGCTGAATTTTTCAGAAATTAGAGTCCAAAATCGTTGTTTCTCTGCTTTGTAATGAAGATTGATCCTCCTAGAGATTGAAACTATAAGAAGATTAGTTGTTGTTTATGTTCACATCTGTAGAAACCTTGGTATTGTCTTATGATGATGTCACAATTCACAAATCTATGTTTGGATCAGATCTTGAGTTATCTCCATGTTGATATGTCTTGACGAAATCCAACACTTATTCTTTGAACATGTATTGTTTGGTCTCCAAGAGAATCCAATAGTCATGAACAAAATCCAAAAGCTTATCAGCTCATGGATCGTCCAGATGAAATACCAGAAGAAAAGACATTGATTTCAATTTACCGCAGATTCATTTATCTTTGCAACTCCAACATTTCGAATCTGATATAACACTGTCTTCTCATCTCATATCCATGTGTTTGAAGACAATAACAGCTTTGTCTTAATAAATTTGATTCACTTACGAATATAATATTTTTTTAGGGTTTGATGTTGGTTTTTCCTTAATTATTAAATAATGTTTTGATTCTTATAAAAAAGAGAAAATGTAAATTTATAAATGTCAAATATAACAACTTGAAAATTATTTAGTTGTAAATATATCTTAGATCAATAATTAAAATTAATATAGTTAAAATTAAGGTTAAAAATGTGATTAGATTAAAGTATGGGCATTTTAGTCATTTTCTTATTAAAAGCATCTAAATAGAGATGTAAATTTACACACAACTAAGCAAACAAACAAAAGTTCATTCAGATGAATTATCCAAATGAACATAGAAAATGGAAATGAACTTCATTCAGATGCATTATTCAAATGAAGCACTTGGATGGACCATTTGGATGGAAATGCCAGATGAGCAAACGAACATGACCTAACTCACAAGTTGATCGGTCCAAATCTCAGCTACCCGCAAGATAAGGCGATGACAAGAATGATGTATGAAGTTTTGCAAGAATTAAAGGCAAGCAAGAACGAGGAGCGCATATGTCATGACCAAAAAGAAATTACAACGATGACGAGGCTTCCCTAATAAGTAATACCACATATCCTCGGGAAAACGACCTATTTCCCCCTCAGAACTTCCATATAACAACAGATATACACAGAGTTTAGATCTCGATCTATTTCTCTACCAAAATAAAGTTATAAATCTATTTATACACGAATTGAAACTTCGAAATCTCAGAAGACACAAACATTGGTTTTATCGGTTTAGAACATAAACCGGATACTAAACCACCTAAATTCGATAACAAACTAAATTAAAACCCAAACCGACCCATAAACGACCCGACCGGTTTCTACCCAACCCAAAAACAACCCGACCCGGATTCTTCATCTTCTTCACCCGAACCATCTCTCTTTGGTTTAATTCAATTCCATACCAAACCAATCTCTCTTTGATTCCACTCATTCCATATTATTATTATCTCTTTAAAAAATTGTCCACATCTAGACGAGAAACAAAAATTGACTTCTTCTTCACCTGATTTCGCTATCCAAACACACAGAGCATAAAACTTATGAATTAAAAAGTCTTCAAAGTTAACTTCGTCCTTCTATTACTAACTACAGATTCAAAGTCTTCAAAGTAATATATATATTTTCGAAAATCTCAGAGAGAAAAGAAGAAAGCCCGAGGAAATTTACAAATTCAAAGTGTGAAGGAAAGCATCAATGGTGGAAGCTTGCTTGTGATAAATACCCAGTGACGACGACGAGTGAACAAAAAAGTAGGAAACAGTGTGTGTGTGAGTGAGTGAGAGAGGGAGAGAGACGTGTTTGTGTTTTTGTGTGTGTTTGCGTTTTTTTGGCTTTCTTCGCCGCTTCCACGAAGAAAGTCGAACTGCGTGTATCGACTTTTTCTCTAGATCTCATTCTCTTTTTTCTTTTGAATTTGTGATTCTTCAATCTGCAAGCGAATCGAGATTTGATTCAGATCTCGTTTTCGCTTGCACGAGGTTTATCCAATTTTCGAGATCTGGTACTGTCGGTGGTGTTCCAATTTTCGCAATTCGAGCGATCCAATTATGAGTCGAAAAATGGAGAAAATGGAGAGCGAGAAGAAAGAGTCGTCTATTTCTGACGTTGGTGCATGGGCTATGAATGTCATCAGCTCCGTCAGAATCATCATGGATCGGCGGTTTTTCTCCGGACGGTGGATACGGATGGTGCGATCGACGACGAAGATGACGACAGTGGAGGTGAATCCGACATCGGCGGCGGAGATTCCGATGAATCGAAAGAGGAAGCGAAACTCCACCAATCAATGCTATGAATTTATGTGCTTTCTTATGTTGAACCAGAGAATCCGACGAACATCTAACGTAGATTTTGGGAACTTTTTTGGGGGATTTTAGGGATTGGTTTCGGGTGGGTGGGTAATCGGGTTTATTAAGCTTAATTGGGTTGTAATCGGGTTAAGTTTGATTTTGTTTGGTATTTATTTGGTTAAGTCTAAATTGGTATATAGTAAATTGAATCTAACCGTGGTCCGTGTGTTTATTGATTTTGAACTTTCATTTTGTGGATAAATAAGTTTCGAACTTTGATTTTGTGGGAAAATTGATTTGAAACTTCCAAATGATGGAGAAATAGACCGATGTATAAACTGTGTGTACATCTGTTGTTACATGAAACTTCCGAGGGGGAATAAGTCGTTTTCCCCATATCCTCTGTCGCCGGAGAAATGGATCAGTAAGTCTATACTCTATAGTTCCATATACCAACACGTGGTATCCTTCTTTGTGTGTGTTGTATGTTAGTTATTCCTATGTTGGACTTCTACAAATCAATGGCATATGAAATCACTAGTAGTCACCAAAATCAGAAAAGGTATTTGTCTCATTCTAAACCACTGTAACAGGACAAGAATTTTTAAAGCTGTGCAGATGAATCTATGACCAAAAACACATGGCTCTCATCAGCTCTCACATCATTTCTTTTTCTTTTCTTTAAAAAAAGGGGTAAAAACCAGAGCAAATTATTCCTTCTATGCACATTGAGGAAAGCAAAAGGAAAAAAAGAAAAAAAAAGAATCGAATAAATTAAGCACTTTTTCTTTTTCAAAATTTCGGCAAAGACTCCAACAATAATGACACATTTGGGAATTTCATTGGAAACTAAACCCTTATGGTCCACAAAAATTCCATTCAAAGCACGCACTTTTGAAACAGAGACTGCTTCAAAAGAATAAAAAAGAACAAAGTTTTTTGATCCTTTTATTTGATCTCACTCACTTAGGAAACTGCTATAATAACGAGACACCAACTCTTATTACCCCCCAAGTTTTTCAAATTCCCAAAATTTATGGCGACGCTGCAGAGATTCAAGTTCTTGGCGACGCAGTGCGTAGTAGTACAGAGCCCGACTCGAAGTCCAAGCCCGAGGACAAGTCCTTTTGTACAACTTAGGCGTAGGAAGACAACCTTAAAGATGCTTCTGAGTCTTAGATCGTCGAGCCGCCGAGAGCAGCCGCTGATTCATCAGCAGTGCTCAATGGCGGCTGACAAGGATGTAGCCGGACGCAAACTGAGAGACTTATTCGTCTCTTCGCCTTCCGTAGAAGAAGAAGAAGAAGAAGAAGAGAAGGAGAGACAGAAGGGGAAAACAAAAGAAGAAGTTCTTGCAGCCATGGCAGCTAGATTGAATGCAGCTTCTAGTTTCCAAACGGAGTCCGACGTAGCACCGGTTTGGTTCGGATTCAGCAAGCGGCTTCTCCAGCGAGCTTGGCGTCCTAAGCTTGGTACCATTCCTGAGTAATGTAACCAAATTTCTTCTCTTTCTTATGTGACCTTGGAAACAATTTGTTTCCCATATGGTCGAATAGATATGTTTTTCTTTTATATCAAATCTCGTATCTTGGCAACAAACCTATGTCTTGAATTCCTAATAAAGACGAACAAAATTTACATTGACATACATTTTCTCATCATGTTGCCCAAAACGCATTTAATTTGATTACTTGTAAAAGAAAGAGTAGAAAAAGGTTAAGCCTTTGTAAGCTATTTGCTTCCAAAAGGGATTTGGGAAGTATTGGCTTTGATTAACTTAAGAGTTTTTATGAGTCTCTCAAACCCAAGTCTTTGTGTTCTTCTTCGCAGCTAACTAAACTGTGTTTTGTCTGACTTCGGTTTTCCCTGGGGAGACTACTTGTATAAGAAACCTATGCACCATCTCATAGCTTGTAAATGTAATAACTGCTGACGGCGTTGTCCTCAGTAGGTTGGTGGCACAGCCTCGGTAAAACCCGGGAATCCCTTCTTTTTTAAACACCTTCTTCGTGCAGTCCATGACTCCTGAATACCGAGCTTCTACATTTCTTACTTGCCCTTGCTCTTGAAGCTTGGACCTAACAACCTGAAATGTTAACATAGAGCATTGTGGAAATGATGACCAAGAAGTGAAATAGAGAAAGCAGGGAAGACAAAGGAAGGGGAAGGGGAGTGACCTCGTGCGGGTATGTCAATACGGAGGCGATTACTTTAGATATTGAAGAGGCGACCGCAACATTCCCGGGGCTCAACTTGTCCACAGTTGTATTACCTGAGAACTCCAACTAACTATGATCATAAACCAGTGAGATCATGAAACCACTAAGAGCTGCAGAGATCATTGCTTACCCACTTTCGCCATGTTTTGCTTGATCTTTTCATATGCTGGAAACTGGATCACAACATGGCTTACTCCCGCCAGAGAAGGCAAAATGCCACTGTTCCAGCACAGAAAAAATAACAACTCATATTATGACTAAAGTTTAAAACTATTTTTCAGCTTCATTGGAGATACTGACCTGTACAACCCTCGGAATCCTTCTTCCCAAAAAATCCTACTAAACGCAGACAGTATGCTTTTATAAGGTACCACATCCGGTCTCTTTCCTTGCGTCTGAGAAAGAAACAAGAGAGATGAGAAACAATAAATTAGGAACTGAAACCGAAGGAAAACGTACCATTAATCTTGTTTTGACAACCCAAAGTGGATTAGTTGCAATAGCTGTGGAAGCTCCAGCACCAGCAGCAGCTACCATGTTCGCCCCAATACTTAACTTTCCATCTATCACAAGAATAGTAATAAACATACAAGATGAAAGAAAATCAAAGTTAAGCAGGATAAATCACAAACAGATTGGTAAGCATTGACGACCGTTTGACTGGAGCAGATCCTTTAACTTTCCATAAACTGAGAAGTACACCTGCACGGATTACGTTACAATATCTGTTACAAGCAAAGACCTCTAATGCCATTTGAATGATCATAAGTAACAAAGAGAGGTATAGTTCTAATCCTGTGACACCTGAATATAAGCAAAGTGAAATGTTGGGTGATTAAGAAAGATGAAACTCACAGCCCAATTGGGAAGGAGAGCTATGATGGTTGGTGAAAGTCCTCGATACATTCCCCTAAAACCTTCATTCTTTAGTATATTCTCTAGGCTTGTAATGATCACACTACCTGATGAAATTTTTCAGATGATAAGCAAACACATGTCATATTCTCAAAAGAAAGATCTATTGAAAACTCCATTAGATTTGTCTAAAACCTCTTCGACCCGAAGTTGGAGTTTCTGGAAGACCAAGAACCTGCAACCTTGTCTTGATCACATCCAATGGACAGACAAAAGTCGCAGCGATTACCCCTCAAGTTCCAAATCAAACAAAAATCGATCAGACAAAAAAAATCCTGAGATTAAGAAGACAGATAAGATAATCGAACTGACCAGCGGCGGCTCCGGCACCGGCGTTACAGATGGCATCTCTAATGCTTCCGGAATCAACGGCTTCACTAATCTTTCCGCAAAGTTTAAACCCCACGAGTTAAATATATCTTCTCGTTTTCCTTGACATTGATCCGACCAAGAGAAGACAACCCTTCTATGTACAAGGCTCAAAGACAAGATTTTTTCTTCCCTTTCTAGAAAACGGGTCGATTTCCAGTATGATCGTGTGATTCCGACGTTAGAAGAAAGCCTTTATTGTTCGTTTAAGATGACGACGTCTCGCTGCCAAAAATCACATCATCACAGCACACAGCTCAAGAAGAATGTGAAGTAGTCTCTCTCGGTTCTTCTAAATTTGTTGTCAGTGTCCAATTTTACTTTCCCTTCACATTGCGGCAAATGTCTGGTAAGAACAGTGTCGTTTACCATATACCAAAACCGAATTGAACAAAACAAAAAAAAAAACAAAAATATGTACTTCTTGGTGTGTAGAAATATTAAGAAGAAATTTGGTAACTAGACATTTTTAAAAAGGTAAATTCTGGAAATAGGTAATTTACTATTCACAATATTTTTAAAAATTGTCAAAGTGTCCGCAAATATATATATATATATATATATATATATATATATATATATTTTAACATCTTCTTTTATAAAACTTAACTTTAACCAGAACATGTTTGGCTAACGAATCTGCTCTAACATTGGCAGCTCCAGGAATATAAATAAACTGGATAGAGATAAACCTAGCAGCACACATCGAAATGTTTGACAAAATCCCATGGATAGCCGAAATTGATGAGCCTTGATTGATCGATCGAATTAGTAGTTGTGAGTCTGAATTGAAGATCACTCGGTTAAAGTTAAAAGTTGTCGCCTGGAGGATCGCAGCCCTCATCGCCAACGCTTCTGCTGCTAGGGCCGAAGGGACATGGAGCAAAGGTGCAGAGTGTTCCAAAATTTGAGCAAGGCTGTTCCCGAAGGTCTAGCCGAGTACAGACGTTTTCGAATTGGCCATCCAGGCCACATCCATGTAGCAGGTAATGAATCCTTTATTGTCGGGACCAGGATTTTGCAGAAGAGTCGATTGTCGGGATCCCACCGGAGGAGAAATTGATTGTGCCATAAACCATTCATGAGCATTTTGAACAGCTCTTAGGATGGTTTCCGCAACCGTAAAGCTTTTAGTACTAAAAACTCTTTGGTTTATGGATATCCACAGAGCCCATCAGATCCAAGGGGATAAGACACCTTTATCGAGACCAATAGGGGGTGAAGTAAAGAGGTTCTTTGCTAACGCGAGTCTAGAAGAAACTCATGGGACCTGGAAAAAGTCAAATTCCTCTGCAAACGAAGTTTTCCATACCTCTTGAGCAAACAGACAAAGGAAAAGCAAATGGAGGATTGACTCCAATCCATCAAATCTGCAGCATTTCGAATTAGAGGTGATACTTCTCACAATTAGTTGCTCTCCGACAGGTAAAGCTCCTTAGAGAGCTTTCCACAGAAACAATTTGACCTTAGGTGAGGCTTTCACATTCCACACTTGAGCATTCCAATCCACAGCCATGGTAGGATAATTAATTTTTCTGTCTTGTTGCTCTTCTGCAGCTACAAGATAACATGACTTTGTAAAATACTCCCCCGAAGGATTTTTAAGCCAGATTCTCTTATCTTTTGCTCCTAACATACTAGGCTTTAAGGATAGGATAACCTGTTTATAGATCAGGAAAATCTGATCAATTTTTTCGATATTCCAGGTTGACGATTGGGTATTGATCAGATCACTAACTGTAAGGTGTTGTTGAGCTTCAGGTCCCATAGGTTGTACTTTTCTATGCGGAGATAGCCATAAGTCGTTCCACAGGTTTATAGAAATACCATCACCTATTGCACATCCAAGCTGTTTGATTAGCAGATCTCTTCCTATGATCAGGCTTCTCCACCCATGGGAAGCTACTGCCGATACAGTATAAACCAAAAAAGGAGAATCACAGCAATATTTTCCTAGCAGGATACGGGACGGAAGGCTGTTAGGAGACTTTAATAGCCTCCAGCTGAGCTTAGCTAGCAAGGCATCATTAAAGTTGTTGATATCTTTGAAACCTAATCCACCCCTACACTTAGGATCTGCCATCTTTTTCCAAGCAACCCAACTGATTTTCTGTTTTTCAGGCGAGGAGCCCCACCAGAACCGTGTAAGAGCTGACTGTATACGTTTACAGAGGGATTGGGGAAGTTTAAAGCATGTCATGGCATAAGTTGGCATTGCAGCCAGAACACTCTTGAGCATCACTAGTTTTCATGCACCTGAAAGAAGCTTTGTAGACCAACTAGCTGGTTTATGTTTGATCTTATCAACAATGGAAGTAAACAAATCCTTCTTCTTTCTTCCAAGTGTTCAGGTAAGCCCAAATATTTCTGGTAGTTGATTAATTGTCCTAACACCTCTTCATATTTGGACAGGATTCTTTTAAGTTTCTAGCAGCTTTTGGAGTTTGCTTTGCAGAAGAACATGGTGTCATATGCAAACAGAAGGTGGTTAACTCTGGGGCAGCCTCTAGCCACCTTGATTCCCTGAAGTTTTCCACGCTCCTGAGCTCTATTTCACATGCTTGAGAGGACTTCTCCACAAAGAATAAACAGGTAAGGGGAAAGGAGATCACCCTGCCTAATCCCTCTTTTTGGTTTCACATAGCCTCTCGGGGATCCATTCATTAGGAAGGAAAAGAAAAATGTTGTGACACATGTTGGGGTCAATTTTCACCCACTTGAAGTTAACAGATGAAAAATGCCTAAGACGGCTCGGAGTAAACTAAGTATCTTGAACACCCGAGCCAAACTCAAACGGCTCGGGTGTCACACAACAATGGTTTAGGTGTCACTCGAAAATGGTTCGGGTACGTAACTGCTATGTCTAACTACCCGAAATACCACTTGAACCAAACGCCAGCCGAGCTGTAGAGAAAAATACCACCCGAGCCGTGAAGGAAAGTGTTACCGAGCCGTGAAGGAAAGTGTCACCCGAGTCGTGGAGCTCCTCGCCACCCAAGCCACGGAGCCGCAAAAGTCAAATGCCTTCCGATCCAAACATGGGTTTCGGCCACCCGAAGTGACGAGCCGAAAATGGGGGCTCGGCCCATGATTTACAAGCCAAAGGCCTTGATTTTCACGATGAGTCAAGACACATTTATGGATCTGAATGGTCCGAGGCATCATACCAGAAATCTTATGGGCTGAGAAGGAAAAGGAAGATAGACATGAAGAAAGGAAAAGACGCAAAAAATAGAAAAACCTCCTTATCTCTTAAGGAGTCGCCCTAGCCGACTCAAACTTGTGTATATATATCCATGGATCCCCCTTGAAAAGGGGGATCCATAATTTGACCTAGCAAACACTTGTTATTCTCTGCAACAGCTTTCTAAACAGCTTTAATAAAAATACCATCTTTAGATCTCTGTTTGGGCTTTCGTGGTTTTTACTCAGAAGATTCAGATCCCTTTAAAAGTCCTTAACAAATTCAATTGTGTGGATTTACACCCCCAGAATTTGGCGCCGTCTGTGGGGAGTTGAAATTTTCTTACACCAAAAACCACCGCGAAACCGATATGAAGGACGATGGCCAACGACGGAGAGCAGGACGATGGCCAACGACGGAGAGCAGGACGCTGCTGACACCAGAGATACCGGCGTGGAGGATCAGACTAGCCGACCTGAAAATACCGAGGAGGCTTTAGCAACATTCACAGAGATGAAGAATATGTTGGAGAAGCCTCTCAAAAAGGCCGACGAGCAGGACAAGCTGAACGGCACGATGACACAAAAGTTGGAAGCCCTGGCGACGGAGACCCGAGCCAGTAGTAGGATCTCAAACCCGATCAGATGTGGCGTCAGGCGCCTTAACCCAACAGCCCTAGATTTCTCGACCCCTCTCGATGTGCTGAGAACCCGTGGAAGATTGCCACCGCACCATCAAAACTCAGCAAATCTGACCTCCAAAGCGCAAGGAGCAGGCGATGCACCAAAGGAGGATGAGCCGGCCCCAATCATCAATCTAGAAGAGGAGAATCCAGTGGAGCGCAACACGGAGAGCCGCGATGACCCTGAGCTCCCAGGAGTTGGCCAGATCCGAACAGATCGACGCGAAGCCATCGCAGAAAGAGATCAAGAACTGACTGAAGAGGAAGAGAACATCCTCTGGGCCGAGCAAGCACGGATCAATGGGGAGCGAGGAGCAGGGATCCAAGCCCAGAAAGAGGAGATGGCTGCCATGCGCGTGGATATGGACCGAGCAGCCGCATATATAAAGGTTATCCGATCCATTATGCACAAGATAACTAGAAAGGTGTGCGCGAAATAGATCGCGTATTGGAGGAAGCACAGAACACTCTGTTCACGGCATGGATCACCAGTGCGAGAATTTCTGACCCAGGGAAGATGAAGGTTCCAATTTACGAAGAAAAAACCTATCCAAAGGACCATCTAACAGCTTTGCCCATAGCAAAGGGTCGCTCCAACTTCAAAGAAAGTGAAAAGGATGCCGGGCATTGCCTCCTTTTCGTGGAAAACCTTAAAGGTCCGCACTCCAATGGTTTTCCAGACTCGAGAGGAACTCCATCGATAACTACAATCAGCTATCCGCAGCATTCTTGAAGCATTACTCCATATTCATGGATCCTGGAACTTCAGATACTGACCTATGGACCCTAGCTCAGGGGCATATTGAAACACTCTGAAGTTTTGTCGAAAGATTCAAAGCGGTCATGTCCAAAGTGGAAGGCTTGAGCAACAAGGCGGTCCTGCTAGCCATAAAGCAAACACTTTGGTTTAACTCCGACTTCCGCAAAGAGATTGTGCTAGACGCCCCCACGACGATACAAGACGCGATGCACCGAGCTGCAGATTTCATAACCGAAGAAGAGGAGATGAAGATCCTCACTGAAAAGTATGGAAAAGCAAAACCACTAAGCCATCTTCCTCAGGCTTCAAATTATTCAAACAGCAAGAAAAACAACCAAAGTTCCGATTATGTCCAACACGAGGAAGGCTTTAGAGGAGCTCACAATTATCAGAGTGACACCCCTGGTTACGGACGAGGAAGAGACCGAGGCCGCGGAAGGAGTTCATGGAGTACATGGACCAAGAGCGACAGTTCTTACGACGAAACGGCTTACTGCGAACACATCACATCTATGGGCATTCCACCGCAAAGTGCCGCAAGACAACCTTGTCGTGTGAGGATCGTGTGCAGTCTGCGTAAAAGACAATATGAGAGAGAGAGAGAGAGAGAGAGAGAGAGAGAGAGGTTCGTGCAATGAGAAGTCTCGTGACTCTTTCCGGTAAGCATCAACATGTCTTTCAAAGTGGAACATGGGAATGGAGATAAGAGGGTCTCGGGATAACAAGCCCATCTCGTCTCTTAGTAGAATGAGTGCACATGTGAGAGGTCTTAGGAAGTTGAAAGACAACAATGATGAAAGTTTAAGGAAAAGAACACGTGAAGAACATTACCTTGGAAGTACATAGAGAGAGTCATTCTCAGCGTATAAATAATTAGTACTTGGTGAATGTCATTCAAGGTTTAATGTTCTTATATGTATTGATGTAATCTTAGGGTGCAACTCATTATGATAGTGGATTTTGGAATACCGTTCCCACTAAAATGTGGGCTAAGCACACCGATTATCAAACTCGTTAAAATTTTCGTCTCAAAAATATTATTTTCACATTGATTTTTTATTCAAACCAAGCGATAAAGACATCTTAAGTCATCAATTAACATGGAGTTACAACAAAATCCACAATTCTACTGAGAGAACTCAACTCTTAAGTTTCCAAGTGTCCTGATGATTGTGCAAAATAGTAGACATGTTGATACACATAGTTTTAACCCTAAAATATCACTGCAAGTGCACAGCAAACGAAGTAGTATTTAGGGATCGAATCCACGAGAACCAAGTGAAACGCTACGAATTCTTATGAATGAAATTAAGCTATGATGGCAGTAATAATATTGATAGCAATAACAAATGAAAATAGTAGTTTAAAATGGTGTGAAATCAATTAAAAGCAAGTGTTAAGTCTATGGCGTTTCGCAGGAATTCAGAGATCATGAATCAAACAATTATTCATGGAACGATAAAATGCAGTCTCAACTCAAACATGAATGTATAATCAATCCACTTTCGTGGTATCAACTACTTTATTTAGCAATCTAAGAATCTAAACTGTCGTTTGATCTTAAAATTCTAAACAAGCATTAACGAGCAGGTTTGATATGTTCACAAATTGCCTTAACATCAGTTTTCGTTGGTTAAAGATAATTTGCTCACCTATGTTCTATCAAGCAACCTATAACACTTTTGATGAATAGGTTAAACCTAAAATCATAGATTAAGTGATCAATTTAATCTAAGCAATAAGAACAATAGTAGGTGGAGACAAAATAAATCTCTATCTATGTCTGATTCAATGATTCATAAACTCCTTTGAAAACCCTAAACTCAACTATGGACCTACTCAGACATGGGGAGAATCAAAACCACAGAAGATGAAGAAAAACTCATAATAAATAAAAGGGGTTCAGAAAAACTTCTCAAAGGATGCAGGGTTAGAGATTCGTCTCCTTGGTGCTTACAAATTGCAGAAATCAAAAAGTCTGAATAGATCTAAAAAATCTCTCTCTCTCTCCCTTTTCACAATGGCTAAAAATAACATATAAATAGGTCTAAAGTCGTTCCTATTCAAAACAGGAAAAAGCCAGGACGAAAAAGGAAATTTGTCAAAATCTGGCAAATATGCGCAGTCACTCGGGTGCAGGAACGAAGACCCAGACCGGTATCCGTGACCGAGTGAACTCATGCGGATGTGCAAACGGGTGCAGGAACGAAGACCCAGACCGGTATTCGTGACCGAGTGAACTCATGCGGATGTGCAAACGGGTGCAGGAACGAAGACCCAGACCGGTACCCATGACCGAGTGAACTCATGCAGATGTGCAAACGGGTGCAGGAGGTTTATCTAGGACTGGTACTCATGACCGAGTGAACTCATGCGGATGTTCAAACGGGTGCAGGAAATTTATCCTGGACTGGTACTCATGACCGAGTGAACTAGCTGTTGACTCTGAAACTTGTTCATTCATCCGTTTTGCTCCAAATTCTTTTATTTTCACTTGTTTTACCTAAAAGACTTTATAAACACCAGAAACACCAAAAAGACTCGAAAACAAAGTAAAAGACTCAAAATATGATTTAAAACAATGGTTAAAGACCCATAAAAACACGATACATCAACTCCCCCAAACTTAGCCTTTGCTTGCCCTCAAGCAAAATAAAAAAGATAGTTTGTGAAAGAAGTTTGAAAACGCGGGAACTCAGTTTCTCTTTAGAGCGTTGCACTGACTACTCAACTCATAATCCACATACTGCAAGATCAATCCAAATCGAACGACCATGTACTTCTCCGCAGACATTCTCAACCTCCCAGATTCAACCCATAATTCGCAATATTGTCCATAAACCTTTCATCGCTGGGTCTCATCGATGATCTCAATGCCAAGAACCTTTTAGACTCATTCCTGTATAATATCATGACAAACTAGCCATATAATCCTTGGTACTCTTTCTCTCCCAGACTTATTATGTTTTCATCTTTTCTTTTCTTTTTATTTTATTTTTATTTTCAAAGGTGTAAACGAATAATGGCATCACGGAAAATTTTCCTAGCCTCGTTTCGAACCTTTGTGTGATCATTCCTTTCGAAGTAAAATAATGAGGTCGCAGGAAATTTTCCTAGCCCTTTACTTGAAAGAAAATCCTTTCATATTTTCTGCTTTTATTTAACTGGAAATAAAGGAGATGAGTACCATTGCTTTTCAAACATGATGCATTTGTCAGGTAACGAACAAGGAGTCAAGCTCTATGAACATCAATCACGTCGATGAGGTAAAAGGAAGAGCTCAGAAATTAGCTCGGGCTTAGTGGATTATGCTGGAAATATGGACGTCTCTAGTTAACTGATCAGCCTTTGGATTTTTCATTAGTCGGATCTGAACTGATTCTGCAGCAATGGTTACTCAGATGAAATAGTCAGGCAATAAACCAAGAGAAAGGTCATTATTCCCAACAAAATTTTGACTCAATAAAACATCTTAAACTGACTCAAAGGGAAAACAAAAGAAAAAGAAAATAGCGTTAGTAAACGATGAATACCTTCCCCCAGACTTACTTCACACCGTCTCGGTGTGAAAATAAATCAAGAGAAAGGCAAAACAGACGCAAGGAAATAAAATAAAAAAGAAAAGAAAAACTTACCGTCACGAGCTTGACTTGGGTCTAATGTATCACTCAGGAAGATGAGCATGGGAACTTGTTCCAAAACAAGTTCCCCGATCAGTCATCTTAAACTCTAGAACCTTGCTCAACATTTCCTTCACAGCTTCTGCACCCTTCTCTTTAAATTATGGAGTGAGAATAGCTCTAACCTTGGAGAAAGGTTTCAAAGTTCCTTTGCACTTCACCTTGTACTCAATCATGTCTCCAACACACCTCAGAGGTACCAAAATCATATGAGAATTTCCCTTGATTCTTTGGCTCTTCACCTTCTCCTTGGCCTTGTTCTTTTGGCGGGTTTCCTTGTTAACAATGTGAGGGTCTCCATCCAGGACTTTCTTGACTTCACTCTTAGCAACAAGCTCTTTCATTGTCTTGATTAGTAACTTCTCCCCACTGATAATGGTCACACAAGATGCAGTTTTGTTGATTCATTAGTCGGTATGGCTTTGTAGAAGGCATTTTTGTCAATATTGGAAAATGAGACTCTTCCATTAGGCAAATCCACAACTGCACCCACTGTTGCCATAAACGGTCTTCCAAGAATCAAAGGCATATCAGGATCTTCGCTCATCTCCACCACCTGAAAATCAGTAGTAACAAGACAGTTTCCTACTTGAATATGTAAGTCATGAATGATGCCATGTGGAATCGTGGTGGAAGAATCTGCAAACTTGAGAGATATCTGAGCAGGTCTCATCTCAGTAATCTCGAGCTTCTCTGCAATAGCCTTAGACATGAGATTAATAGAAGATCCAGAATCACAGAGAGATTCTTCAAATTCAACTCCTGAAATAGAGCATGGAACCACAAACTTTCCAGGATCTTCCACCTTAGGCAATATCTTCATAGGAGGTGGTGTATTCCTTGCTTCAACAAAGAGGGCTTTGACAACTGTAAGACTTTCTCTGGTATCTTTAGCAAACTTCCGATATGCAGGATTGCCTCTAAATGCATCTTCAAACGAGATATCAGGAGAAAGCTCTTTCACCATCTTATTGAATTCAGCTAGCCTCCCTTTGTCAATACGATTCTTCAGTTCTTGAGGGTATGGAATTCTAGGGATGTACGGTAATAACTCTGTAGCTACCTCTAATTCTTTTGGTTTAAGCTGTGTTGGTTCAATCTCCATCTTACTCTGAACTGATATTGCACTGCAGTGCTCTCTGGGATTTGTCTCAACTTTACCTGGAAGAGTCCCTGGTGGTCGCTTGGCTGATGCCGAGATTTGAGCTACCTGAATGTCAAGCTTCTTCACGTGAGTAGAGAGAGATTCAATCTTACCATTGAGATCATTGTACATGCTGTCCACCTTGACATTGATCTCGCTAGCAGTTTTCTGCTGGTTGAGCAAGAGCTGCTGCATAAGAATTTTGAGTTCATCTTGAGAGTCATTCATGGAACTCGTAGAAACTTGGAATGGGGCTTGTGTCGTCGGTTGGAAGTTGTTGAACGGCTGTTTCTGTGGAAATTCCCCCTGAAATCTGTTCTGGCCCGGATTTTGCACGTGATTTTCCTGAAAACCTTGAGAGAAGCTCTTCCGGAAACCCTGATTTTGCACGCCATTCTATCCTGAAAACCCCTGAAAAGCAGGAACGCCCGCATTTTGCACGGTTGGTTATCCTTGAAATTATTGACCCTGAACGTTCACTTGCTGTGGGTAGACTTGATCTTGTGGATTTTCGATGTTCGTGCTCCGATATGACAGATTCGGGTGATTTTTATAATTTTGGTTAAAACCCCTGTTTTGTACGAATCCTTGTCCGTTCACATAGTTCACCTCTTGCAACTCTTCAGCCCCTTCTTCAGCAAACTCTTGACAGAAAACTAGATCTGCTCCATTCTCGCAAAACTGCACACCTCTCTGATTCTGACTCGCCTTCAATAGCAAATTCACCTTCTCATTTAGCTTGTCGATTTTTTGAGACTCGACGTTGTTGACTCGCTTGGACCTATCATACTCCACACATCGATTGTTGGAACTTGCAGCCAAGTTCTCAATCAATTGGTAGGTTTCTTCCTTACTCTAAGTCACGAAGTCCCCATTACTAGCAGCGTTGAGAGCATTCTTGTAATACCACTCGACTCCAACATAGAAGATGCTTAGAATTTGCCCATCTGAGTATCCATGATGAGGGCATTCTCTGCGATACTCCGTGAACCTCTCCCAAGCCTCACAAAAAGACTCTCCTGAATGTTGTTGGAAGGTAGTGATCTTGTTCCTCAGTGAAGCCATCTTAGATTTGGTATAGAAGTGATCCAAGAAAGCGGCTCTGCATTCATCCCAAGTGGTCAACGACCCAGGAGGTAGAGACTAGAACCATCTCGATGCCTTGTCTGCCAGAGAGAAAGGGAAAAGCCTGCACTTGATGTAATCAGCTAGCACCCCATTCGACTTAGTAGTGCTGCAGATCTCCTCGTAATTTTCTATGTGGTCCATCGGATTTTCAGCTGGTAGCCCATGGAACACGTGCTGCTTCACCAATCCGATCATCTGAGGCTTGATCTCGTAATCCTGCCTTGCAATGGCTGGTGGACATATAGCAGCTCTGTTCTGGCAGAAAGTATTGGGAGTGTCTGCATCCCCAATCGCAGGCGGTCGCTGATGTTGTTGTCGCAGTTGCAGTTGCTGCAACTGCTCCTGTAGCCTCTGAACCTCGGCTGCAGTAGCAAACGCCTCGTTGTCGATTTGATCACCCATTGTGATTTGATTCGACTTTGTCTTCTTGTTCTCTCTCTCTAACCTTGCAAGTTCCTAGTTATTGAAGTTGAAAAGGTTGTCAGCTCCTTTGCTTCTTCTTTGCATAAACCTGAAACACACAAGAGAGAAAGTTAGTAAATCTTAGTCTAAACTTCAAACAAAATTCGAAGGTTAACGCCAGAGCCAGCCCTGTAATATTATGGGCTACAAGCTAAAAAAATTTAAAAGGCCTAATTGTATATCAAAAAAAAAATGCATGGTTTTGCACATAATGGTATTCGAACTCGCAATCCTTACCACTTTTTCATTCTTTAAAACCAACAGAGTTATGAAAGATTTTTTAAAAAATTGGCCGAAATATTTAATAAAAGATCAAGGGCCGGAAGCACATGCTTCCCTAGCTTCTAGCTAGAGCCGGCTCTGGTTAACGCAATTGATCCCCGGCAACGGCGCCAAAAATTTGATACACAGAGTTTTAACCCTAAAATATCACTACAAGTGCACAGCAAACGAAGTAGTATTTAGGGATCGAATCCATGAGAACCAAGTGAAACGCTACGAATTCTTATGAATGAAATTAAGCTAAGATGGCAGTAATAATGTTGATAGCAATAACAAATGAAAATAGTAGTTTAAAATGGTGTGAAATCAATTAAAAGCAAGTGTTAAGTCTATGGCGTTTCGCAGGAATTCAGAGATCATGAATCAAACAATTATTCAGGGAACGATAAAATGCAGTCTCAACTCAAACATGAATGTATAATCAATCCACTTTCGTGGTATCAACTACTTTATTTAGCAACCTAAGAATCTAAACTGTCGTTTGATCTTAAAATTCTAAACAAGCATTAACGAGCAGGTTTGATATGTTCACAAATTGCCTTAACATCAGTTTTCGTTGGTTAAGGATAATTTGCTCACCTATGTTCTATCAAGCAACCTATAACACTTTTGATGAATAGGTTAAACCTAAAATCATAGATTAAGTGATCAATTTAATCTAAGCAATAAGAACAACAATAGGTGGAGACAAAATAAATCTCTATCTATGTCTGATTCAATGATTCATAAATTCTTTTGAAAACCCTAAACTCAACTATGGATCTACTCAGACATGGGGAGAATCAAAACCACAGAAGATGAAGAAAAACTCATAATAAATAAAAGGGGTTCAGAAAAACTTCTCAAAGGATGCAGGGTTAGAGATTCGTCTCCCCGGTGCTTACAAATTGCAGAAATCAAAAAATCTGAATAGATCTAAAAAATCTCTCTCTCCTTTTTTCACAATGGCTAAAACTAACATATAAATAAGTCTAAAGTCGTTCCTATTCAAAACAGGAAAAAGTCAGGGCGAAAAAGGAAATCTGTCAAAATCTGACAAATCTGCGCAGTCACTCGGGTGCAAGAACGAAGACCCAGACCGGTACCCGTGACCGAGTAAACTCATGCGGATGTTCAAACGGGTGCAGGAACGAAGACCCAGACCGGTACCCGTGACCGAGTGAACTCATGCGGATGTGCAAACGGGTGCAGGAACGAAGACCCAGACCGGTACCCGTGACCGAGTGAACTCATGCAGATTTGCAAACGGGTGCAGGAGGCTTGTCTAGGACCGGTACTCATGACCGAGTGAACTCATGCGGATGTTCAAACAGGTGCAGGAAATTTGTCCTGGACTGATGCTCATGACCGAGTGAACTAGCTGTTGACTCTGAAACTTGTTCCTTCATCCGTTTTGCTCCAAATTCCTTCATTTTCACTTGTTACACCTAAAAGACTTTATAAACACCAGAAATACCAAAAAGATTCGAAAACAAAGTAAAGAACTCAAAATATGATTTAAAACAATAGTTAAAGACCCATAAAAACACAATACATCACATGTCATTTTCTAAACTTTTAGTAACGATGCTGCTACAAAAGTTGATAACTAAACAAAACCTAAATTACGAGTAAACAATAACCAATATGGATTAGTTACAAATGAAAAGCAGTAAAGAATCTATAGGTTACCAATCATAGCCGAATGTGGGGTTTTGGACAGCTTGCTTTCTCACTTTGGGTCAAGTGTAGCCACTTTGTCACCGGCATTACATATTTAAACAAACATATCATCCATTCTTTTTCTCTTAGCTAATCCATTTTTTTCTCTTCTCATTAAAAAAGAAAGTTGCAATCTTTTTCCTGGATACTTGTTTGCAACCTACCTATATAATTTTTGGGTAATAAATACTTTCTTAATCAGATTCCTTAGAAAGTTTTCTCCTTTTTCTTCAGAAAATTATCATCTTTCTTTCTCTTTCCTTTGTGGATTTGGATTATTGGGTCAAATTAACACTTCATTTTCAGTCACCATTACGCGTTTCTTTCTTTCTCCGTTTCAAGCTTCCTTCTTCCTTCGGAAACTCTTTAATATTTCTCCTTCTCTATGTGTTTTGTCTGAATCAGATCTGCACTTGTTCTTGCCTTCACCAGCGGAAAACATCTCGAGACAGACGTTCTCTCGCTTGCTTACAGAATAAAGACGAGGGTAAAGACGAAGATCGAAGCCCTAAGTTAGTTTTTGCTTACTACCCATTTCTCGTTGAGTAAAACAAAAGCTACTTCCTTCACCATGATTCAGATTTGCTCTTCCTCAACTTTATTTGCAGGTCAAGCTTGTAGCTTGAAGTTCGATTCCGAGGAAATCCGATTGCTTTGGGGGTTTCTTGGCTACAAGTTCATGACTTTGCTCAGAAAGAGTTTAGAGATTGTTTTTTAGCAAAGGGTCTAAATTTTGGAAGTTGAGGAAGGGTCTTGTCGGGTCTAAGAAGCTTGCTGTAATGGCGTCTAGAGAAGGAAAGAGGCGTAATCATCATCATAATCATCATCATGAGAATCTTGTGCCTCTCGCTGCTTTGATAAGCAGAGAGACGAAGGCTGCTAAGATGGAGAAACCGATTGTGAGATATGGGCAAGCTGCTCAATCTAGGAAAGGAGAAGATTATTTCTTGATCAAGACTGATATTCTTCGACTTCCTTCCAATTCTTCAACTGCTTTCTCCGTCTTTGCGGTAACCGGAAGCTGCATCTGAAAGACTGAAACCTTTGATACATAATCTTTTCAGCTTACTTATTTTTATATCCAATATATGATATGTTGTGCCTTTTTGCATATGGTTTCTTGAATTTGAGTGTTCTTGAGTCTCAGGACAATTGATATGCGTTATTAATTAACTCCTGGGGGTCTAAAAGTGAACCTTGATACTCACTGTCTGATTGTTTAGCTAGATGATTTGTGTGGGACAAAGGCTATTGATGCATCTACCTTGTCTTCGTCGTTTGTTTCCGTGTTATGACTGTTTACAGTTTTGTGTTTCTGCAATGTCTCAGATATTTGATGGGCACAATGGAAAAGCTGCAGCGGTTTTTACAAGGGAGAATCTGTTGAACCATGTTCTTAGTGCTCTTCCCAGTGGGCTTGGCCGTGATGAGTGGCTTCACGCCTTACCCCGTGCATTAGTCTCTGGATTCGTGAAGACCGATAAGGAGTTTCAGAGCAGAGGTATGTGCTCTAGAAATTGTCACTCGCTCTTTTGATTTCTATGTACTTCTGGTGGATCGAATCAATGAATGATTTTGTGGTTTATTCCTTTTTTGATACCAGGAGAAACTTCAGGAACAACAGCCACATTTGTGATAGTAGATGGATGGACTGTGACCGTTGCATGTGTTGGGGACTCACGCTGCATCTTGGATACTTCAGGTGGTTCAGTTTCCAACCTCACTGTGGATCACAGGCTTGAAGATAACACAGAAGAGTGTGTACCTGAAAATGATCTATCTTTCTAAGCTTTTGTTTTTGGATCTTAAAGCAACAACTAACCTCCCTTTATCATATGATTCAGGAGGGAACGGGTGACTGCTAGTGGCGGAGAAGTTGGAAGGCTAAGCATTGTCGGAGGCGTTGAGGTGTGTTGTGTTCACTTTTGATTCAAAATCTGCTTTTCCATTAAGCGGCTCACTTTTGAGCCTTAAAAAAACTGTGAAATTCTGCAGATTGGTCCTCTACGGTGTTGGCCTGGAGGTCTCTGCCTTTCAAGGTCTATCGGGGATATGGATGTTGGGGAGTTTATTGTTCCAGTTCCCTTTGTAAAGCAAGTGAAGGTATATATATATATTCGGTGTTTCGTTATAGATTTGTTATATCATTTCCAAACAAACTCTCATGCTGTTCTTCACAATTCGTGTCTATATATAAAGCTATCAAACCTTGGCGGAAGGCTTATTATCGCCTCAGATGGAATATGGGACGCTCTCTCCTCAGAAGTCGCAGCTAAAACTTGCCGTGGATTACCCGCTGAACTTGCTGCTAGACAAGTAGTTAAGGTGATTGAATATTCTTTTAACCCAATTTTCAAATTGTGTAATTTTGCTTGTAAGCAAGTTATTAAGGAGTCTTGAGATTGTGTTGCAGGAAGCATTAAGAAGAAGGGGACTTAAGGATGACACAACCTGCATCGTGGTCGACATAATCCCACCCGACAACTTGCAAGAACCACCAGCTTCACCTCCTAAGAAACACAACAACTTCTTTAAATCGTTGCTCTTCAGAAAGAAATCAAACTCATCTAACAAACTCTCCAAGAAACTATCAACTGTCGGTATCGTTGAAGAGCTCTTCGAAGAAGGCTCTGCAATGCTCGCCGAAAGGTCACTCCTTTTTCCTCCCGCAAAAAACAAAATTCTCTTCAAGACTTGGAACATATTCTCTAACAAGTTTTCTGTTATTTCTTGCAGGTTAGGATCAGGAGACTGTTCTAAGGAATCAACAACAGGAAAAGGGATATTCACATGTGCGATATGCCAACTAGACTTAGCTCCAAGCGAGGGCATATCAGTCCACGCGGGTTCGATCTTCTCGACGAGTCTAAAGCCGTGGCAAGGACCGTTCTTATGCACAGACTGTCGTGACAAAAAGGACGCTATGGAAGGTAAACGCCCAAGCGGAGTTAGAGTCATCTAGAATGAAGATGGTATCTGCTTCTTCTCACACACTATCTCTCTATATTCGTTCATTATAATTCTTTCTTCTTTGGTTCTTTGTTATTACATCCATTCAAATAAATTTGTGTTGAATTGATTCTTTATGGATCTGAGAATCGGGTTCATTTTCGGATATAGTGTGTTGGATTGATGGGTATACGATGTGAAAAAGCTTCTTGTTCATAATGAAGCAAAACATATATATATATATGAAAAGTTTGGAAACACCAAAGCTCTATTAGCTTCAGATTCTCTCATTTGCATTGTTATATTGTTTCAGTTCATAAAAGATGTTGGGTTGAAAATAATTCCAAACCGGCCTAAATGTGGTTGATTTGTTCGGACTAGACCGATTGATGTCTCTAATCACAAACTAAATAAATAAATGCGTAAGGATGGTCGAGATATGGAGCCAAAGAGGACACGAGATTGGAATGATTTAGATTCCAATACTTGTAGGACCCTAAACCCTTAAAGCTCACGCTCCATTTTGTTCTCCTTTGGCATATTATTTACTTATTACTCAATCAACTTATGTTTTTGTAAACGGCCAAAAGATTATTCTATGTCGGATTGATTTCTTTCCAAAACGTATTTTGAAATAATTAAAAGATTTGTCATGAAATTATGAGACTTTACTTATTCATTATATAGCTACTAAATTGAAAAGGAAACATTAGATTTATGAGAATATCATACTATTATTTAGCAAGTGCGAAATTCTACGTGGCGGCTCTAGAATGATTCTCAGACCTGTTTTTACCTTTATGCCATTAATGAAATCGTTTAATTACAATCTCTTGCCATCGGAATTTTATGACTAAAATATCCTTATTTCGAACGTATATAATTGCTATGGGTTTGGTATGTTTTTATTGTGGTCCATCTATTTTACCCGTTTTGGGTTTTAATATTTATTTTATTTGCCCCTTTATTTGTGTCGGTTGTTTTAAAACCCTATGTATTATTTTTATCATTTGTTTAAATACGATAAAGACTACACATATTGTTTGTTCTGTAATACCTTTTTATTTTTGTCATAATGATATTGTTTTATTTGTTCTTTTTTGGTAAGTTATGTCGCCGTCTTCGAGGTATTATTTTGTTCGTTTTTGTGTTTATAGAATATACACTGCGCATGTTGTTAGTTTTGTTGTTTATTCGTTTATTTCTTTTTATTTTTCTACTAATTATCGTTCTATTCATTTTATAGGTTATAACCTCTTCTTAGAGGTATAATTCGTTCTTATATTTGTTGTTTATGTATATGTGTTTTATTATCTATTATACTGTTCATGTTGTTTATTATATCGTGAAATTGTTATTTATTGTTTACTCATGATTATCGTTTTATTCTTTTTATAGGTTTTAAACTCTTCTGTGAGGTATAATTTGTTCTTATTTATTCTTAAATTTATGTGTTTTGTTCTCTATTATACAGCTTGTGTTCTTTTTATCTTATATTCGTCTTTTTATTGTTTTAATTATTATCGTTGTATTAGTTTTATAGGTTGTAACGTTTTCATTAATGTGGAGATTTTATTGCTGATAGAGGATCACGATGAATCGAGGAATTGAATCCTAGCCTATGTATTTTCTGTAAACCATCAAATGAGTTTATGTATAATTTCCAATAATTGTGTGCATGGTTAGGGTTTAGACGTTCATTCTTGGGTTTAACATCCCTGATCAAAGAATTTGATGGCATATGATTACTATAAAAAATCAATTTATACGTGTTTGTATTTGAATTTAAGATTTGATGCTAGAATTTAGGATTTAGGATCTATGAATTATTTTCAATGTTTACGTGCATTTATAAGGGTTTAGACTTCCATGTTAGGGTTTAGTACCCCTTACTTAAAAAAAAAAAAAATTTGATGTTACAATGTTAATGAATAATTTTATAATGTTCTCTTCAAAAAAATATTAATAAAAAATATAAATAAATACAAACATTTGCGTTGAGTAAAGATAATAAATGTGGGCACTGGAAAAAAAAGGATAACAATGATAAGAAAAAAACCCTTAAAATATCAAAAATAATGAAATTAGTTATCTTTAAAAAAAAATATTTTTAATCTTATATATAAAAATAACAATTACTTATAAAATTAGAATACTGATTTTAAAAATTAGATTTAAAAATTAAAAATTGAATAATAAATTCAAAATGGTATAAGTGTTATCATTTTCCTAGGAATCATTTTGGTGTGAATGATTATTTTTAATAAATTGTTAATAAATTATTTTTGAACTCTATAAGTTGGTGTGAATCATTTTGGGACAACACAGACATTCGTCGATGCGAACATAAAACATTAATTTAATTATGAATTTTGTTTACAACAAAAGATATACATTTTAAAATAATACACTTTAGATTTTTTTTTATAAACGTCCTAACGATTCTTTAAATCCGTCCATAAAAAATTTAACACGATTCATACTTAAGTGATTAAATAGGTTGACTAATCATTTTAATATATATAATTTTTTAATATTTAAACGTGTATGACAAAACATATAAATTCTAACATTTATAAACGTACAAAAGTGATATGTATTGTGCATAAATGTAATAAAGTTGAATACTTTTGTTCAAGAATCTGTTAATGTCATTATTTTTAATATTTTATGTGTAAAATTGATCAAAACATATGCAAATGTTATTTATTTCAATATCTTACAAGTGTAAAATTGATTTTCATTATTCGTGTAAATTATAGAGCATACGATAAATCAGATAAATTTTAGATTTATATGAATTTGTGGGACATAACAAATGAAAAAATATATATTTTCCAATAATGAATTGTATAAATATATGCAAGTGTGATTAAATATGTATAATAGACTACATCATAATAAAAATATTTGTATATTATATTAATCTAAATACATATATACACAATATATAATATTGTTATAAATATAAGAATAAAAAATTTGTTAATATATCAGAAAAATAAAAATAGATGATATGGTAAGTCTAAAATATTACATTTGGTTGGGTTTAAATTTGTAAAACATGTATTAATAGGCTTAGTTATAAAATTAATGAGAATATGTAGAGATTTCCACCATGGCATATAGTTTTAATTGAAATGTTCTGATTGGTTAAATTAAATGACATGTCCCCTAAAATTCTCTTTGAACGATAGCTATGATTTTTTTTTGTGAATGTCTCCTTAATTAATATATATAAGATTGTATTGTTTAAACGAGTGGTTTTGAATGGAAGAAAATGAATGTGGTTTATAAGAAAATATTTTAAAGTCTCTAAGATTTTGAGTTTTTAGTTATTTTATGGAATTGAAAATTTCGTTAGTTCTATTTATAAATTATTCATTTCTATTTTAATTTTTAGTTATATTTTAGTATTTTTATTCTAAAATATGGTGTTTACGCAAAATTTATATATCTATATTTCCAATCTCTTTTTTTAGTCAATTAGATCCATATTATTTGCAACTACATATAAATATGGAAGAAATTATAGGTTATATATCATTATACGAGATAAGATCGGTTAAGTTGATTTTTATGATTCTCAAATCTTTCTCCGTAGTATTCGATACACGAAAATGTCGTGTTCAATTTTTTTTATTTAAATATGTATTTTTGAAAAATGAATAGATACTAAAAAATTTATATTTTAATTTTATTAATATACTAATGTATTTATTTTTCCGCACAGGATGCGGGACCCAACTAGTTAGTATTAGTTAAAAAATAGTAATGGACTTTTTTTGTAAGGTTGCGATCTACGTATGACGGGGAACAGTTTAGCATGAAACAAGCAAAGACATTGTTGAAGCAAAAAGCTCAGTTTCTCGTCTGCTTTATTATCATATTTTCTATGAAAAAGCTGAATAAATCAACACAGCAAAAAAAGCCTCGAGAATCGTGAAGGCCCCCACTTTACGCTTTATTTACCAGATTACCCCTCCTTTGAAAATTAGTCAAAAGAAATAAAGAAAGGGGGGTTTTGGAATTTGTTAAGATTTTGACAGAGAATTTTAATTCTTGGTTTGTGAGTAATTATGAGCATTAATCTTCTTCACATGGAAAGAAAATCAAGAGTTAACACGTGAGATCAAGGACACGCGTGTGTGGGCAGAAACAAAATCCAAAATTTTATCATTATTACCTAACCGTTACGGGGAAAATCAAATACGACGAAATATTACCTTTTGACTATATTAACCCCTTTTAAAGCTGGTCAAATCTGCGGTCCACATTTATCAGATATGTGAATAGCAAAGGGTAAATTAGTCTTTTACTAGATCTGTTGGTCTGTGTTACTTACGGACAATAAAGCCACGGGTCTTTGTCTAAATTACGACCATATCTCTTTCCTTGTTTGATCAAACTTCTCTGTCTCGGAGTCTTCAACGCTCGCTCCTATACTCTCTCTTGTCTGCAGATTTCGCAGATCGACAATGGCGAAACGTTCTTCTTACTTCGACCAGCATTTGCTTCTTCTCTCTCTTCTTTACTCTTGTTTCCTTTCTTCTTCTTCGAGCTTCGATTTAGAGGCTCTTCTTAACTTCAAATCCTCCGCCGATTCCACCGGAAAACTTAACTCGTGGAACTCGACCACCGACCCGTGCAAATGGACCGGAGTCTTCTGCGTCGGAAACCGAGTCTCACGGCTCGTCCTCGAAAACCTCGAACTCAGCGGGTCAATCGAACCACTCGCCTCGCTCACCGAGCTTCGAGTTCTCAGTCTCAAGCGAAACCGCCTCTCTGGTCCCGTCCCTGACCTCTCAAAGCTCACAGCACTAAAGCTACTCTTCTTATCGGAAAACCAATTCTCCGGAGAGTTTCCGGCGTCGGTTACTTCACTCACTCGCCTCTACCGTCTTGATCTCTCCCTCAACAACTTCTCCGGCGAGATTCCACCGACGCTTACACATTTGACCCATCTCTTAACTCTCCGGCTAGAAACAAACCGGTTCTCGGGTCAAATACCAGACATTAATCTTTCCGATCTCCAAGATTTCAACGTTTCCGGTAACAACCTAGAAGGTCAGATACCAAATTCCTTGTCGGAATTCCCAAAATCTGTCTTCGGACAAAACCCATCTCTCTGCGGAGCTCCATTGCTGAAATGCACGAGTCTCTCTCGTGACCCGACGAAACCGGGTGGACCCGATGGAGCAAAAGCTTCTCCTCTAAACAAACCAGAAACCGTACCTTCCTCTCCAACTTCGATTCACTCCAACAACAAAGACGGTGACAAAAGCAGCACGACGAGAATCAGTACTGTGGCACTCGTAGCTATTATCCTCGGAGACGTCATTATCCTAAGCTTTGTTTCTCTCCTTCTCTACTGCTGCTTCTGGAGACAATACGCAGCCAAGCTTCGAGATGGGAAGAAGGGCTCGAAGGTTCTTGAAGGAGAGAAGATAGTCTACTCATCGAGTCCTTACCCGACGGCGAACAACAACCAGCAACAACAGGGCGGCGAGAGGGGTAGAATGGTCTTTTTCGAAGGAACACGACGGTTTGAGCTGGAAGACCTTCTCCGAGCCTCGGCGGAGATGCTCGGGAAAGGAGGGTTTGGGACGGCGTACAAAGCGGTGCTTGACGACGGTAACGAGGTCGCCGTGAAGCGGTTGAAAGATGCGGTGACGGTGGCCGGAAAGAAAGAGTTCGAGCAACAAATGGAGGTTTTGGGAAGGCTACGTCACTCTAATCTAGTGAGCTTGAGAGCTTATTACTTCGCTAGAGAAGAGAAGCTTCTTGTCTATGAATACATGCCTAATGGTAGCCTCTTCTGGCTTCTCCATGGTACGTCGTCGTTTACTTTCTATTCAATTGTTACCAATGGTAGAAATTAATCACAAAATCAAATTAAAGATCTAGGGAGATAATTACCTGTTTACCAAAAATTGGCTTAGGTTTATGTTTCCATAAGAGGAGAAATTATGGAAATGATAAGGATCCTTTGTGTGGGCCAAAACAGGTGATTCCTAATTCTTGTTGCATGGAAGGAAATGACGTTAGTGTAACGCCAAAAGGCATAACAGTAGCATGGTTAATTTTTTTGGACTTACTAAGATAGTATCATAGTATTTTTTTTTTTTTTTGGGGGTGAAATATCATATACTAGTATTTTATACTAGTATATAAACTGTTGAAAAATCACTTTCATGCGGCATTTATTTATTACAAATAGATAATGAAAATTTAAATCTCTGGATAGACATCACCATATCATGGCAACAAGTTGGACAAAATAAAGTTCTGATCTGTCTCATTTAATCGCCTTCTTGGGATTTTATTTCTTTTTGTTGTTTCTTTGGCTCAAATTCTAGTGTTTGTCTCTTCCACCTTTATTTTATTCATTCATTCGTTGTTTAAGTAACTAATAAAGCGACTAATCTGATTACATCTTCGAGGTAAGTGGCAAATTTGTAAAATATGGTGTCTGCTTGGTTTTGGACAAACTGGTGCAGGAAACCGTGGACCGGGTCGGAACCCACTGGACTGGACCACGCGCCTCAAGATCGCAGCGGGGGCGGCGCGTGGGGTAGCTTTCATCCACAGCTCATGTAAAACCCTGAAGCTCACTCACGGTGACATCAAATCCACGAACATTCTCCTTGATGGTTCCGGCAACGCTCGCGTTTCCGATTTCGGTCTCTCTATCTTTGCGCCGTCGCAAACCACCGCTAAATCCAACGGCTACCGTGCGCCAGAGCTGGCAGACGGCCGAAAACCCACCCAAAAGTCAGACGTCTACTCATTCGGAGTGCTCCTACTGGAGATCCTCACCGGGAAATGCCCTAACCTCGTGGAAACCGGTCACTCGGGGGGTGCGGGTGGGGCGGTGGATTTACCGAGGTGGGTGCAATCGGTGGTGAGAGAGGAGTGGACGGCTGAGGTGTTTGATCTTGAGCTGATGAGGTATAAAGATATAGAGGAAGAGATGGTGGGGTTGCTGCAAATTGCCATGGCCTGCACGGCAGCGTCGGCGGATCACCGCCCAAAGATGGGTCACGTGGTGAAGATGATAGAGGAGCTACGTGGTGGTGGTGGTGGCTCTGAGGCCTCGCCATGCCACGACGGAATCAATTCTGCGGCGGATTCCTCGCCGTGCTTGTCTGAGGACACGTGCGGCGGGACTACTAGTCAGTAGTAAGATTCGTTTACTAAAAACTGTAAATCACGCAAGACACATTTTAGAGTGCTAGGCTTTTTAACCTTTATGCTATTCTTCTGAAATCTCATAACAGTATAACACTTCTAGTGTCCTAGGCCTTTTTTGTTTTTGTTTTTTCTTTTTTGATTAGTTTGTATTGTAATTTTGCTATTTTCTGTTTAGATGTAATGCCAGAATTATGCGAGTCTCGAGAGTATTTTAGGTAGGAGTCAACAAAATTTCACATCCCTGTTCTGAATGTTCCGTTTCATATATAACAGATGGTTTTCTATTTTTTTTTCCTAATCGCACAAGTTTTTATGTATTTTAACTTTTAGTATATAAATTATATAATATAGAAAATTGGACAAACAAGAATTTATGGTATAAACAGTAACGGTTGAATTGTGGCATATGGCTGAATTTTTGGTAATTTTTTGAAGAATCATTTTGAATTTAAATGGTAATAGTTGAATCTGTCGAAATTTTTGAAAATAAATAAATTAATTAAATTATGAAAAAATTAATTAAAAAAGTTTGTGTCAAAATTAAATATTTATATTCATAAATGTATTAAATTCTAAAAAAAAAATTTAACTTATTTTATCAATATTTTTGGTTTTTTATTTTTATTTAGCAAAATTTACAAGTATTTTTTTATTATTTACCACTAAAATTAATAAAAACTTTCAATATTTATATATTTATAATATTAGCAATTTATTAAACAAATAAAATAAAAATTAAATATTTAAACGTAAAAAACATTACAAAACAGTTTGTTACAATCTAAATTCACACATTTCTATGTATTATATATTATACGGATGATAATATGTAAACAAAAAACACAAAAAAACATGAATAATATCTCGATAAATGAAATATCTAAACCCAAAATATACAGAGATATTTCACCTAAATTACAATGAATATTAGTATAAAATTCTTACATAACCAGCAATATATACATGCATTATTATTATTTATTAATTTCATTTAAAAATAATTTTTTAATCTATTTTGTTAAATTTTATTTATTACAAAAATATTTTTTAATCCATCTTTTAAAATGACATCGCATGTTTACCTTATCTCATTTTCAGAGTTAATGAATGAATTTTTTATAAAAAATGTATTTTTCAAAAAAAAAATTTAAATTTGAAAACATTACAAATAGTATTGGATTAATTTTTTTTCCAAAAATTCTTTCCAATTCCTCTGCATTCCACAATTCCTCTATCACCGTTTACGCCCTTAGTGTGTAAATTTTCCTCTTTCTTCTCTTTCTTGAGTAGTAAGGGTGACTTATCTGTCAACTTTTCCACTATCACCCCCAAAAAACCAAACTCTGCCTTCGCTCTATCTCTTCCTCTCCTCACGCCACCGTCTGGCTTCTTCTCACCACCGCCATCTCTCCGGTGGCCGGCGCTCCTCGCCGGCACCGTGAGAGGCCCCATTTAAGCTTTGCTTATTTGCTCTCTTTCCCTCTTGTGTCATTCTACAAGGGAGTTTCGCTCCGGTCTCGGGCCTTCGTTGGTGGCTCGGGGTCGCAGCTCCGGTGTCGTCAGCGATGGCTCATTCTAAGCAAGCCGGGTGGCAGATCGACGTCTCCTTCTTCAGGGATCTAAACTTTGATTTCGTCTTTGCCGGGTTTTCTCTCCGGGAAAGTGGCAGATCTCTCCAGATCTGGTCTTACCTCCGCCTCGTCCGCAGCAACAAACGTGGGTCCTTCTAGCCTTATAGTTCGGCTTCGACAGTGGATCTAGAGGTCCGTGAGGACGGGGTCTCACCTGTGGTATAGTAGATCTGTGATGGTTGGTCCGATCAAGTTTTGTCGTTGATTTGGTTGGTGGTGTCTACGGTGGTTTTCTTTCGGCGGTGAGGCAAGGTTGGCCAGTGGATGGCTTTTAAGCACGGTTTCCGTCTCTGTAGGGTCGCGGCAAGAGCTCTGTCTCTTCCTCTGGTAAGTGCTCCGTTGCCTTAGTCTCCTTCAATGGCCTATCCTCTGTTTGTCTTTGGCGTGAGTGGGTTAGGTCAGCGTCACATGTTCTCTCGTGATAGGAGTTACGAATCCGTTAGTGAGGCTGGATTAGGTTAGTTTCGGGTTTGGTTGTGTTGCGCTATCTTTGCTTTTGGAGAAGCTAGTAAGGCTGTCGAATTGGTTGCCGCTAAGTTAAGCACTAGCCGACACCGGGAAAATGGTCTTGGTAGAGCTTCTGAGTGCGTTTGATTCTTTCGGCTAGCGTAGTCCCGTCTTAGCGCTGGTTTCTAAGGTTTACTAGACGAGCCTCGTTCTTAGGCGTAGAGGACAGCCTTTGTTCGTCGGGTTGTTAGCCCCTAGTTTGAAGGCCTAAGTTTCGGGTTACCGGATGAAAGAGCTTCTGATTGCGTTGTTGGCATTTCCACCGCCGTTCAAGTTGTTCTCCTTCTGTTGCTTTTCGATTGTTTTTTCTCACAGAAATTTCAGGATTTTTATCGTTAATTATCGGCACCGATGCTTCACAGCTCAGTGTCCAGAAAAATACCGATTGTATTTGCTTCTATGTTTTTTTTAATTTTGCCATGGAATCAACTATTAGACTTACCAATTTGTTCCACAAAATAATTTATAACCTTAAATGTTTCATTGTTAATGATATTTACATTTTTACCAAAAAAAAGAATTTAGTGTAATTATTTTTATGTCTCGTCCTCTTCTCTACCCTCAGACTTCTATATTTAAAATCGGACTAAATGACAATAATTTTTCATTTATTAAAATTTAAGATAGAACTAGATTATCATCCGTGCTATGCACGGGATTAAAATATATATTTTTAATTGAGTTTATATATATATATATATATAATATTTTAGTATATTAAAATATGTTTGCAAAATTTTGTAATATTTTTGTCAATATTTGGTATATTTGTAAAATATTTTTTTACTAGTCATATTATTTTAAGTTATTAATAATTTCATTATATGAAGCACCATTAATGTTAAATGAAAAATAAAAAAATGCTGAATGTAATGGTAAATTTCGGGTTCATAGTCTATCAATGTCGATTAAATAAAAATTATTTGGATAATAGTCGTATGTTTATATTAGAAATTGGTATATATATCGGTATAAATATAAAACGACGGTAAACAATTAGTAAATTAGTAAATATATTATTTGTTTGGAAATGTAGATAAATTTATTACGGGATTAGTGCTATTTGGAAAAGTAATTGTTTGACAATTAGGATAGTGCTAAGAGTTTAATTAATTAAATAAAAAATTAAAAAGCTGAGAAAAATTGTGGTGTTGACACATGAGCAATTTTGATTTTCAATGTTCCTCATTTAATATATATAAAGGATAAATTGTAGACTGATTGTTTGTTTACATGTATTTACATTTATATAATGTATAATATTTTTTCTCCATGAGCTCATAACATTAAATGTCTTTTTAAAAATGGTTAATTACAAACGCAAATACCAAATGTAATTAAACGGAAGGCTCATAATATTTGCGTTTAACGTTAATTTACGTTTGCACTTTACAGAAATATGTTGTATTTCGAAGATATAAATTTATTTTTTAATTGTTTTTTTGTACCTTATGTAAATACAAACGTAAAGGGAAAAAATCACGTATGAAATAATGGTTGCCTAACTCACAAGTATTAAACTAATTAAGGAAGAACAGTAGTGATTACTTTAGAAAGTCGGGGATAAATAAATGGAACGCCGCCCACTAGGTATGCCTTACAGTCCGGTCCATTATTCCGATTTCTCGGACGATAAAAACTAGAAGAAAGGACTTTATATAGAGTATGGGAAGCATGTGCGCATGTTATCGCATAGTATGTAACATTGTCGGCTACTTTATAGCATACATAGAGTTACACGATAGTCAACTATATAAACATCAGATATTATCTAATTTGTGTAGTCGTTGAAGCCTGTTTCGTCGGCTGATAATACGGAATAAAAAAAAAAGTTAAATGGAATGTGTAGATGAATCACTCAAAATATGCGTATGACAACCCGAGTGTGGTGACGGAGTGGTTGAGAATTCGGATTTCTAGAGCGTTAACTCGCATAGGTTATAGATTCGGTTCCACTCCGAACAAAATCGTTGCGTGTGTAATCACATAGATTTTTGGGTTTCGCCTCAGATCTTTTTCTCGAGATGGACTTGCGAGAAACTGCCACCAAAGAACTTGTTTACCCCCGAAGTTGGACTTGACTCCATACACCGGTGCCCAATAAAAAAAATCTACGTACAACTTTTTCATGAACCACTCCAGATCGATGTTCAACATACAAAAATAAAATACGATTTACGAATAATTAAAAGAATATAATATATTACGGTGACAAATAAAAAATATATATGAAAGAAGAATGATTAGAAATATAAAACAGTAGGAGCAAGCCTGAGCAATCTGCCGAGTGCAGTGGGCAAGAACTTGCGAGCAAATAAATAACAAATATTCGTCTCCTCTCCATTGTGAAAACACTGCTTATTCCCATCACCACTACTTCTCAGCCTCTCCAAAAACTCTGGAGTCACTTCGTGCCTGATAAACCGGTTCGGGTGGGGCCCACCTTTGGACCAGTCGACCCACGTGAGAGTCCGGTTGGAGTTGCGGCGAGCCAGGCTTGGTTTGATGTTGAGGAGCGTAGGGATGTAGTGCTCGTCCGCGTAGCAACCGTGGTGGCAGTAACGGTAAAAGAGAGGCCAATAGATTGTGTCGGAGATGATCTCTAGAGCCATGACACGGTCCAGCTCGAACCACTGGGAGCCTTTGCGCCAGTGGCGTAGCTGGATACGTGGCTTCATTTCAGGGCTGTATCGGCCGCGTCCGACGCCACCGAGTTGGTCGTAGGACTCGACGTGAGTTTGAGTTGAGATAGTGAGGTAAGAGTAAACAGTGGTGAAGTTGAAGAGAGGGATGCATGATTCGGAGAGAAGTAAGAATCGTTCGTTGTTGATGTCTAATAATGCGTTTGCTAGTAATCTTCGTTCTGCTTCTACCATATTTGCGTTTCCCCAATCCACTTTCTGCATTATCATTTAGGAAACCTTAGAGAAAATTTATACGAAAACTTAACGTAATTTACAAAAAATCATATAAGTTAATCTATTGATTAATTTAATTGAATGCGCAGTCATAAATCATGATATAAAATTATTTTAGATTATTAGCTTTACTTTATTTTATATTTTTCTTTTGTTGAGTATATAAACATTTGTAAGCACATATTTTAAAGAAAAATTAATGTTTCACGTTGCAATGATATCTAAAGTACAAAGTTAATCTGAAGGATATGATGACGCCTACAAGTATATTTTATATTGAGAAATATTATCCAAAATATCGGAATTGATGGGTTACTCATTCCTATTTGTAACAATGTTGACATAATTCTTTTTTTTTATACAAATATTATTTTCATATTTAGTATATAAATTAATAAATAAAAGATATTTAATTACTAAGTAACAATTAAAAAAAAAAAAAAATTGGAATCAGATGCGGTTCAATTCGGATCGGTTACTCATTCCTATTTGTAACAATCTTGGCATATTAGAAACTTCCGAGTTAGATCGAGTACAGAATTATCATATGTTAGCCACCGTTTCTTATGAATTTTATTCACTTCAGTTAGAGATCGGATACGACTACCATAAGTTTCTAAATATACGACCAGTACATCCCTAAATAAATTATTTTTAAATGACCGCGTATAAGAATGGACCACCAAGAAAGAGTCTCCATTGATCGAGTAAGAATAAAATTCTAAATTGTTAACTAACTTTTGTAGATATTTCTTTGCATTAACAAGTTCGAAAAGAGACACACTAGCCGCCCTCAACAAAAGTCGCATCATAAGAGACGATTGATCCATCTCAGTTTGAGAAAGTTTAGGGAAATAATTAATTGAAATTTTATTTTTATTTAAGACACTTGCGTTGATTAAGCACTAATAATAAGTAAGACAACTCTCTTTTTACGGTTACATGCGTTTGTGCCTTCAATTCTTGTTAGCAAAAACTATATGTTAACTAATGAAGAAACCATGCAATTTAAAAAAAAAAAAAAAAAAAAAAAAAAAAGAAACCATGCAATAATTAACAAAAAAAAAAAGAAACCATGCAATTGTATATTATAATATATGCTATCACTGGCACCGACGGACCACAAACAAATGCTTGATAAAGGGTATAATAATTTATATTAACAAAAAGCAACCGTATTGTGCAAGATAATCTACATTCCATTCACAATTTCTTATGAATTTTGTTCACTTTAATATGAGATTTTTGTGTAGTAATTACACTCAATCACAGTCAGAGCATGTTCACAACAAGAAATATAGAGTATAAGATCTTTGGCATTTCCAAAATTTCGAGAATTTATGTATTGACATTTTGATATCATTTTGATATTTGTTAGGACTACATAAAGGTCACAAAACTATAATGTTTTTTATAGCTTTTTTTCTTTCTCCAACGTAATTTCACCCAAAAATGAAAATAACAAGATTTAGAAGCTGACCTTGCTTGGAATTTGCCGGCCATGGAAGACGGAACCTTCGGGATCGGACTGGTTGTAAGAAGGATCGGAGTGAACGTAGATAGTGAAAAGACCTTCATGCCCTCGAAAGAATCTCTCCCATAAAGGAGCCAGAGGTAAATGACCCTTTGTCAAGAACATGAAAGCAACCTTTGGTGTTCGAAGAAAAGGATAATTCCTTATCTTTGGCGCCATTGAAGCTCTCCAAAGAAGCTCACGGTCTTCCATGTCGTGCATAATCTTCTCCGGTGGCTTCAGAAACCGTTTGAGCCCGTCGTGCTCGGGCTCAAGAGGAGGAGGAGGAGGAGGAAGAGAGGAGATGAGGAGGAGCTCAGAGATGCGTTGGAGGCTGAGTGAAGAAGTGGAAGAGAAGTCTTGTAGAGAGGAATGGAGAAGGATCCCGATGATTATGCCGCAACATAGGATAAGGGAATAAGAAAGGAGATTGAGGAAATGATGGTATTGTGCATTGAGAAGCTTTGCTACTAGAGATGATGAAGAAGAAGACAATGATGAGTTTTGCTCCTTTTGGTTCTTCATCGAGAGAGAACTGTGTTTTGTGTTTTTGTTCAAAAGAGGAATGAATGGGTCTACAAAGTTGGAATGGAGAAGGAGAGACTAATAAGTTCTTTGCTTTGAGGCCAAGAGATACGATACCGCTTTTACAAGTGGAGAATTCTATTTATATATTTTGGTGAGTCTTTTTGTGTTTGTCAAAACAGAAATTTCTTGGGTTGAAACCATGGAATTTTCTTATTGTCGAGAAAAGAAAAACTTTTTATATAGGTGTAAATAGTAATGGTAGAATCTAACAGAAAATTGATTTTGGCAGATTTTCAAGTGGTGAATTAATGGTGGTTTCATTCGAATTTTAAATTTGATTAATTAGTAGAATAACTGACAAAATATTCGGCAGAACAACTGAAATCTATTGAACCGATTATTTTAATTAGTGACATTTTTTGTTTGAAACTTGTGAATATAAGCAAATTACATACTAATCAAAATGACATGAATTTACTACTCTAAAATAATATAAAAGAAATTTATTAAAAAATATGATAACGTACATTTGATTTCTCTTTAAAAGAAAATAAATAAAACCATTTCGATTTTAAATAATTAAAAAAACGCCAATATGTTGCATGTTTTTGAAGTTGCCTGTTTTTTTTCTTCTTATAACCTACTGAAATAAATGCTAATCAGCCAGTTTTGACAAGTTTAGGAAAAACGCCAAAAAATCTTTAAAAATATAACATAAATTTAATTGACGTTTTTTTTTGTTTTCATTCTTTTCAATAACTTTTCAAAATTTTAACTAAACGAAAAGTGTCCTTACCATTTTTTCTGTTTCGCCTCAGTGTCGTTACCATTAGAACCTATAAATTGGTTCGATTAAAAAGAAGGAATAAAACCCGTTGTACACCCGGCAAGGTCGGCAAGGGCGATAGTACCCGTTGTACACCCACTAATGACTGTGAGGGACCTAATTTCTATAGAGACCCTGGATTGGAATGTGGATATCCTGGCGGAGCTTGTCTCCCCGGAGGACATACCACTTATCAAATGTTTACCGGTCAGCAAAACTCTCCACGCGGATGGTTTTTGTTGGCAATATACCAAGACAGGTTTATACAGTGTAAAGTCTGGATACTGGGTGGCTCGCAATATTTTAAAAAATCAAGGGGACCTAGGATGTACGAAGCCAAGCATCAGTGCTCTTAGAGCACATGCTTGGAAAATCGATGCCCCACACAAGATCCGTCATCTTATTTGGCAGATACTATCTGGATACCTACCGGTTACCAAAAACTTGGTACATAGAGGGATGCGGTGCGATAATTACTGTCCTCGGTGTGGAGCTACGGATGAGTCCCCAAATCATGCCATTTTTGAATGCCCACCGGCGACACAAACATGGGCATTAGCTTTGTCACCATCCTCATCAGGGATGTTCCCCAATAGCGGACTCTTTACCAACCTAGACTACCTCTTCTGGAGGAGATCGGAAGTGCGCATGAATGGACAACCGTTGGAAGACCAAGATCTATATCCATGGTTAATATGGTTCATCTGGAAAGCAAGGAATGATAAACTCTTCCGCGGTATCTCACGAGAGGCCCCAGACATTGTCCGCCATGCAAAAGCCGAATGCTTTGCATGGTTTGAGGCAAACACGAAGACAAGCCCCTTACCTTCTACAGGAAGACCAATGAGAGCCCAACCACAGAGGTTGAGGAATATTTGCCTTGTCGATGGATCGTGGTCCCCGACTGACCAAAATAGCGGAGTAGGATGGAGTTGGTACGATTCTAATGGGTTTCTACACCTACAGGGGGCAAAAAACCATACACGGAGATTATCGCCCCTACATGCGGAACTAGAGGCTTTGATTTGGGCAATGGAGTGCCTACGCAATTCGGGCGACAAACCAGACTTTGGCACCGACTGTCAAGATATTCTCCGAATGATTGCGAATCCTGAAGAATGGCCGAGTTTCTCTACTGAGCTACGAGAATTGGCACGCCAAAGGAACCGTTTTCCAAACTTCTCCGTCACATATTACCCTCGGACACTCACTCTTCAAGCAGACCATCTAGCCCGTTTAGCTAGACTTAGCCCTCTTACTGTAAACTTTGTTGGATTTTCTATTCCGGTGTGGTTAGCCACACCAGCTCAAGTTTGAGAAATAGAATTTCCTTTTGATGTCAAAAAAAAAAAAAAAAAAAAGAAGGAATAAAACTGACAACCTTTATTTTTGGCATCACCATTATTATTATTTTTCATTTACATAGGTGATTCAGACCTAGTCCGACTAATCCGATGAATGAAAATTTCTTTTCGTCTTACCGATTCATCATGTGAAAGAATCCGGATTACTTTCTAGTTTAAATGTTTCTATTTTAAACTTAATTTTTTTTTGTAATTTCTATCAAAAAACTGTGCGACTATGGTCACAACTTTATATCTGATTCGAATCAATAAAAAAAAAAATCTGGATTAATCCCGAGACACGAAATGGTCACATGCACAACTTAATTGTTCGACAGACGAATCAAATCTCAAATCTCTATGAATTTACGTCCTGAAATCCTCACTACAGGAAAAACGGGTATTAATAGCAGTCGAAAATCGCTATCTAACGATACCACAACGTTGTAGAAAGCGCTCTGTCTGCTCCCGTCATAATAAGTCTGACACTTTCGATAGCGTTTTTTGGCACTGATATCGTGTTTTCATTTAATATAGCGTTTTTTCTTATGCAATAATATATAAATACAATAGCAATTAATTATTGTTATTAATTAACTTATTCATAGCATATTGAAACGACTATATCATTCGATATATGTAATGATTTTTATAGTTTGTTCCAATAATTTGTATTTTTTATAGCATTTGTATTTTTATTAATTGTATTTAAATTAAGATTTTGGTTTTGAATAAATTAACATATAAAGAAAAATATAATATTTTATTATATTATATAAAACCATCATACAAAAGAACTATATTACAAAGTACAAGTACATAATTAAAAGATAACGTCCACACATGGATACCGACTCTGCCTAGGCATATTTCTACGACATCGAGCTTACATTTCAGGCAACTCTTTATGCCATTTGGATCGAACTGAACACTCGTCTCTTTAGCTCAACAAGCAGGCCTCCAATATCCTTAGTCTCTCATATCTTAAGAACGGTTTGAAACAAGCTTTATATCATGGACATAGAAGACGAAACTTGTAACAGGCACCTAAGTGATGACTCCAACATGATAGTGCCTACCCAAAAATAACCACACAAACCAAACAAAATCAAATTGAGTAAAAAGATTCAACCTCTAGTTTTAAGGTAAGAAGTTTACCTCAGAGATGAATTTAAAAAAACGATGAAGTGAGAACACCATGAAAGTAATCAGAGATTTGACATAGAAATAAATACCTCTAGTATCTCTTTATCTTACATCCAGTCATATCCATTCGAACCTATGTTTAAGTAGTAAACCAAAACAGAGCAAATTAAATAATACAAATCAAACAAAGTAATTGCGAATTCAGCATCTGTTACACAAACGTCACACAATCAATTGAGAATTCTCAAAACACATGATCGGCACAAAGTTATTGTTTCTAGAAACAAAATCCTTGCGAAGTTAAAGAATAAGCTCTGATTTAATAGGTGATTAGGGATCAGAGAGAGAGAGAGAGAGAGAGAGAGAGAGAGAGAGAGAGAGAGAGAGAGAGAGAGAGAGAGAGAGAGAGAGTCTTGTGTTTAAATAGATTTAGGATTGTCTAAAACAAAAACAGAGCAAAAATATTCAAAGAAATTATAACTAAGCTCCATCACACACATTTTAATTAAACAGTGAACAAAGTATAAGTATATGATTCAAAGAGGGACCGAGGCGCATATCATACTGATATCTTTGGTTGAAACTCAACTTGCCTTCAAAAGTAGTTCTTCATCAAATGGAGAATAAAAAAAACTTCCAGTTTCCAACAGTGCTACAAAATCCGAACATGGAAACACATCTCTTGTCATCAATCAAACACAATCGAAGAAACAAAATTTCTAAATAATATATAATCGAAAGTTTCATGCTTTTTTGGTCAGAACATGAGAAATCTAAGCCTTTTATCTTCCTTAATTTGTTGTGTATACAAAAGAGAACCACGAGACAACGTTCTCAATCGGTGTCGGTACGATGGAGATATACAAAAGACGACATTTGAAAAGTTTGAGACCCAGTTTGATGATGTCTGAGAGAGAGAGAGAGAGAGATTCGATAAAAGAAGAAGATATGTGAATTGAGAAGCCGATTCGGTTTTGGGGAAAACAGAAGCGACCATTTGATGGCGAGTTATCGGAAGAAGAAGAGAAGGAGATTTGAGGAAGAAGAGGGACGAGAGGATAAAAGTTCTGGACAAGGAAGAGAAGAAGTTTCGACTAGCAAACATTCGATTTGTGAAATCCTAATTTGACGAGGATAGATGTGGACAGGGGAGAGAAAGCATCTCTTGAGATGAAAAGGGGCTAGTGGAGGCTCGTAAATTCTCCTCTTTTGACCAATAAAGGATACTGATAAAGACTAAAAAAATGAACGGACAAGATTAACTGTCTCCAAGATTTGAACGGACAAGATTGGCTAAGCAAGATTGTCACGTCATTGATCTCAGTGATTTTTTTTAATTGGCTTTCATCTTCTGTATGTTCTCATGTGTTTGTTAGATGTTTTTTTAAATGTTTTATTTAATTTATAATAATATTTTAATATATATGAGTTTATAAAATTTTTAATTCTTCTGCTAATTTTTAATTTTATAATTGAGAAATATAATTTTTTTTTCAAGTATGAAATAATAAACCATGAACTATAAATCCTAAACCATAAACTTTTGAAAACCCTAAATCAAACTAAATCAAACACTAAATTCTAAATCAAACACTAATTTATTCATATTGACATATATAAAAATCAAACACTAATATTTATGATTTGAAATTTCAAAAAAAAAATGAAGTGTTGGATTTTGGGTTTATATATTGAATATATATTATGTTAAGGTTTTAGAGTTTTAGAGTTTAGGATTTACAACATGGTTAGACTTAAAATTTGTTATAAGTGTTGGATCTTTTGGTATATTATTTGATGTTGATGTTTAATAATTTACAAATAAAACTTTAGTGTTTATTATGATTAAGGGTTACTAGTTTAGGGTTTGTGTTTGGAGTTTAGAATTTAGAGTTTAGAGTTTAGGATTTAGAAAATGATTATACTTATTTTTAAAAAAAATTCAATACCCTAAATCAAAAGTCATTAATCGATACAAATGAGTGTTTATGATTAAGGGTTAAAAGTTTAGGCTTTAGAATTTAGGATTCAGAGTTTAGGATTTAGAAAATGATTATATTTAAAAAAAATTTTATACCCTAAATCAAAAACTTATTAATCCATAAAAATTTATTATATTTCTATTGTTAACAACACTAAAAAATATATTTCAAACCCAATACCCTATATCCTTATACCCCAACCCTAATTCCTATACCCCAAATTCTATGCCCCAAATCCTATACCCTAAACCCCGAATCTAAATTTTAATTATTGGTAATGTTCTTTTTATTAATTTTGAATAGCAATAACATATATTTTTTCTATGAATTCAAATACAAGGCATGAGATTTTGTTGTCTTTTCTTTAAGTGTACTTATACTAACCGATAGATTTCATTGGGTTTTGAAGCCAACAAAAAATTAAAAAACATTTTAGTGACAAATATCCTTAAATATATCACAAAAGTCCAAAATCAGATTCTGTGAACTCCATCTCGTCCATTCTTTCACCTGCATCCGTGTCATGGGTGAGCAATATGCATCATGCGATATTGATTTGTTGGCAAGCTTGTAGGCAACCGGGTTTCCAATCTGATTTGTTGAAGAAAATTGCGTGATCCTTGTCTGAGCACTACCCTCAAACATCTCTCTGTAGTCCTCAACATTTCCAACCACAATTTGGTCAAGACCCTGAAAGAGAAGAAGCGAAGCAAGGGGGGAAGAAACTGATAGATAAAAACATCGAGGAGGGTAAACAATCAACAGAGAAAATAAGTAAAATGAATACTAGTAGCTGATCAGAATTATGCAATACTGCAACTTAAACTCTTTTCTACAACTCTATATCTTATATGAACATGAAACAACTTTCAAGTAATAAGCACTTAACCAATGCAGTATTGAAAAATTAATTGAAAAAGAATAGTACTGTTCAACAAGAGGTTAGCTCTGCATATAGATATAAACGCAAATCATCAGTTGTGCCAAGTATGAGTTCATCTACGAGATAGTTCATTTAATAGATATTTATACAGAACAGACATGACATAGAGGGGCTTACAGTTTTGCTGTATATGCGTAGCCTTGCTTTCACCATCTCTTCAGTATCATCTGCTCGAGTGATAAGTTTTGACATATAATTTATAAATCAGTAAAATGTCACTACTGAGAGAATACTCTTATAAGCATTATCAGTAACAAGACCTCCTTAGGCATCACCCAATAAGTACCTGAGCAATGTTGTCGGGGAATTCCTCTGATGTGAATTGACCAAAGTATTCGACATAAGCAACAACTTGATCCTGGGAAACCCACAGAGAACACAATCAGTAATCAGAGAAGGAAAAGAGAGTTACCAATTAATTTGGTGCGAAATTTACTAATCACATATATCAAAATCATATCAAGACTGACGGTTCATGGATCAGCCAGTTTCAATCTTATAGTTCTAACTCAGCTATACCTTATGTTGTTGAGGGTCCCGTGGCGGAGGCCATAAGAAGGAGAAGAACTAAAGACCATCGATCCACCTCTCGGATGAAGTAGCCATCCAGAATAAAAACCGAAACTAAACCCACTAGAAATGGTTACAATCTAACAACACCAACAGAAGAAAAATCTCCACAAAAGAGGCAAAATCCCTAAACCCTTGATCTCCAACTTTTTCTACCAATCAAGAATCAATAGGGTCGTAGTTAACATTCGCCGACAAGAACAACACTATACAACACCCTGTATAGTAAAATCGAAGCTTTGATTCTATCTCCAAAGGAATCACTATATCGCTGATGTATTGTGTTTTTGTGCATTCCCTTAGCTTACATTCATGTGCATTTATAGTCATTAGACTTGCATTTTGCATATTTCTCCTCATTTTGAGTCTCATATTGAATATGTTAAGTCCTAGAGTCATAGGCTTCATATTATGCATTTGCATTGCATTTTTAGTCTTTTTCAGGTACAATGAAGGCTAAGGAGTTGGAGGAACCAAATGAAGTTGGAAGAGCATGAACGAGAGTGAAGAAAACACAAGAATGCAAAAACATGCAGATGCAGTCCGAATCGGCTCAAAGATAATCTCTGTTGAAGGCCTTACCGTGATCCGATTAATCTGAAATTTGGTGGAGAGATGGGAAATTGAGTTAGCTTTCCAATGGAAGTGGTTTCAAGTCATTCGAAGTTGTGGTTCAAAAGTTATGGGCAATTTAGTGAGGACATGTCAACCTGAGCGACCCAGATGGGTCGATCAACGGATCGATCAAAACATGGCCAGAAACCCCCTTCCTGCGTTCAATCTGATCGACCCATGGGTCAAAATCTGGGTCGATCAGATCGATATTTTTATGTTGACTTTTTGTTTTTATGTTGACTTTTCTGGTTTGACCCGGATTCGATCCAATTTGTCACGGGTTGACCCGAGAACCTTTTTCTAAGCCTATATATGTGTTTTGGGGCTAAAAATACCCTAAGTTTTTACCATGCTATTTCTCTTTTAAGATTTCAAACTTTTCTCATGATTTGTTTTTGAATCTTTGGATTTATCATTATTTAGTTAAGTTTCTTTACCTCTATCATTTCTTCTATGATTATGCATTTCATTATGTTTATCTTTGAGTTTAGCATGATGATTAGTGAGTAGTCTTTTAATGGGTTTTGGACTTAGTAGATTAGGAAGGTTTAGTGGTTGATTAGTGATGCTTAGGCTTAGGTTCTCTTGATTTCTAAAGTTTAAGGTGTTCTTGATGCTAGATCTGACATGATCAATCAAAAATCTAGAACATGGTCATTTGTGCCCGGAAAGTGTTCGATAAAATATCTAGGAGAACCTTAATTCTTGCTTTTCATTCTTAACCAATGGGAATTGATACTTAAGGTATTTAGTTGGTTATATGAACTTATGCTTAATGATTATTGATCATTTGATTGCAATTGGGAAATTAGCTTAATTAAATGGTTAGTAAATAAATTATTTTCATGGAAGTGGATTAGTCTACTTTGTGTGTTTCATGCCATGGAATTGATTTAGAATTGTAGTCCTAGCATCATTACTTAGACATTGATCATCCCAAGTCAATTGCTTTGTCCAAAGCCCATGCTTTCTTTATTTGATCACGTTTTTAGTAGTTGACTTTATGGTTGACTTTTGCAATTGACTTTGTTTATGCTTAAGTTATCTTGCTCATATCTTGTTTACTTGTTCGGTATTGTTAATTTTTCGTTTGCATCATCGTTTGCTCGTTTCATCTAGTTTTATTTCGTAATTAGGATTTTAAATGCGAAAATATCATTTAGCTTAGCTTAATTAATTACTTGCATTCTTAGTGTGTTATTCTTGACTCATTGAGGTTCGATACCTCGATTACTACTTGATTGCTTGCACTTGGGTATTAGTTTAGGATTTAAAATTTTGTCTCATCAAGTTTATCGCGAAGATCAAAAGTAGTGTAGATGAGATGAGATGATCCTAATACACAGGTTGGTAAAACTGATATTCGTTTCCTTCCTGTAGATACAATTAAGAAGAAGAGAAAAAAAATCTCAAATCAGACGAGATGTGATACAAAAGTTTGAAATCAGCACAGAGAACACAACAAATATATGCTAAGAAAATGCAAGTAGAAAGAAACCAGTAAGCACCAACACAAAAAGCTTTGACATACAATTGTAAGTTGGCAAGATCTGAGGATATCTCGCGGTGCGGTGAGGCCATAAGAAGAAAGCGCGGAGATTCGCCAAGATCCACCGCAAAATTCTCACCCAAACTCCATCGACAACCTTCGAGCACCACCAGACCCGCCGTTCACCCCTCGGGAAACTGATCGATACCGTGAGTGAGAGAAATCGAGATAGAGAGAGGGTCGAAAGTGAAAGAAGAGAAAAAAGGAGAAACTGATCGACACTTTTTTGTGTGTGTGTGTGAATATTCTAATTTTTGTTGGACCAATTTTTTTCCTAAATTAATTTGGTATAATCCCTTTATTTTTTCACTTGGAGGGCAATGAATTTTTTTGTTCGCGATTAACTTACGATGACGTTTTATAATTCATGTGCTATTACAAAGTAATTGGAAAACTAAAAATTAAGTGCGAATACATTATTTTTTGCCGCTCAACATATCATAGCATTTATCATTTCAAAAACGTTATGAAAAATCAGACATAAATCAACTATAACAGAAACATATAAACCGCTATCACGAAGTGCTATTAATACTCGTATTTTCTGTAGTGCTTAGGTTGTGAACCTCCACAACACCACTCATTTGTTATTTCGCATCATGAGATAATTATCAAGATAAACAAATTATATACAAGTATAACACCTGAGGGTTTTATGATTTATATGAAAAACCGTAAAACTGGATCTTGTCAATAGCAATTTTTCTTGCGGCCATTTTGTTTCATCACAAATATGCAATGGAACAACGATGAATCTAATTTTACCCAAATTCGTGTATACTGTTGTTATTTAGCAATGGGAATATCGATGGCTACTGATTTTTTCATATCGTGAAAAAAATGAAGCAGCTCACCTCATTATTGAGAAAGTTTATACTCTCATCACTAATTAATCCAACGAGACTGAAATCACATATCCACCTTTTTCTGATGAGCTGTGCCACAAACTTTCATCCACCATTAGTCTTTGTCTAATCTGACGGTTCTCACTTCTATCTTATAATCAGTTTCATTTTTAGGAAAAAAAGAACAGAATCTTATGTCCTAAATGCGACGAATCTTCCAACGTTACTTCTCGACTTTCCGGGATTGATGCCACGTGTTGCACAATTATTGTCTCTTCACTCTACATCTTTCAAACAATGTGCAGCCAACTTTACACGTAGATTTTTGACCAAACAATTTCGTTGGCAATAGTTAATATTTAGTGCAACACGTATTTTTATTTCAATTTAGAATTCGCCAAGGTTGACTTCCATAAACAAAGTGAAATCTTATTTTCTCAATCATAAATATCATGCATTTTGTGTTGGGGGATTTTGACAAGTACCCCAAATTTTATAGCAAATTTGAAAACTATACTTAATTTATAGAAATTTGAAAACTATACTTTTTATTATATTAAAGTACGTAAATATCCATATATATATATTTAACTCTTTATTATATTAATAAATTTAATTAAAAATAACTTAAAATTATTTAATTTAAATTCAAAATTATATTTAAACTAATTAATTTTCAGTTCTAAATTTTAATTTCGTATTTAAATATATATTTTTATAAAATATATTGTTAATTAATCAATATCTAAAATATAAAATTTTGATTAAATAAAAATAATTAGTCATCTCGACTTATTTTAAAACAGTCGACTTATATTTTGGTTGGTTGATTTTTTACTTTGTCGACTTATTTAAACCATTGACTTATTTTATTATTTCATCGACTTAATTTTATCTTTCACCGACTTATTTTAAACAGTCGATTTATATTTTGATTGATTGATTTTTTACTTTGTCAATTTATTTAAACCATTGACTTATTTTTTATATCCATCGACTTAATTTGTTTTTTGCCGACTTATTTTAAACAGTCGACTTGTATTTTGGTTGGTTGAGTTTTTACTTTGTCGATTTATTTAAACTGTTGACTTATTTTTTATGTTCGTCGGCTTAATTTTTTTTTGCCGACTTATTTTAAACTGTCGACTTATATTTTGCATAGTTGATTTTTTATTTTGTAGACTTATTTAAACCGTTGACTTATTTTTTAATCTTCATCGACTTAATTTTTTTAATTCATCGGCTTATTCTAAAACAGTCGATTTATATTTTTGTTATTTGATTTTTTACATTGTCGACTTATTTAAACCATTGAATTAATTTTTTTGTTCATCGACTTAAATTTTTTTTTCGTTGATTTATTTTAAACTGTCGATTTATATTTTGGTTGGTTGATTTTTTATTTTGTCGACTTGTTTAAACCATTGACTTAATTTTTATTTTCGTTGACTTAACAAATTATATCTATATTAATTAAATTTATAATTATTTAAATTATAAAATGTAAATTCTTAGTTATTTTTTATAAAATTAGTATTTTTTTTAAGTTAAAAAAATATTAGCTAACATTTAAAAAAAAATCAAATAATCAGAATTTTTTTGTTATTTTTTCTGAAATTTTAAGATTTACTAGGGAAAAAATGTCATTTTAACAACAAAAGAAGATATATTTCAAATTTTAAAAAAATTTAGTATAAATTTCCAATTATTAATAAAATTGAGGATATACAATCCAATTTTCTCCTTTGTGTTTATAGTAAAAGGTTAAATTCTGTTTGTCAAAAAAACAAACGGAGTAAAAGTTTAAATACTAAAATGGCTTGTACTAGTTCTAATCTGTAACAAATTGCCCCTCAAGGCCTCAACTGATATGGAAATCCATTTCTTAATTAGAAATATATAGCACAATTCTCATAAATACCACCAAATTAAATTTTGTTTTCAAATATAGCACACATTTTAAAATGTTTTAGTTTTACCACAAATGCCTAAAATAACATTTTTTAATTTAATAATAGATAAAAAAGAAGAAAAAAAACTCAAACAAAAAACTTGGAAAATCACGATTCGTCGTCTCTTCATTCCTCTTCTCGTCGCCGGAGGTTACTCGTTGCCGGAGGAGGTTTCTCGTCGCCGGAAGGAAATATCGTAGCCGAAAATCCAGGTATCCTCTACCTCACGTTTTATCTTGCTCCAAAGAAGTTTCAAAATTCTCTGAAATCTCATTTCTAGGTTTTACTTCGATATGATTTTTATTTTAGCTCGATTGGCTCTGAAAAACTGGATTGAATAAGATTTCATTGAGTTCTTACGGATTGTATAATCTCTCTCAATCTTCTTTGAACGCTCTGTTCCAATTTCTAGGGTTTTGATTTTTCGAATATGTTCCAAAAAGTTTGTGCTAGATTCTGAGTTTGTGCTTGTTTCTGAATCTCTGGAAAATCTGTTCCAAAGAGTTTGTGCTAGTTTCCGAATCTGTAAAAAGTTTTGGTTTTCTGTTGTTGTTGGAGTCTGATTCTGAGTGTGAAGTGTTCGAACATTCTAATCGAAGTTTGCAGGAGCAAAAGTCTGGAGTTTTTAGTGAACTCTCACAAATATGGGTTTAGAAGGACGGATTGATGAAGTTTTTTAGTTGTGTTTAAAGCTTAAATTGGTCAAAAGTAAACAAATTGGAGGCGAATAGGGACTAAATAGAGAATAGAACCAAAGAAAAAATCTTATAAGAATAGAAATGAAAATAAACATACATTGATTGCAGAAGTGTCTATTCTTCTTTTGTGCCCAGCAAAGTTTTGGTTTCCTGTTGTTGTTGGTGTATGATTCTGAGTGTGAAGTGGTCGTACATTATGCTAATCGAACTTTCCAGGATCAGAATATGGTGTTCTTAGTGAACATACATTTGGTCTTGGTTTAGATGGACAAATTGATGGATTGTTTAGTTGTGTTTAGAGCTTGCGTTGATCAAAAGTAAACAGTTTAGAGGTGAGTGGGGCCGGGATCAGAGAGAGAATAGAACTAAAGAGACAAAATTTTAAGAAAAGAAATTTAGTATCAATGTTCTTGGAAACAAACATACATTGACTGGATTTTTTTTGTTTCTTTATCTTGGAAACATACATACATGTAAATTTTTCTTGCTATTGTGTGCATGGATTTGCATTAACTTCTGATAATGGGATTAAATTTTGGATTTTTTTATATGATTACAGGTTTGGCAAACAAAAAGACCGTAACCATTCAGCCAGCTGACAAGAACCAAAGTGTGGTACTCAGAACCTAAGAAGCAAAACAAGCCTAAGATCTCTGTCAACAAGTTTGTACTCAAGAAAGAGTTCCCGAGGTATTTTATTACTTTATGCTCTCATTCTATGGTATCTTACGAAATTTAGTTGTTATTGATTGTTGTTATGCTCATTTCCTAATCTCTCTATGCTCTAAAAGTCCGAAGTTCTTATGTTGCATTTAGTTAATGGAGAAATATCAAACTTGTGTCTATACAAACAAATCTTCTTCGATATGGTTTTGGTTGTATGTTTGCATTTTCGTTTGTTTTTACATTTAGTGTGATGTTACAGTTACATGTTCTGAGGTTAGAAAGTCTTGTTTCTACAAATTAGTTCAGTTTGGTCCTTATTAGTCTTTTGTCATGAAGATTTCGTACATAATTAGGAAGGTCTTCCTAAATCGTAAAGAGTAACAATTTGCTTTATTTTATGAACAAATTGGTGATCTTTAATTTTGCAACGAGTTATTCTAAATCAAGGCCTTGTTTTATATCTTGTAGAGGTGCATACAAACTTTACAATACAATAACATTTTTATTTTTATGTTCTTTATAGGTACAAATATGGCATGAGAATCATTTCCTATGAGGATTTCATTGCCTAGGCCAAAATTTGAACTTATACCTCAGACAAAACCTGCTGTGATAAATTAGTTCGCATCATTTGGCTTGATAAAGATTGTGGAAGAAATATTTTCGCCTGAGGAGTTAATTTCGTGAACGTATGTATGCATGATGATCTTGTCACTTTGAGTATTTTAGTTTTATAAACGTATGTATAATGTTTTACGAATGATGGTTTTGTCACAAAAGATTGAAATTCATCAGAATCAAAAGTGGCAATGCTTATATCATCAAAAAATATGTTGCTGTTAAATTCGGAAACCTTTCATTTATGTTTAGGAAGTATTATTACATATTTAGGAACTCCTTCCCAATTCGGAAGGCTATCCTAAATATGAAGAAAGCTTTCTTAAAATACTTACAGTTCATCGAATTAATATATGGAATTAGACAAAGATACAAGTTCACTCCATATTTGTTTGCCACTTAGGTGTAGTCCAGAAATCAATCAATAAAATAATAAAATGTATCCTTCAAAAAGGTAACCATTTGCAAACAGTAACAAATTGTGTTTTGAAATTGTACTATGGAAAAGAATTACCCTTCATATATCTCTCTTGTGTGCTCCTCTGCCACAGCCGCTGCACAAGATATAACTTCATCATATAGGAGTTTTGCTACCAACAATCTCAAGAGCAACGTCGTTGCATTTGTCACTCACCTAAACCAAAAGAATATGAATTTAGTATTGAAAGAGTAGTAAGTGGAGCTATAAAAAATGTGACATACGTTTTAGAAAGACCTTCATAAATATTTAGGAATGCTTCCTGAAAAATCAAGAATGCTTCCTAAATTTGTATTTCGGAAGGTTTTCTAAAGAATTCGGAAGGATTTCCTAAATATTTAATAAACAAAGAATGCACACTTAAATTATGCAAGCTATGTAATAGTAGTCAATCAGTTACTTTTGCGACTTACCGTTACACACAAACGAATCAATTCAAGATCTTTTTGATGAAAGTTTGTACTTGGCAATCATTTCGGAGATAAATCGGTGGAGAATCCTCTACCATTAATTTCATTCTCATTGAGAGTCCATAACTGAGTGAAATATCTCTATCTTTAACTGAGCAATCAATTCCAAAGTCTTCTACAACCATTTGAGCTAAATATTTGTATGTGATGTACTCATCTACCTCACAAAGTGATCCTCCTTTGTTCATATCTATGAAAACTCCCATTGGAGCTTGTCATTTAATTTCCATTCGCTACAAGTAGCGTAGATCTCCACCATACTCGCCTGAAATAAAGAAAAAAGCAAAGTTTAACTGTTGTAATTTTTGGGATAAATAGACTACGTCATGCATAATGTCAGAGACATATGTTCATTTGGAGAAATTCTTAACAAGGGAACTAAAGTTGATAATATGAAACTTCAACTTAGATATAAATCTTTTTTAGGACTAAAACCCTTATCGTATACCTCACTGAAAATTCACCATATATTCAGACATCTTTAATATACAATTCCAGAAATACAAGTAACAATGGAGCTAAACAATATCATATCAGATTCAATCGGTATAATAATCTAAAGCACCTAAATTCAGTAGCTATTTCCACAATTAACAATCATCAGAGCCAACTACCCACAAAACAACAGTAATGAGAGCTAAACAATATCATATTAGAGGTCGTTTGGGGAAATTTAGAGACAACCGAAAGATGAAAGTGTTAGAGGTCGAGTTTTTTTTCCAAATCAATATCAAAAACGAGAATATGATTTTTTCCTCCAAATCGATCCAAAAAGAGAAGAAGGAGAACACATACCAAATCGCCTCGAGATCCAGATCGTGATTGAGATAGGTGATTCGAATCACGATCGTGATGATTTTGTGAAGATCTTGATTCGATTTTGTGAAGAACGTCTGACGTCGTCTTTGTCGCTCTCTGTATCTCTCTGATCAACGATCAAAAGATGGAATCGATTTCCAGATTTGATGAAATCGATTCCCAAATTCGATCGGAGATCGCCGTCGATTACAGATTCGATCTGAGATCATCGTTGCGATTTGTCGCTCTCTGTTTCTCTTTTTATTTTCACAAATAAAATTAATTTCTCTTTTTGTTCTTTATTAGGTGAGGGCAGAAATGTCTTTTAACTCCCAAAATAATGGTACCCATGGAACATTTTAAAGTTGGTGTTAGATTTGGAACTAAAACTTGGTTTGATGGTATTCTAGAGAATTTCTCAAATATATAATATAATTTCAATTTAATTTAAATTTTAAACTAATGTATTCCATAATTTGCTATGAGATATAAAAAGGGTGATTTGTTAAAATAGTACATTTTGGATATCTTCGTAGGGAAAATTGTAGAAATAGTTTAATTTTAAGGTTAATTACAGTGTAGCCATTTCTTTTCAAAATAATAACAAGAATGTCATTACTTCCTACTTTTTGAGTTTGCCACCAACCTTTTCAACTTCTAGACAAAAAACCTAGATCTCATGTTTCGATTTCACTCTCAAACCTCACGATTTTTTACTTTTCTAAGGATCAAACCGATATCCGCGGCTAATTTCTTAACTTTTATTGTTTGCATATTTGTTTAAGATTGTTTACAGCCTTCGATTTTGGTATGAAATATGTACATTCTTCGGGAAGATGATCATCGTTTACATCTAACAATATTTGCATGTCAAAGATAATCTAGGGGTTGAAGGCGAGCATATTTCAAGAAAATCAAACACATGTAATATTTCAAAACATTACACTAGTTTTCCAAACCAGACCATCTGCTAAACGGCTGATAGAGCCCTAGTACATCTTTGGTAGAGCTACTTCTAAAGACTCTGCTAAAGTGTAGAATTCTGCCAAAAACTCTTCTGAAGCATAGAGCTCTGCCAAAAACTCTATTTAAGTGTGGAGCTCTGCCAGAAACTCTGCTTAAGTGTAGCAGAGGTAGGACAAACTATGATATAGTGTGGCATATATTTTGCAGAGATCTTAAGCTTCTAGCAGAGTTAATCTACTAATGAGCATTCTCTTTTTTTGCAGACAATGTTGCATTTATTTACTGTTTTTGGACAATGGAAGGTAAAAATGGGTTGGGACTTCCTCGTTGATTCAAGTAAAGGAGGCAAGTTGTTTGCGGTTGAAAAACAAATCGAGTATGAGGAATTTCTCTGCATTGTTTGTAAAGATTACAACTTGGATACACAGATGAATGCAATCGAGATTGCTTATATGTTGCCTAAACATATGTTGGAGAAAATTCCTAGCGATACACCTCATATCTTCTTCAATAACGATAGAAAACTTGCAAACTTTATCACAATGTCGAAAACAGAGGTTATCTGGGTTTGCATGTCACTGAGAACAAACTATGATGGTCGTGATAAAGATGAAGCTTGTGATGTCAAAGAGAATGGTGCTGTTGATTATAATAATTTTGGTAATGTTAAAGAGGAGACTATGAAGCCATTACCGAATAAAAGCAGAGGCTGCCTACATTATGCGAAGCAACAACAGAGACCGCATTCATTCTGCGATATATTCGATGACAAGACTATGAAACCATTACCAATGATAAAATATGAAACTATTAACGTTGGCAATATATTCGATGATAAAAAAGAATTAATTATACAATTATGCAAGATTTCAGTCATCCAAAAGTTTGATTTCAACATCGAGACGAGGAAAAAACTATTTTTTGCGAAATGTTTTGTTCCTAATTGTCCATAGAGGATTCATGTATCGACTATGTCAGCTTCTTCTGAAGCTTTAGAATTTCTCGTTCGAAAATATATAGAAGTTCATACATGCTCTGCTGTCTATATGTATTCCCGCACCGACAGGCTAATGCAAAATATATTGGGCAGATGTATGTTGATTGCTTCAGTGGTGATAATGATCTTAAAGAAATTAAGCCTAGGCATATGCACGAGAGCTTGTTAGAGTCACTCCTCAAAGGGGTTATCAGGATTTACCTTCTTATCTATATAAAATAAAGAAGTCCAATCCATGTACGAATACAAAGCTTGAACATGATGATAAAGAAAGGTTTAAGTATTTGTTCATTGCTTCTGGTGCTTGCATAAAAGGATTTGAATTCTTGAGGAAGGTTGTTGTAGTAGATGGAGCACATCTAACTGAGAAGTTCAAAGGTGTTATGCTAGTAGCTGCAGGTCAAGATCTAAATTTGAATATATTTCCTATAGCTTTTGGGATTGTAGATACAGAAACTGATGCTTCATTGGAATGGTCATTTACCTAGTTGCGTGGTGTGATACGTGATGATAAAAATTTGGCTATTATTTCTGACCGTCATCTATCAATCGTCAAAGCCATTGAGAAGTTTTTATTCGATAGGAGAATATGTTACTATTACCTCAAAATAACCTTATCTCGTGGTTAAAAAAAAACCCAATGCTCAGTTTGGTGGCGAGGGTTGCATATGCATATCAACTGATTGAGTTTAAAACATTTTTAATGTGATTCATCGTCAACACAATAAATTAGGAGATTAATTGGAAGAGGCAGATTTTCAATTGTGGGCTTGTGCCTCCTTTCGTCAATGTCTATTTGAGAAGATTGAGAACATTCCACTGTATCTGTCTGCATTATTTCATTACAGTTCAGGCCTGTGATCGATTCAAACTCGAAAAGCGAGAACTGTGCTGGCTCTCCCACGATAAAAAACCACAACTCATGTGGTTTAGTGCACACCAGTTGTTTGCAAAAAAGCTGATGATGCACAAGTCTCACACTCCATCCGAATTTCAACTTCCAAAAATTTGGAATAACTCATAGTGGAGAGTTGCAAACATACTCCCACACTTCAGGAATCACTACACTTTCCACCAGTAGAATATATTTGAAATGTGAACTGTAGTTTATTTTGTTATCTGGCAGTGGTTCATTTGCTTTGAAAAAAACTATTGGAGGAAAATCCAGGAATAATAGTACGAATTAGATTCCATCCTGCATAAAAACAAATCAAAGCTATGATTTTAGTAAACATATAAATGGGACTCAGAACACGAATAACAGTGACACGTGAATCAAATCTAGAACTCGAGACACAAACTTCATAGTTGTTATGGAAACTTTAAGATTTTGTAGGCGATAGAAAATAACCCAAACTTTATAGATTATTTCGGACTTAAATCGCTGGAGAAATAAAGAGATTGAAAAAGTTGACGATTTTTGCAATATCTGTGTCCGGGTTGCTAAGGAGAAGAAGAAGAAGAGTTAATGTTGTGGTTTTAGGGTTTTTGGGTTTCGTCATGGGTTTGAAATATTGTGAGGCTCAAATTATATTTTGAAGCCCAAATTATATTATGGGAAACAAATAAAAAAATAAAATAATTAAGACAGCGCCTCCTTCTGTCGCAACAGTTTAGAAAGTCAACGCCTCTTTTTGTCGTACAGTTACGACAGGGCCGCCTTTTCTTTTAGTAAAACTTCTTCCAAAATGCTGTTTTAGATCTGCAGTCAGTTTACGAAATTCAAAACCACTTAAAACAAAGAAAAGACTACGTTTAACATTTGTTTAGACGTCATAAGTCTAAAATCATCTTATATCTTAGCGTTAAAAGCTTATTTACATTCAAAAAATAGAATGTAAGAAAAACAAGGGTCATGGTTTAAAAAAGGAGTACAATACCAAGGAAATACTTGACATATTGTCGGTTGAAACAATGAAACACATGACAAAAAATGTTTTTTTTTTGTTTAATTTTTTGTTGTTGTAATAAACGGTAAGAAATAATGTATAAAAAAGTGACAGTAGATAAACAAGAACAAATTATGAAAAAACTGTAAAAACAAATTCTCCCAAAATTTGATACCAGTCTGCCTTCGGTCTACCATTAGGTGGTCTGCGAAACCATAAATGTAAAACGTAGAGTTTACTTTGCATAGTAAAAGCAGAAGCTCAGCAGTTTCCGCTTCCAACGGCAGAGCGCACTCTGTTTCTTTTCTGAGAGCGAAAGCAGATACTGCACCTTCTCTGCTATATCTTTACTTGTACTCTGCAATGTCACCGAGCGACAAAGGCTGAGCGCACTCTTTCCATGTTACATCATTTGTGCAGTATCTAATGAAACTGTTTATGAGTTTAATGTTTTTATTTATCTTCTTTTAAATACAAAAGACGAATTGGATTAATGAGTCAATGTTTGGCTCTTTGTTTGTAATATTTAACAAAAAGGAACAACGTTTTGGCAACATGTGTAAGCTACATTTACTTACATTGCAAGTGTCAAAGCAGAACCTGCGAACAGTATCCACCGTCACTACAAGAAAATATGCAGTTTTGCGAGGACAATTTGCGACCACATATAATGGTCGCAAATTAACGAGTAGTTTGCTACGAATTTGCGACGTTAGTCGCAATATAGTCGCAAATTTGGGAGGATAATGTCCGTCGCAAATCCATCGCAACTAGCTTCATGTTTGCGACGAAAAGAGCCATCATAGCAAAGCCGTTGCAAAATTGCGAGTGATTTGCTACAAAAGATATTTTCTAAACTTTGCGACTAATTTGGAAGTATTTTAGGCTGGTAGTTACAACACATTTTCAATGATTTATAATTGTTTTTTGCTACTAATATTATGGTCGCAAATGGATAGCAAAGTACTATGAAAGGTCTCGCAAATGTTTTTGTCGTTGCAAATTAGTGACAAATGTTGGTCGCATATTAGTAGTTAAAATTGTTGATCCTCTATAAATACCGAGCAATGGGGGAGACGAAAATCATAACAAAAATAACCCAAATCTACTCACAAAAGGATTTCATTTCTTAAAACACTATATAAATTCGATATTTTTTTGGGAGATTTCGATAATCGATCATGTCTTGGCATCATGAGATATAAACGGTTCGGGCATGGATGTACAACCGCCAAGATCCAGATACTGGTGAAGTGACGAGAGAATTTAGATATGGTCTTGATCAATTTTTTACCCACGCGACAAATCTTTCATTCGCACGAGACAACGGTAGCAAAATTTTCTGTCCTTGTGTTAAGTGCGAGAACATTGATCATCATGATCCAAACACTGTTTGGAAGCATTTATAAACGGGGGGGGGGGTTTCCCTAACTATTATTTTTGGTTTTCGCATGGGGATGTTTTTGTTGTTAATGTTCCGGGTAGGTCAAGTACGAGTAATCATGGCAATCAAGATAGCGCTAGTAATTCTCATAATAACAACGATGATCAGCATGCTCATCATCAAGATTGTAATGAATATGGATATGGTAATAGTGATGGTAATAGGTTTCATGACATGGCTACTGATGCATTTCATGAAACTACTGCCTCTTTTAATGATAATACGTTTGAAAAACCAAATCGACTGCTAAAAAGTTTTACGATATGTTAGACTATACTAATGAATCCATCTATGAAGGATGTAGAGAAGGGCTTTCAAAATTGCCACTAGCATCTAGGATGATGACAATTAAAAGCGAAGATAACATTAGTGAAAATTGCATGGATAAATGGACTGCATTGTTTAAGGAGTATTTGCCGGAGGGTAATAACTCGGAAGAGAGTTACTATGAAATACAGAGACTGGTAGCAAGTCTTGGTTTACCGTCTGAGATGATTGATGTCTGCATTGATAACTGTATGATTTTCTGGAAAGATGATGCTCAGCTGCAGAAATGTCATTTTTGCGAAAAATTGAGATATAAGGAGACAGGTGGCCGCACGAGGGTAGACTGAAGCGATTATACAAAAAACCCGGTTTTCAAAAAACCCGATTTAAATATTTACAGCTCATTAGCGACTACACATGCCTCGCAAATATCTCCTCGCAAATTCCTCGCAATATGCTCCTCGCAATTTCCTAGCAAAAAATTCCTCGCGAATTCCCCCCAAAACTACTCTACGCAAACACGTCACAAAAGTCCAACTCCCAAACTCGTCGCAAAATCACGTCCATCGCACCACTCATCGCAAACATTTTGCCTGATATTTGCGACTACGTTTCCTTCCTCGCAAAATTTGCGACTAAATTGCGACGATTTCTCATTTGCGACGAGCCACTTGCGAGAATTCATTTTTCGTCGCAAATAGGCCTTTTTTTGTAGTGCGTCTACAACTCAATAATCTGCGTTAAGTCTGCAATTTCGCGTTAGATCTCCAAGTGCGTAAGGGTAGCGCTGATATTTTTTAAAAGTGTACATTTCCTACAACTTTCCCTATAACAGTATCATTCATCATATTATTTTCTCATTTGTACCATTTTGGACAACTTCTTCTATAAGAAAACATACTCACTCACAAAGATCTAAAGTTTTATTAGACTTAAAATATAAACCGTGAAATTCTTATATTTGAGGTACATAGTATTAATTTTTTAAGTAAAGATTCAAGGTAGACAGTGGTTCTTCAAAAAAAAAAAAAACCAGTGTTTGTTACCTACATTTGAAAAAAAAACACTTTAGAGATTTTTTTTGTCCAGAGAAAAAACATAAGTGACTAATAATCGAATTAACAAGATATATATTGGCTATTCTTTTACGGTTCTAGCTAGTGGGTATTATTGAGCCCATATATGTAGGGTCCAATTGGTAACACAAGATAGTACAATTTTTTTGATGATACAAAGTAGCAGTACAAGATGATAGTACAGTTAGAAACAGTAAAAATAGTGATAAAAGATGATTGTACAAAAAAAAAGTGGTATTATATTTCGTAATATTATTTTACTGATTGATTACACGAGAGACAGTACAAGTTGTAATGTACTGTAATGCAGTGATATATTACTACCATTCAAAACCGTAATTGTTTCTTCAGTAATTTACCTCTTGATTTTGCTGTCCAAGTGTTGAAAAATTATTTATAAAAGTTGGTATCATGTCTATGATTGCATACTATAAACGTCGGGTAAATGAAATTCACATCTTTATCTATAAACATTAAAATTTAGTTGTTTTTAATACCAATCTGCACAATCCTGCTTTATCTATAAACATTTTCATCCTTGTAATAAACTCACTTCAATCTTTATAAGATATCCCAAGTCAGGTTTAACTTGTACTGCTAAGTTTCATGTATATTTAATTACGATCTCATTTTTATTTATACAAAGAAGTTGTTGCAAGCGTAAGAACATTTAAACTTGGACGTTTTAAGAATGTGTTGTTGACGATTACCAGAAAATAATAACTTCGGGATAGATTATTGAATAGATATACATCATTAATCACGACATCTTATGGCCAAAGAAGAAAGAAACCATGTAGCTAGATATATATTACGTAAAGGCAATAACCATAAACGACTATATATCAAAACGTGCGACCAAAAGAATGACTATATATCGAAACTACAAGTGAAACATTTAAATCGCAATTACACATTAACATCCTCTTATAACAACGAAATATGGTTTTGAGAAAGCGAAGTAAAATAATAATAATAATGAATGGAAATACATGAAATAGTACATGAAATAATCGGTTTGAAACATTGGAATCATGAGATTCATATGAGGAGTTAGATGATTTATCTGCAATGAAGGATCTAATGACACCATCAACCCAACGACTCATTCGTGAAAGACCAGTTAAACTTACCAAAAAAGCCTTGGAAATGATTTTTTGTTAACAGAGGACGTGGAAATCATGGTGGAAGCGATAGCCTAAGCTAAAATGCTACCTATCTGAGGTCTTTTTACCCATTATCTTCCTAGATCTTTTTTACCGTCACTCTCATTCTCTCATTATCTGTTATTGCTACCCAGAATTCTTTTAAAACTGTATAACTCTAATGTCATATCGTGTAACTGTTTTTTCGTTTAAATAGAATAACTTTTATCAAAAAAAAAAAAATATATATATATATATAGTTCATCCAAAGAAACCCAATCAGTTCAAGAGGAGGGGGTTTACAAAGATTGATTAGTCTCTTTTTCTCCCATCAATTTTCTAAAGTAAATTAATATTAACGTAATTAAAAGATTTTCTTGCAAGTGATTTTCTAAAGTAAATTAACGTAATTAAAAGATTTTCTTGTAAATTTATTACCAATGGATTTTGCTTGGATCATTTAAAAACTAGCTCAAAATGTTATTACTCCATTGCGTGTGTAATTTTTATTTACGTCATAATCATTCATGCCACAAAGATCTCCTATTTTCCACCTCATTCTAAAGATTCATCCATCGATCCTCTTTTAATCCTTAAAACTTTGAAAACAAAAGTTCTCTTACACATGTATCTCTAGTCGGAGATGCCGACACAAAAGGACCGAAACTCATCATCATTGTCATTATTTCTAGTAATAAAGCTTCTCAATGCACTACTCCACCATTTCCTCAATCTCCTTTTGTATTTCCTCATCCTCTTCGTGGGCACAATAGTTGGCATCATTGTTCATTCCTCTCTAGAAGCAGTATCTTTCCCCGTCCAGAGTGTCTCACACCTCTTCCAAGTTACCTCCCCTCCTCTTCCTCCTTCCCCTTCTCCTTTATCTCAGAACAACGAGCTCGACATGTTTCCGAGGCCATCGAAGAACATCATGCACAATTTGGAAGACAAAGAGCTTTTGTGGAGAGCTTCAATGGTGCCCAAGATCAGGAGTTACCCTTTCCCTCGAACCCCAAAGGTTGCTTTCATGTTCTTGACAAGGGGACCTTTACCTTTGGCTCCTTTATGGGAAAGGTTCTTTCGAGGGCATGAAGGTCTTTTCACTATCTACGTGCACACCAATCCGTCTTACAACGAGTCCATGCCCCAAGATTCTGTGTTTCATGGCCGACGCGTTCCAAGCAAGGTCAGCTTTCCACTTCATCGACTATTAGTTTTCTCCCATTCTATATTTTTTTCTTTTACATATTGATTTGTTAAAATTAGAGCTAGATTTGGAGAAAAAAACAAATGAGGTTTTAACCATTGAACAGAAAAAAAAACATCATCACATAATGATTTGACACTTTCTTAATCAAATAAACGGTATAAACTTAGGAAATTTTGATAATCCGAACTCTAGCACTACATGCTAAACATTTTGCCAAAAAATAAATAAATGAATTTGTTAAGTTTAGGGTTACTAAATCATTGATTCAACGTATCTTGACAATAAAAAAAATCATTTGATTCAACGTAAAGATACTTGAAATCATTTCCTCTCGTGACATCTAATTCTAGTAGCTAGCGATAAAGATTTGGATCATATATTGAGGGGAATTTAGTTGTGATTGTATCAAATCAAAGAGAAGCAAAAAAATCCATTAGAAGTAATTAACTAGTGACTCACAATCTAACGTCATTAAAATTTTATAAACAGAGAGTGGATTGGGGACATGTGAATATGGTGGAAGCAGAACGAAGATTACTAGCAAACGCATTATTAGACATATTAAGCGAACGATTCGTACTTCTCTCCGAATCATGCATCCCTCTTTTCAACTTCTCCACCGTTTACTCTTACCTCATCAATTCCACTCTAAACCACGTCGACTCTTACAACCTCCCCATCGGTCGCGCCCGCTACAACCGCCGCATGTATCCCCACATCCACCCGCACCACTGGCGCAAAGGCTCTCAGTGGTTCGAGCTAGACCGAGCCATGGCCCTCGAGATCGTCTCCGACACAATCTACTTGCCCATCTTCAAGGTTTACTCTCGCTGCACCGACGAGCACTACATCCCGACCCTACTCAACATGAGGCCGAGCCTCGGGTCGTGTAACTCGAACCGGACGCTGACGTGGACTGATTGGGGAAAGCGTAGGGCCCACCCGAGATCGTTTGGCGAGTCGGAGGTGAAGGTGGAGTTCTTGGAGTGGCTAAGGAGGAGTGACAAGGAGTATTGTGAACACAATGGAGTGAATAAGACGAGACTTTGCTTTCTCTTTGCTCGCAAGTTTTCGCCGACTGCTTTGGATAAGTTGCTTCGGTTTGCATCTACTGTCATGCATTTCTGATCACTCTCTCTTCAATTTTTGTTTTTGTTTTTTTGAATAGGTTTGCAAAGTTTTTATACTTGGATATGTAAAACTAATAGTACTCTAATTTGTTTTTCATACACTTTTAATAACTTTCTTTCAATTATGTATAGTGTCTTTCGTTGTAATGTGGAGTATCGATTTACAAAACAGTAATGTTCATTCTCTTCCTCTATACAAGAAAATGCTTAGGAGTCGTATTTATATCATTATAATTTAATGATACTAAATGGTGTTAAACATTATAGTTGAAATGATTGAATTAAGAAAATAATAATTTTAAATCACTTTAACATGCATCATATTAAGGCTTGACTGGTTTAAACGCAGCGGATATGACTGTGACTGCGGAAGTTTGCGGAAGCGGACAGTAGCGGTTTCTAGCATTATTGGACAATTTATACGACTGGTAAAACGGCTGAAAAAGATGCATTTGCGGGACATTTATGATTGGTTTACAGCGGATGCGATAGCGGATTTACATAAAACTACCAAAAAATACACATAATATATAATTTATATAGAAATCAAAAATATATTATTATAAAAATTTAAATTATATATTTTAAATAAATCATAGAATAATTAAATAAAAATTTTAAAGATGTTTGGAACATTGTATATATATACAATAACATTTTTTATAATTATTAAAATAAAAATTGAAATCAAAAACATATTATTATAAAAAAGTAAAATTATATATTTTAAATAAATCATAGAATAATTAAATAGTATTTTTACAATAACTTTTTTAATAATTACAAGTTTATTTTAGTTTAAATAAAATATATATCAAGTGTAAATAATTTTATATGATAATATTTGATATAAAAAGTAAATTTTTTTAAATATTTTTTTTTGTTGTAAAATTTAGTTTATTATTTAAAATATATATTTTTTCAACCACCTGCAACCGTCCGCAACCGTAAACGCTCGTGGGAAAGAGTTTTTGAGCGATTCCAAGCGATATAAAATGGTACGGAGCGGTATAGATCGATTTCTCTGATTGTTGTCAAATGCTACTAACCGCAACTGCCCACAAACATAGCGTTTGCGGGTGGTAGCGGATGAACCAGTCAAATCCTTAATATATCAAAATACCGTATTCGGATAAGGTTAAATTCTTAAAATCACTTTATCGTTTTATGTTTAACAGACCTAGGTTATCCCATTACTAATTATATAGTTATATATATATTTACACCGTAAACTGTTTTAATTCATTTATAGTTATTGAAAAAAACGCATAAACAGTTTGCAACAAAAGTTAGCCAAATTACCTAATATTTAGTTCTCTATGCACACAGTGCACAAAATCATTTAATTATAAAATACATATAAAGTCAAATGATGGATTAAATATGTTGCGATAAAAATTAAGATACGTTTTCTTATAGTTTTTAGTTTACGACCTACTAATAAAATGTATTAGGGTCAAATGATGTATTAAGGGCCTGACTTGTTTAAACGCAGCGAGTGCGGATGCGGCTACGGGAGTTTGCAGAATCGGACGGTAGCGATTTTTAGTGTTATTAGACAATTTACACGACTGGTAAAGTGGCTGGAAACGGGTGCGTTTGCAGGTATTTATGACTGGTTTACAGTGGGTGCGATAACGAATTTACATAAAACTACCAAAATACACATACTATATAATTAATATAAAAATAAAAAATATGTTATTATAAAAAATTAAAATTATATATTTTAAAGACATCATAGAATAATTAAATAATTTTTTTTTAAAAGTTTGAAATATTTTTGGATATACAATAACCTTTTTTTATAATTACAAGTTTATTTTAGTTTAATTAAAAAATATATCAAATATATATAATTTTATATGATAATATTCGATATAAAAAAGTAAATTTTTTTAAGGAGCTTTTGATTTAGAGCGGTTCCAAGCGGTACAAAGCGGTATGGAGCGATTTCTGTAATTGTTGTCAAACGGTACCAACCGTAATTGCCGGCAAAGATAGTGTTTGCGGATGGTAGCGGAAGAACCAATCAACTCCTAAATATGATGCGATCGAAATTAAGGTACGTTTTTCTTCTTCTAGTCGTTAGTTTACAACCTAGTTGGGTCCACAATTTCTATTCTTTCTTTTATATATGTCCATCCAATAGTTTTTCTCTCTCTCAACTGGTTCTTTTTCTAGAAACTTTTTATCATATATTTTCCGTGCAAATTTTTTCGAGAAAATGGCCGAAAATTTATATTTGGATTCGATCATAAACAAAAATCTTAAACGCGATGGTGATATTTCCATCATGTTAATCGACCATGACGCTGTATCAGTCGCGTCTCTCACTTCAATGATTATGTAATTTTCATATAAGGGTAAAAAATCACTATTAATTGCAACTTTTTCTTTATTTTATCGTTTATATAATTGTTGATCATTTTCTATTTATATATTATGGTTGGGACGGATTCAGATATCTTGGAATTTCAGGATATCTGGATCCGGATCCGAAACCACCGGATCCGTGACAAAACTATCCGGATCCGGATCCTTGGCTTTCAGATATCCGAAATTCGAGTAGCCGACCAAAAATTAGGATATCCACGGAGATTCGAATCTGGATCCGAAAATAATAATAAAATAATTAAAATTAAGTAAAATAAAATATTAAAAACTTAAATTTTTTTAATTAAAATTTTGAATAATATTTTTCAAAAAATTCTGATATATTAGGAAAAAAAATAATATATATATATAGATATATGTGTGTGTGTTTTTATAAAAATAACTTAATATATGTAAAGAAATATGGTTTTAATAAATTTAATACATCCGGATCCAGATATCCGGACCTTGAAATTTTACTATCCGGATCTGGATCTTTTTTTCACGGATCCGAGATTTTACTATCCTGATCCGGACACCCTCGATATCCTAATTTTTGGAGTGAATCGGATTGAATCCCATATCGAATCTCTGATCCCGGATAATAATTCCACCCCTATTACATATAGATTATTCCATTTCTTTAAAAATTTTAATTTATTAAATTCATTTCTTACCATTTATTGAATTTTTTTTTTAATGATTATGATTCAAAGTCTCTAGATCTTGTGGTTTTTGCATTTTTATTCAAGATCTTTGAATTAATTTGAAGAAAAATCAAAATCGTATCTTAATATATCAATTAAATACTATATATAGAAAATTTTTAAAGGCTATTTGGTCTTAGATATAGATGATATATTTGAAGATGAATTTTGTGTAAATTTTCTCTTCAAAAGCCTATTCACATAGGTTTGGACAATATAGTGTTTTAATGAAACCTGTATTTTTTTTTTAGTTTTAATGAAACCTGTATTTTTGTCAGATAATAAATTTTCCGTATATCTAGTTCTACAAAAAAAAAAGCATAAAATTATAATATTTATAAAAAGTATTATGTATTAGATTAGCTGGGCATCAAATATAACCAACATAAACATTTGTTAATTACTCTATTTTTATATTTTCGAGTTTTGTAAAAAACTGAAAATGTAATAAAGAAAATCTTGCTTGTTTTTTTTTCCAATAATTTTTTGGAATTTTAAACAACTAATATATAAATTGATCTACTAGTGATAAGCGTGAATGTGGCAAGTAAGGTTGTATCAATCGAAACATTAGGACATCAAATTTGTCATAGCCAACAATGAAATTCCTCACATAAAATCACATTCCTTCCTCACTATTTTGCTCCACAAAGATATATATTCTTTTCATACGTAAGTAATTTTTAACACAACTTTCTTTTTTTTACTCTTTCCACCATTTGTTTGTTCCATAAGTTAACTCGATTTTGTATAGGTGTTAAAAATGATGTTCCAATGATAGATACGAAGAAAGCATCAGATTTTTTTTGACAAAAGACCGTGTTAATTTCTAAAAAGAAATTGAATTCAGAGGAAGACACCAAAAAAACCCGTGACAGCATGTATTACCTAAGAAGAACAAAAAAATAGAGAAAACCAACAAAGTTAAAACCAAAAGAATGTTATAAATGAAGATATAAAGCAAACTGAAACTTTCAGGAAAACCTTTAAGGGGTAGAGAACAAGTCAAGCATATTTGTTAGGAGACAACCGTTCATGAAAACATTCACAACTTCTGAAACGTACGAAAAGAAAAGAAGTGTAGCAAACCAGTATGTCCAATTGAAATTGAAAATAAGAGAGCAGAAGCAAATAAAGTGGAAATAATATTGGAAGAATAACTTATGGACTCATGAATACCATGTAAAGTTTTTGCATGTTATCTCCATCTTAGGTGAAAAGTAAAATTAATATTTCAATTTTGACAATTTCTTCTTTGATTCTATTATTTTTCTATACTTGTTCATGCTAGAAATTCTCATCCCATGTCCATATTGAGGATTATGAATGATCCAAATTTGTCTCATTGCCAAGTCGCTAACCACCTTCATGTTTATATATATATATATATATATATATATATATATATATGTTTATTAAACATATAATAGTGTTCATTGGTCTTATTATTGCTTCATTATAATCATAAAATTTTCATCATTTTTTTTTCAGAAATACAAAGCTCAAGTTAAGCAAATAAATAATACATTGTCGAGAAATAAACGAAGATCAGCAAATAAAAAATCTGAGTACCCTTCAGACTATGAACATCTTTTCAAAGCATCCAACATAACGAATAATCTCATTTTAGGTAACTTCTCGTGGCATTCCCTATAAAGGAAAAACTCTTCATCATCATCTGTCTCTTAATTAAAATAGTTTTTACTATATATACTTTTCATAATTCTATTATTTTGTAGCATTTTTGGGTTAATATTATTTTTAATGCAATTTCAATTAAGAAACCTATTAATAGAAATACGAAGATGCTAAAATTTTATTTAGGCGAAAAATTGGATCTCCGTAATCACTCATTTTTGGTAACATATTAACAAGCCATCCATGGAAGTAGATTGTGTTCTTTCAGCCACAAGTAACATCACACCTTACAATATTTCTCCTACCAATGAGGCTAACCATACTGGTCTACTTTCAACTAGCTTAAGTAGTAACGACCTTTCTGTTTTTTCTGATTTACAATCAAGTGTTCGTGCATCTAAAAAATATGCATTTTAGATGGGTTGCATTTTTCAGTTTAATCCTAATCCACTTTAGTCATCTAACTATTTTCTTGAAACCGAAAAGAACCAAATGATATATACCCTACTTCTATACTAGGTGCTTATGTTCCCCCAAGGTGGTCTATGCCATATGGAAGAAAGTTATAATGTTCTTCCAGACTATACCATGAACACTTTCAAAACCAATATGAACTGGATTTCTTCAAGACAAAATTATGTCCTTCTTGAAACTAATATGAACATAATCTTTCCAGAAACTAATACAAACCAAATGAGTTGGATTTTTTATGGAGAAATTATGTTCCTTATAAAATATGATTCTTTTACTGTCCAAGAGGGGTTTATTCATTGTAAAACAAATTATTTTGCTATGAGCAGTGTGATCCCTCCTAAAACTAATATGAACATTTCTCAAACCAATATAAACAATATGGGTAATGCTTCTTTCGGAGAAAGTTATATTCTTCCTCAAGATATGATTTTCTTTGAAACTAATACAATCTATGTGAGTTTGATGTCTTGTGGTTAAGTTATGTTTTACGCTAATGTCAATGTGATGGATATGTAGTCTTTGTTGAGAAATTATGGTCTTTTTGAGAGAAAATTTTCTTTTTATAAAAGTCATCTCCGCGATGACTCTTCCTTTCATACTCTAATGGACTCAATCCCTCACATAACTACAAAGGGACAATATCAGAACACCGAAGTTGTGAGTCAAAGAGAGGGTATGGAGGGAGAAGATAATTTTGATGATGATCGTGAGTGCATGGATTGTATCGACTAGATACCAAATGAATAATCATAACATATATATGTTTTATTGGAGGTGAATGAGAGAGAACAACCACAATAAGAAAAGTTTGTAAACCTTTTGTACTTGTTTTGTATATTGCAAATGTATATCATAAAATTTCTTCACATTCTAAATCATACCATATTTTTTGAGATTTCATTCATGTTAACTTGCCAATCATTAATTTTCGCATTATATATTAGTCAAAAATTTCAATTTGACGACAATAGTCTTCCTATTAAATTTACTCACGATATTATCTCCTCCCTCCATACCTTCTCTTTGATTCAAAAATTCTATATTATGATATTATCTCTTTGTAATGATGTGAAAGATCAAATTCATTGGAGTATTGAAGGTAGAGTAATGGTCGAGATAACTTGTGAACAAAATTACTGAACGAAGATGCATAAAATATTTCATATTTATGTTTTATTGGTAGTGAAGGAGAGATAACAACATTTTCTTTTTTGACATGGAGAGAGATAACAAAATAAATAAAAGATGTTCATAAATCTTTTATACTTATTTTATATATTGCACAAACATATCACACATATACATGTATATTGGTTATATACAGTAATAATGCATACTCCAAATTTTTTTCAGATTCTGAATCAATATTTTTCACATTATAAATCAGTCAAATGCTTTCAACTGATTTAAAATAGCATTTCTATTAAATTTAGCTATAGTCAAAGTTATCACCATTAAAAAACCGCTTTAGTATGGATTCCAAAATTAATGAAAAAATTATATTTTTTGTAACAGGATTTTACCCCCAAATGTATATCTTTCAAAACTAAATATTTTAAAATTTCATCTAATACTTGTCAAACGAATTTGAACACATCATAATATGGCGATTTTTTTAATGTTCTATCAATTTTTTTGTTTTACTTTTTATATAACAATTATACAAAAATGTTCATATATTTTTATTGCCTAAATGGTGGATTGGATATAGCCTTGGTTAATAGAAATTTACAATTGTATATGTTTTTATAATTTATAATTAAAAATTATTTATATAAAAAAACAATTTTGAAAAGATTTGAATATTTAGGATCCACGTTATTGTGGAATGAAATATCATACCTCTCCTAAATTTTTGATACGTAAATCCGGGCTGTGTATCCAGCTCTCCGTCTGCTTGCCCATGATCGTTTGATACTCAATCTCCTACCCGATTCGTCTCTAGTGGTGTGTCCACACGGTTCAGTAGCGAAGGGTAAAGACACGTGGCTTTACCCGTTAAATTTTCTGGACCATTGTAAATCAGGCCCAAATACTTCTAGTTAGGACCGGTCTAGAAGACCAACTAAGCAAATGACGCTAAGAGATTCGTCTAAACTAATTACAAGTGGCGCTAAAAGATTCGCTAAATTAAGAGAATAAATTTATCCCAAACAGTAACTATAAAAGAATAAGATAGAGATATTCCAAAAAAAATCTACAATTTTATAACTTGAAAATTAAAAAATAGTTACAAAAATATTTTCTACTACTATCACAAAATCGTGATATTCATTCTCTTCCTATATATAAGAAAATCTATATGAGTCATATTTATATCATTGTAATTTAAATGATTGTTTGTCATTGAATTATCAAAAATAATAATTTCTTAAAAAAAACTTTAACATATATCATATTAATATCATTATAATATCGCATTCGAATATTCTTAAAATTTAAGAATTATTTTATTATTCAATCATTATAATTTTTAAGTGATATTGATTATTCCTCTACTAATAGTATAATTAAATATATTAACATCATTAACGCTTAAATAGTCCGCAATAAAATTAGTCAAATTATCTAATATTTAATTTTTTTTCGTGCACAGTGCAGAAAGTCATCTATTTATAAAATATTCTAAAGGGTCAAATGATGGATTTAATATATTTCAAAAGAAATTAAGATACATTTTTTTCTCCTGGTCGTTGGTTTGCAAAATATTGTAGAGTCAAATGATGAATTAAATATGTTGCGATAAATATTAATATACGTTTTTGTTCTTCTGGTAGTTAGTTGCAACCTAACTGGTCCACAATTTCTATTATTTCTTCTATATATGTCTATGCAGTAGTTTCTATTTCCCTCAACTCGGTCATTTTCTCAAATCATTTTATCATAAATTTTCTGTGAAAAATTCTCAAGAAAATGGCTCAAAACTTGGGCTTGGATTTGATCGAAAACAAATTTTCTGAACGCGATGGTGACATCTCCATTCTTCTAATCGACCATGACACTGCATCAATTGTGTCTCTCACTTCAATGCTTGAACAATTTTCATATAAGAATAAACAACTCACTACTGATCGCAAAATTTTATTTGTCTTGATCATTTATATAATTGTTGATCAAATTCACATTGATTATTCCATTTTTCGAAATTGTTGCATTGGTTATGTTAAATTTTACCATTCGTTGAAATTTGTTTCTAATGATTATGATTTAAAGTCTCTAGATTTTGCGGCTTTTGCATTATTATTCAAATTCTGTGACGTAGAAAATCAAAATTATATCTAAATATATCCATTAAAATATTATATATAGAAAACAAAATTTTGAGGCTATTTGGTCTTAGATTTCAATGATTTATTTGAATCAATTTTGTACTTCTCTTGTTTCATATTAGATGTTATTTTAGAACATAGATTTTGTTTCATAATAAATATTGTTTTATATTTTTAATGAAAATTTTGATAATTTTTTTAGTTTTAACCATACCGTAATATCTTATTAGTTAATGAAATATAATTATATAGTATATTAATAAGGGGTAAAACAAAAAAAAACAAAAATTCTTAATAAGTATGAAAACACATATATACATGATGCTATTTAAAAAATCCTTTGAGTTTCTTATAAAATAAATTTCAGTCGGATAATAATTTTTTTGTATATCCGGTGTTATCTCAGGAAAAATCCATCAAATTTAATTTATAAAATGTATTATATATTATCTATTAGATTGTCAAATTATCAAATATAACCAACAATACGCATGTTAATTACTCTATTTTATTTTTTTGAGTTTTTGCAAATAACTGAAAGATTTATAAAGAAGATTTTGCCTGTTTTTTTTTCAACATTTTTTGGATTTATTAAACAATTAATATATAAATTTATGTACTAGTGATGAGCGTGAATGTGGCAAGTAAGGCTCTGTCAATTATCGAAAAAAGACATTGGACTTGTTATTGCTAACATTGAAATGCCTCACATAGACTCACATTCCTTCCTCAGTATTTTGCTTCACAAAGATATTCTTCTCATATGTAAGTCAATTTTAACACATCTCCTTTCTATTTACTATTTTCGCCATTTGCTTCTTCCATAAGTTTTTTTACGCGTTAAAAGTAATCATTCCCGAAATAAAGACGAAGAAAGCATCAAATGTTTTAACAAAAGGCACTCATTATTTTCTAAAGAAGCCGATTTATGAGAAAGACATCAAAAACATGTGGCAGCATGTATTATCTAAGATGAGCCAAAAGTTAGAAAAAAACATAGCTAAAAACCAAGAAGACATTTTGGAGAAACATATAAAGCAGATTGAAAATTTCAGGAAAACCCTTAAAAGGCAGAGAACAAGTCAAACATCTTTGCTAGGAAGACGACCGATCATGGGAACATCCAGGGCTTCCGAAACGTACCAAAAAAGAGAAATATAGTAAATGGTGAATGGAAAACCAAATTGGCGTGCTCCACTAACATTGAGAATAAGAGAGAGGAAGGGGAAAAAATGGAGAATAAAACTGAAGACATAAGATTTTATAGACTCATGAGCATCACATGAAATTTTTGGCTGCTATCTCCATCTTGGGTGAAAAAGGTAAGAGTACTATTTAATTTTAAGTAAAATGTACTATTTAATTTTTGACAATTTCTTCTTTATTTCTCTTATGTTCTTATATTCCTTTATCTTACAGATTCTAATCCTAAATCCATATTAAAGATTATAAATGACCCAAATTTGACTCACCGCCAAGTCGCTAGCTACCTTGAGGTTCATATATATATACACTTTTATTAAAATATATAACATTGTTTGGTGGTCTTATTATAGCTTTATTATAAATAAAATTTTCATTATATATATTTTTAGGAATACAAAGCTCAAGTTGAGCGAATAAGTGATACGTTGTCGAGGAATTAATGGAGATCGCCAGATAAAACATTCGAATACCCTTCATATTACGAATATCCTTTCAAAATATCCAACCTAACGAAGAATCTCATTTCAGGTAACTCCTCGTTGCATTCCCTAAAAATGAAAAACTCTTCATCATCTTCCATTAGTTAATGAAATTGTTTTTTTTTTACTATGTACTTTTCACAAATCTATTATTTTGTAACATTTTTGAGTCAATATTGTTTTTTTTTGTTTGTGTGGAAATTTCAGTTAATAGACCTATTAAAGAGAGGAATACGAAGATGCTAAAGTTTCATTTGGGCGGAAAATTGGATCTGAGTAATCACTCATTTTTTGGTAACGTATTAAACAAGTCATCCATGGAAGTAGATTATGTTCTTTCAGCTACAAGTAACATCCTACCTTACAATATCTCTCATAACAATGATGTTTCAACTAACTTAAGTAGTAACAACCTTCCTGTCCTTTCTGGTTTACCAACAAGTGTTCATGGATCTAACACATATGCATTCCATATGGGTTGCATTCCTTAGTTACCTAACTCTATTCTTGAAACCAATAGGAACCAAATGAATATATACCCTACTTCTATACTAGATGATTATGTTCCTCAAGCTTATCTAGGCCATATGGGAGAAAGTTATAATGTTCTTCCAGACTATACCATGAATCCTTTCGAAACCATTATGAACTTGATTTCTTCAAGAGAAAATTATGATCTTCATGAAACTAATATGAACATAATCTTTCCAGAAACCAATACAAACCAGACGAGTTGGATTTTTTCAGGAGAAAGTTATGTTCCTTCTAAAAATATTATTCCCTTTACGGTCCAAGAGGGTTTTATTCATTGTGAAACAAGTTATGCTGCTCTGAACAGTGTGATCCCTCCTGAAACCAATATGACCCTTTCTCAGAACCATATGGGTAGTACTTCTTTTGGAGAAAGTTACGTTCTTCCTCAAGATATGATTTTATATGAAACTAATACGACCCATATGAGTTTGATGTCATGTAGATTAAGTTATGAGATCTATTCTAAAACCAATATAAACCATATAAATTTGGGCTCTTCCGAAGAGAATTATGTTCTTCCTGAAAATATAATTTCCTCTGAAACTAATACGACTCAAGCAGATTTAGTTCATTGTGAAACAACTTATGCTGCTATGGATACTGTTATTACTCCTGAAACCAATATGGAAGAGATGAGTTTGGTTCAATATGATGAAGGTTATGATGTTCCGATCTTAGATATGATTTCTTTTGACGATGACATTAATGGGATGGATATGCAATCTTTGTTGGGAAATTTTGGTTCTTCTGATCAAGATACTCATTTGCCCACAAGTTATCTCGGTGATGACTCTGCCCTTAATACTCAAATGCACTTGATCCCTCAGATAACTACAGATGGACAATATCATGATATAGGAGTTGTAAATCAAGGAGAAGGTATGGAGGAAATAGATGATTTTATTGATGATCATGAGTGCATGGATTGGATCGACCATGTTCTGAATGAAGAAGCATAATGTTTTAAAACAACCAAAATAAGAAAAGTTTCTTGTAAACCTTTTGTACTTTTTTTTATATTGCAAATGCATATCATATTTTTTCACCTTCTCATTCGTACTAGTCATTAGTTTTTAGATTACAATTTAGTCAAAAAAAAATTAATTGACTGATATTAGTCTTTCTATTTAGTTCATTCACGATCATTATCAAAATTATCTCCTCCCTTCATACCTTTTCTTTGATTCGCAAATTCTATATTCTTATATTATATCTCTGTAGTGATATGAGAGATCAAATCCATTGGAGTATTGAATGCAAAATTCTGGTTGAGATAATTTGTGCACAAAAGTATTGAATAACATATATTCATATTTATGTTTTATTGATGGTGAATGAGCGAGAACAACATAAATAAGAGAAGTTCATAAATATTTTATATTTGTTTTGTATATTGCACATGCATATACATGTATATTGCACATGCATGTACATGTATATTGTACATGCATATACATGTATATTGGTTATATAGATTAATAATGGAGACTCTAAACCTTCTTTAGATTTTCAGTCAGTAATTTTGACCGAAACTAGTTTCCTATTAAATTCATCGCTAGTCAAACTTATCACCATGTAATAAATATTCTAGTATGGACTCCAAAATTAAGGGAAAATTTATATTTAAAAAAAAAAGTATTTTACTAGTAAATATCAATATTCATTTTTTGAATGTTTAAATATTATTTATATGAAACTAAATACTTTGATATTTCAACTAATACTTGTCAAACAAATTTTAACACATCATCATATTATTTCTTAAATAGTAATTTTTTGTTTTAAATTATTTTTGCAACGTTTATATAAAATTGTATAGAAGTGTTCATATAATTTTATTGCCTAAATAGTGGATTAGGTATATTCTTGGTTAATAGAAAATTTCCATTGTATATGTATTCAATTTAAATATATTTATATAAAATAAACAATTTTGAGGAGATTTATCATACCATATTCATGGAAAATTTATATTCGAATTTCCAAAAAAAAATACCGTTGAATGTTAAAATTTAGATCTATTATACCATAAATTAGCGATGACCATAATTATGCAAAATTTGTTATATATTATGACATTTTTGTGTATTATATACAAAAAGTTTGAACATTTCATTCTTGCGTTTCAAGTAGAGCAAGCCAGCTTTATCCCTCATATTTAGGGGGTGTCTTGAACTGAGCATTTGAAGTGATTTGAGTTAAAATGACAAATTATATGTTATTAAAATATGAATTTTAAAAAGTCTTTTAAAATCCAGTGTTATTGAATATATGATTTGTAAATGTCTTTAAAATCCAGTGTTATTGAACTAGTGATTTTAAAAAATTCTTTCAAATCTACTATTATTGGAAATGTTTCAAATATTGAGATTTTAATGATTTCAAAGGATTTTAGAGGATTTAGTAGTTAAAAAAACAAAGATCCAAATCTCATGGTTTTAGGTGGATTGCAGAGAATTTTAATATCAAATCATAACGATTTCTTTAAATCACCAAAAATCATCAAAATCATCTAAAATCTTATTAAAACTCAAATCACTCCAAATGTTCGGTTCAATACACCCCAGTAGATTCAGCAGAGACGTGATCAAACTTGGTTACATTTGATCAAAATCCATCCGAGAGTACATATAGTTAGGTTAGTTAATGATGTAGCGATACTAGTTGATCTACTTAATCGGCAACTTAAAGACATCATGAAAGATGTCATCACAAACGAAAATTATGAGGATGATGAAGCTAATGAGAATAATGAATCTAATGATGTATCTGAAGTTAAAAATGATTAATTTATTTTTATATGTTCTAATATTTTTTGTTTGATTCAACTTGGATCAGATTTGCAATGGATTTGTAAAGTTTTGTCGCAAAATGCAATTAAAACTCTAAATAATTTAATATTTGCGATGGCTTTCAGTAACCACTCGTTGATCCAGGTGGGACTTGGTTCATCGGCATCAGGAAACATCTCATCGCCTCTAATAGCCATGGCAGTTCTCTTAGCCATTGAACATGCAATGGAATTGAGCTTCCAGAAAATTCTCATTGCATCAGATTCACAATAGCTTATCACAGCGATCAACACGGAGATCCAATCGAAGAAACTCCACGGGATTCTACACGATATCCTGATCTTATCATCTCAATTTGAAGAAATTTCTTTTTATTTTATTCCAAGAGAGACAAACATGAAGGCTGATGCTCTTGCAAAGAGTACCCTAAATGTCTTTGTATCGAACCCGGTTTAAATTTTAATGGAGTTTAAGTTTGCGACGGATTTAAGGTGGATCGTTTCATATTGTTGCAATGTTAGCCAATTTTAAGGGAAATTTGCTAATTATGACAAATTAACACATCTATTGTCCCAATACAATTTTCTATACATAACTTTGTCCCATTAGGATTTAATTTTTTAAAAATCTGTTTTTACCCTTGATTAATATTAACAAATGTTTTTGTTAATTTTTAAACTATTTTTAAAACATTAAAAATAATAGAAAAGAAAAATTAAAAACAAGGTATCGCTTGTTTCTCTTCATTACCCTTTTTCATCTCTCTCTTCTCGAACCTCCCTGCATCCGACTTCTAGGTTCTCAAGACGAAATAGAACATCACCGTCGTCTCATCATCGCTAGCAAGACTCGCCGTCGTCTTTTTCCTCCTCCTCCGACTTTCCTCCTCATCCTTCCGCTTCCTCGTTTTCACCGCTGAAATCCTCCTCCTTGTATTCTCCGTCGAAATCCTCCTCCTCTATCGGATATGTGCTTGTATCTTTGATTTAATTTGATTTTTTGTTTGTTAGATTTGTATTCAGTTCAATTCAGGTTGGTCCTAAGGTTTCAATTCAGTTTGAGCAATTGAGGAATTGAGATTTCATATAGGGAAATTTCATAAGATCCGTTTATTTTTGACACTTCTCTAGATCTCTTTTCTATGGTTATTGTTTCTCTGCGTTTTAACAATAATATGGAGTTTTTAATCTTCCTTTAGGGTTTAACTGTAGAATCATGTGCTCTTACTAAAATTATGACGAAACAAGATCGATAAATTCATTGTTTTTGAACAGTCTTTTGAATGGTTTCTAGTTCTCTTTATCTATTTGGGTTTCTCGATTGTTGGGGTTTTAGCTTCGTAATTTCTAGAAATCATTCATTATCGTTCTTAGAATGTTTTGGTTGGCGATTTTGACATGTTCTTTTGGTAGGTATTAATTAGAAAGGCATTGCTTATTTGTTCATATGAAACTGAAAGAAGCATGTGAAATGTAAAAATGGCATATTTATTTGGGAAATTATGAGTAATCTTGGGTCTTCTTCACAAAATTTGGCCTTTGAGGAATAAGACTCTTTTTCTCGATTTTAAGTTTAATATCTAATGTTATGGTTTAGCATATCACAAAAGCTTACTGTTTAGCATACATTTGCCTTTGCAGATTGGTTAGTCCAGCATCGACACTTGATCGAGAGGCGGTGTTGTCTCGGGATACGAAGGTACAAGAAAAGTGTGGGATGTGGAAGTTAAGCGTATCTATGTTCCAGTCTTTGTCCATGGTAACCACTGGATCTCGTTGTGCATCAATTTGGTACATATAACAATAGAAGTCTTTGATTGTTCAAGCAAGAAAAGTATCAAGGAAGTGGAAGCATTCGCAGGCCTCATCCCTCGTATTGTGAAAGCAGTTCAGTCACCTGCCAACAAGAAACATCTGAATATTGGTCAATATTCAATCACCTATGTGCCGATGAAGAGTGGAATAAATAAGAGTAGTTGTGATTGCGGAGTGTATGCGTTGAAATTAATTGAGTGTCACCTGCTTGGACTAGACTTCTCTCTGCTGGATGATGACAATATTAAAGAGGCTCGATTTAAAATTGCAATTGATCTATTCCAAGCGACACGTGATCCTTTGTTGATTGATCGAATGTCAAAGTATGTACCCCCTCCTACGCATGTTGACTCCAACGTTGTAGACATTGATTAAGATCGACTATTGTTTTCGAATTCAATATTCACGTTTTAGATGAAAATGTTTTTTCTTTTCGTTTGAGATTGCCATTGACAAACCAAAACCTCAGGATGAGTCACGGGACAAACCAAAACCTCAGGATGACAAACCGTAAACTTATACATACTTGTTGTTTTCTTTTTTAAATATCGTTTCCAGTTTAGTAAATTTGTAAATTTGTAGACAGTGAATATACTTCCGGTTTAGTAATTAAACCATTCGGTTCAATTAAAAATCTGCTTCCGGTTTAGTAAAAAATTTCGTTTTGGAGGAAAAAAGACATTTTGGGTGCAATTGGACTTATGAAGATATGTGATCATGTTAAAGCTTTGGAAACCTGGTGTTATTTGAAAGGCTTCCCTTGATTGGATTGCGATGAAATTTGGAGACAAGATAGCCACTTGAGTTAGCTTTCATTTGGAGGTAGTTTGATGTCATCCGATCAAGATTTAGAAAGTTATGCCGTGTTTCGTGAAAATATGTCAATCTGATGAGCAGAAAGAAGCATGTGCAGGAGACGGGATCAGAAGGAGAAAGATCGATCCAAATACACATCTGACATGCAGGAACTTTTCAGAACGAGTCAGATCGATCCATCCAAATCTAGATCGATCGATCCTGACATATTTGGCGCGCATGAATTTTTTAAACCGGACCAGATTGAACCAGATCAATCCATCTCTCACTGGATCTATCCATCTCTTTTCCAGACGAAAAATGCAACTCTGAAAAATAGTAGATTGTGAGAAACATATGATGGATACGCTAGAGAAGCTTGTGGAGAAGACAAAGAAGGTAGAATGTGAAGTAAAGTCATTGAAGGCTACAATTAAGAAAACTGTGGTATGTGTTGCGATAGTGGGATGTTTATGTCTCTACTATGTTATCTTCTAGAAAACAAATGAGAGAAGTTTGTTTCATGTGAAATATTTTGCAACCATGTTGTTGTTTTTATCATCTTCAGTTCTCTTTCACTAGACGAAGGAACTATGTTGGAATTTTTTACGTGATACAAAGATTATTTGGGGGGTTTTCGCATTTTTCTGACACACTACAAACGAATGTAAAACTATAACATGTAGATAAAAAAATGTCAGGTCCATCAAATTAAAACAATAGGAAAAAACCAAAAGAAAATGAAACATGTCTATATTGCTCTATCACATGTTGCTCTATTGTGACCTTCAATACCACATCGACTGCACTTGTGCCTCTTAGACCCTTGTGACGATCGTATCTTGTCTTCAACTGTTTCGTGTCTTCGTTTTTTTCACCTACCAGCAGATCTTCATGTTTCGGGTGGTAGAACTTGGGCATGTTCAACATCCGGTGGGACACGCCATGCATCCTCAGGAACATCTATTGAATTAATGTATTCCTCATAGATATGCAACATATTAACCGAGAAGAAGAATAGCGAAGAGATACGAAGAAACGAAGAAAGAAGAAACGAAGAAACGAAAAAAACGAAGAAGAAGAAAAATATCTTCGAAATCTTCGTTTTTGGAAACTAGATATGGTAGAATATTCACTAACTGTAGATCCTAGATTTAGGGAATTTTCAAAACTAAATTCGCAGAAAACACATGCTACGTACCGTAGAAGATAGAAAATACGGTATAATTTCTATTCTGGAAGCGGTAGAAGATAGAGAGAATGGTAGAATGCGTATTCAGGATTTTGTAGTGTTTAGAGCAAATAGTAGGAAGAATATTCTACCAAATAGTAGAACACAGAGCATGTGTTAGAACTCAAATTCTACATTTAGTAGATGTAGATAAAAAAACCAGAACAAATATTCTACAGACTCGTAGAAGTATCGTAGAAGTAGAACGCGGTATAAAATCAACGCCGCTCAAATCATTTGAAATAATAATCTAATCGCTCTCATTTGAGATGCTAAAATCAATAAATAGAACCGAAATCAGCAGCAGTGGTCGGTTGGTAGTTTACCGGAAGTAAAATGTAAATTTAGGGTCCGATTGATAACCTAAAGCGGTATAAGTTTTTCAGCTGTAAGCTGTTACAACATAGTGTAAAGCTGTAAAAAATAACTGTAAAAAAAGCTGTACAAACAAAGTTGAGTGTAACGCTTTTCGTAAAGTTTTTGGTATCACTTTTGTGATTGGTACAATCTAAAACGTTACAAATTGTATAGTGGTTGTAAGTTTATTAAGTTTAATACCAATCAAACCCTTAATCTCTTTAAATTCGATTTTTTTTTTAATAACTTTGCTGCTGATATACCAATTGATTCTGAGTTTGAATCCAAATATTTAATATGGTGTATATATATCAACAAGCTTTTTTTATCTCCGGGCTAGTCGGATTTTAATGTGGAATACCAGATTATAAAAATATCTTATACCATTATTTAGGAATTCAATTTTTGAAATGCAGGCCTCACATTGAAAGTTGGAACCTATAATTACTAAATTACCTTTAATGAAAACTTTTGTATGAAAAGAATCTTTGCGTCGAAAAAGAATATTCTCTGCGTTTTAAATACTATTCCGTATATTTGTTAAATTTAATTCTTATCTTTTCTAAATAAATAAAAAATTCTTTATTTTCTTATTCGATAATGGCTAGAAAACGTAAAAACCCAAATTCTAAAACCGTCTCTTATAATCTTATATATAGTGGTTTTATGTTTTCATATAAGCTTATATCGATTCCCTCGTTTAAAAAAAATTATTGTCAAGTAAGAAGATCATATATATGATTTCTATATCCTTTGAGTATGTATTTTTTTATATACATTGTTGATCAATTGTTTTGTTTTTCAATTTATTCTAAAAATAATCATTTGACTAAAATTTTTTTTACATCAAATAAGTATTCTGATTTTGATATGTTTCTATGTTTTTTTTTTTTTTTTGTGACAGTTTCTATGTTTAACCTAGAAGAAAGTGCGCTGAAAGTTAAAGACGATGTGATTGTTACTTTTTGGTCTCAAACGCTATAAACATGTCTCAAACGGAATGCTTTTATCCGAGTGTTGGTCATTTTTACTTATCTTTTTGTGTTTCATTGTGTGGTTTTAATTAATCGATGTGTGCGGTCTTAATCTAACTTGCAGAAGATGTTTTAATCTCTCTCACATGTGAAAATTTCTTGGAATCAAGATCTCTAAAAGTTGTGAAATCGATATAAATCAATGGATTACAAATACGGTATGTTTTTGGTTCTTATAATCGTTTCAAAATTTATTTTTGTTTATGTTGTAAATTGTGCTGATTAGAAATAAATATATATTACATGATTCGAAGAAAAGAAAATGAATGAAGATGGAGACGATAACAACGAAAAATAACTATTCAAACAAGAAGGTAATTTCTTTTTTTTGGGTGAATATTTTTAACTAAACTATAAGGATATTGATAGATTGTTTTTTCACTTTCATTTGAAAAACAAATATTTGGTTTAAAACTGTTTTATACCAATTATGTATTCTGATTTTGATTTGTTTCTGTGTTCAACTTAGAAGGAAGGTACGTTGGAACCTAAAGATGATATTCGTGATGATACAATCGAGCATAAACCTTAATTATACCAAATCATCTATATTATATACTATGGTTTATTGTGGTTACTATTGTTTATAAATCGAAAAAATCGAAAAAATTAGAAAACGAAGTAAAAAAGTCGGAATTCGAATTAAACATTCTTAGATCAGACCTTCAAGCATAAAATAACATTTTAATAGTTTACTTGATACTTAAAAATAATATTTAACCATGCACATAGTGCAAGGCAACCATTTTGTAAATATATAGGGGAAATTAAAGATTTCGCATTGGGTCTTATAGATGTTAAAAATGGGAAAAATCAACGAGTTATTATGTCATTTTAATATATTAAAAAAAAAATATTTGAGTCATGCGTGGCAGTTCCACATTTTTTTAGTATTTTTTATTTTTTTAATTACATAATTTATAGGTATTTATTGTTTATATTAATTTTTATTAATTTTATTTTAATTATTTTTAACTAAAATGAAAATTATTTAATTATTTTCAAAAAAAAAATATTTAATATCCAATCAAATTGAATAAGGAAAATTTGATATCCAATTATACCATGTTAATTAGTTTTAGTTAATATGTTTCATCTTTCATCTTTGTTTGATATTATTTTTGTAATATATTGAATTATCACATTATCTATATAATTAAAAGACTAGATTATGTTTAATATATTTTATGCTTCGAATTTAAAAAAAAGACATAAATACTCATTTTATAAAAAAAAAATTATTATGTCAAAAGTTACATATCATATATCATTATTAGTAGTAGTCCAGAAACACATTATAAAAAGAACCAAAATGATGAGAAACTATAGTCTGACTTAATAGGCATCCCAATTTGAAGGTTTGTCTCGATTCCTTAGTTAAATCACATAATTAAATTGAAAAAGATAAATATTATAAATATTTTTGTTGGGATAAAATAATTCCCTTTGAGTTAAGCGAATCACATGATGCCACGTATCATACAACATGGTGGGACCCTTAATATCTTTGATGGAACATATCTTTCAACAAAAGCCCTAGAGAAGTTTGAGCCTGAGTATACAATGGCCCAAACCGACAGGTAAAGCGGACCAACCTATGTTACATCTCGGATAGCGTATCCTGCCACCCGGAGTAATTGGGACCCGGAGCTAAGCATTCAGGAGAACCAGAGATAAGCATTGCCATCCGGAGACGAAGCACGAAGCCCGAGTTCTCGTATCAAGAACTCGTGCTAGGTATGAAATATCTCTTACAGAGTGCCAAATTCAAATTCTTTTGTGGTTTAATGTTTGAATCCTTGGTCAAAGGGTAAGAACAATTTCACCTTATGCGTGCTATGGTAAAAAAAAGTGGTCCATACTTAGAGAACGATTAAAGCATAAAGAAACTGATTTCGAGGGAGCACCCCGGCGCCCTATCTTCCGTTCCAGACGCTGCAAACGGTACGAAGGATCAGCTGCATTGTAAGAGAGCCGTATTGTAGTGACCCTGACCAAGACTAAGAACTAGGTCAGAAACCAAAGTGGGTGGATCAAGAAAAGATAAATTCGGATAGCTGGAATAGGTCTAAAGAAGATGTTTGGTCACATCAAAAATTAAATGGATCGAGTAGAATTATTTTTTACTCAAAGAGACTTTAAGATCAAGATGGATCGTTCAAAGTCAATTTGCGGTCTAGGAAAAAGGGGATTTGAAAATGGTAAAAGATATCTAAGGAGAAGTTATGGATCGAGGAAAATGGAAAGTGGGACGAACAATCAAAAGTTGGGTCGAGAGAATTCTAAATTTGGGTCGGAAAATTTTCAACTTGGGTCGAAAAATCAGTATCGCGGTAAGGCAGAATGATCTGCGGGTCATAGTGGGTCAACTCAGAAGAGATTGTCGACTTGGTCAAGATTTTCTATCGTGGGTCAGTATGGTATAACCCATGGGTCGAGAGGATCAATTTATGGTCGAGGCAGTACGACATAGCAGTCATGACAGTTCGAACCACTGATCGAGAAAATATTGGGTCGATAAAGTTTTGAGTTTGGTCGAGTAATCACGACCGTGGGTTAAGAAAATACAACCCATAGGTCGAGAATTTTGGCTAAGGATGCACCCGCAGTTGAGATTCATTTTTGCATTAAGAATTAGAACATGTGTCAGGTTGACATTTCGTTTAAGTGGAAACATCTAGGTGTCAGGTTCGGATTCGTTAAAAACTAAGTGGGACAAGTGTTGTGGTGCATGGGAATGGGTGACAAGTATGCTGTGGGTTGTCATCATAAGAAGACATTTCCGCCTACGGTTCAGCCTATAAATATAAACCTTAACCTTCCTTAGATGATCATTTTCGAAATGCTAAGGAAAACTCTGCCAAATTTTCCTAGAGAAGGATAGATCCAGCGGATAACTAAGTAATCCAGGAACATTGATCTTAGCTTTGCAGTGGTAGCTAAGTATTTCAGGGGGCATTGATCAGTCGGTAAGCTATTGATTCGAGTAAATCCTTATTGTTTTTTGCCGAATCATTGTTAAAACCTAAGTTTTAATGCTAGGTTTTGTTGGGATCGATTTTCACCCACTTGAAGTTAACAGATGAAGAAATGTCTAAAACGGCTCGGAGTCAACTAAGTATCTTGAACACCCGAGCCAAACTCAAATGGCTCGGATGTCACACAACAATAGTTAGGGTATCACTCGAAAACGGTTCGGGTGTCATTTGAAAACGATTCGGGTACCTAACTGCTATGTCTAACTACCCGAAATACCACCCGAACCAAACGCCAGCCGATCCGTAGAAGAAAGTGTCACCCGAGCCGTGAAGGAAAGTATCACCCGAGCCGTGAAGGAAAATGTCACCCGAGCCATAAAGGAAAGTGTCACCCGAGCCGCGGAGCTCCTTGCCCCCGAACTGCGGAGCCACAAAAGTCAAATGTCTCTCGATCCAAACATGGGTTACGGCCACCTGAAGCGACAAGCCGAAAATGAGGGCTCGATCCATGATTTACAAGCGAAAGGCCTTGATCATCACGACGAGTCAAGACACGTTAATTGATCTGAATGGGCCGAGGCATCATACTAGAAATCTTATGGGCTGAGAAGGAAAAGAAAGATAGACATGAAGAAAGGTAAAGAAGCGAAAGAATAGAAAAACTTCCTTATCTCTTAAGGAGTCGTCCTAGCCGACTCAGACTTATGTATATATATCCATGGATCCCCCTCGAAAAAGGGGATCCGTAATTTTACCTAGCAAACACTTGTTATTCTCTGCAACAGCTTTCTTAACAGCTTTAATAAAAACACCATCTTTGGATCTCTGTTTGTGCTTTCGTGGTTTTTACTCAGAAATTTCAGATCCCTTAAAAGTCTTGACAAATCTAGTTGTGCGGGTTTCAACTCCCACAATTTGGCGCCGTCTGTGGGGAACAAAAATTTTCTTACACCTAAAACCACCGCAAAACCGATCCGAAGGACGATGGCCAACGACGAAGAGCAGGACGCTGCTAACACCAGGAACGCCAGCGTGGAGGATCAGACGAGCCAACCTGAAAATGCTGGAGAGACTTCGACAATGCTCACGGAGATGAAGAACATGTTGGAGAAACTTCTCACAAAGGCCGACGAGCAGGACAAGCTGAACGGCACGATGACAAAAAAATTGGAAGCCCTGGCAACAGAGACGCAAACCAGTAACAGGATCTCAAACCCGATCGAACGTGGTGTCAGGCGTCTTAACCCAACAGTCCTAGATTTCTCGAGCCCTCTCGATGTGCTAAGAACCCGTGGAAGATTACCACCGCTCAATCAAAACTCAGCACATATGACTTCCGGATCGTAAGGAGAAGGCGATGCGTCAAAGGAGGATGAGCCGGCCCCAGTCATCAATCTAGAAGAGGAGAATCAAGTGGAGCGCAACACGGAGAGCCGCGATTACCCCGAGCCCCCAACAGCTGGCCAAATTCGAACCGAATGACGCAAAACCATCCCAGAAGGAGATCAAGAACTGACCGAAGAGGAAGAGAACATCCTCTGGACCAAGCAGACTCGGATCGATGGGGAGCGAAGAGCAGGGATCCGAGCTCAGAAAGAGGAGATGGCTGCGCTGCGCGTGGATATGGACTGAGCAGCCGCTGACATAAAAACCGTCCGATCCATGTTGGATCGGACCTACTCCATATTCATGGATCCTGGAACTTCAAATGCTGACCTATGGACCCTATCTCAGGGGCAGAACGAAACACTCCGAAATTTCGTCGGAAGATTCAAAGCGGTTATGTCCAAAGTGGAAGGCTTGAGCGACAAGGCGGCCCTGCTAGCCTTAAAGCGAGTGCTCTATTTTAATTCTGATTTCTGCAAAGAGATTGCGCTGAATGTCCCCACAATGATACAAGACGCGATGCACCGAGCTGCAGATTTCATAACCGAAGAAAAGGAGATGAAGATCCTAACTGAAAAGTATCTTCGAATTCTTCAAATAGCAAGAGAAACAACCAAATTTCCGGTTATGTCCAGCACGAGGGAGGCGAGGAGCTCACAATTATCATATTGATGCCCCTGGATACGGACGAGGAAGAGGCCGCGGGAGGAGTTCTTGGAGCACATGGACCAAGAGCGACAATTATTACGACGAAATGGCTTACTGCAAACACCATCACATCTTTGGGCATTCCACTGTAAACCGCAGCATTCTTGGTCTAAAACTTGCCAAAAAATTATCGGCTGGCAAACTTGGAAGAAACATCAGCCTTAAGGATTTCGAGATGGACGTAAACACATACAAACCCGACCAGACAAAGGAAGTTCCATCTAAGCGTGATAGACGAGATGACAAGGCACCACCCTCCGGATCAAGAAAGAGGATCAGCATGATAATGGGGGGGGGGATCTCATTATTGCTTGGATACTGTCTCGTCGATCAAAGCTTTTCAGCGACGGGCAGACGTCAGCATTAACTGGTCATAACCCTCGAAATTTCTGAACGACGTGATCTCATTCGAAGAAAGAGAGACGATCGGAATCGACAGGCCACACGATGACCCTCTCGTGATCGAATTGATTATCAACAATTGCGATGTAGCACACGTGTTGGTAGACACCGGCAGCACGGTGGACGTAATCTTCCTCGAGATGCTCAGAAGAATGAATGTCGACGTATCCAAAGTAATATCAACCCCAAAACCATTGACTAGATTTTTCGGGGAACCTATAATTACTGCAGGGATGATCAAACTTCCTGTCCGAGCTGGTGAGGTGACAAAACTCATCGAATTCTCTGTACCTGATCACCCGGCAATCTACAACGTCATTATAGGACCCCTTGGTTAAATTCTATGCGCGCTGTGGTTTCAACATATCACCTCTGCCTGAAGTTCCCTACCCCAAACGGAGTAATTCGTGGAAACCAAAAGGAGTCTCGCGTCTGCTTCCTGGCCGCACACAAGCTCAGAAATCCAGTCACTGATCCGGTGGCAAATTCGAAACGCAAGAAAATGAAGACCGACAGAGAACCGGTCAAAGAGCTTTTCAAACTTTTATAGCAATTACAGATTGTAGAGGATCGCGAAGAAAAAGTAACTAAGCCCACATGTGACCCCGTAATATCAGTTTGCATTGACAACGAACGTCCGGAGCGATGCGTGGAGATTGGAGCCAGACTCGATGGAAAAATCAAGGGAGAACTCATTTCCTTCTTAAAAAAGAATGTGAACACTTTCGTGTGGGCAGCGGAGGACATGCCCGGCATTGATATTAGCATAACAAGCCACGAGCTGAATGTCGACCCAACGTTCAAACCAGTAAAACAGAAAAGGAGAAAGTTTGGGTCAGACAGGGCCAAAGCAGTCAATGATGAAGTAAAAAGACTCCTGGGTGTCGGTTCAATAACTGAGATGAAGTACCCAGACTGGCTTGCTAACCTGGTGGTGGTCAAGAAGAAGAGTGGAAAATGGCGCTTATGCATGGACTTCACTGACCTGAACAAAGCTTTTCCAAAAGACAGCTTCCCCCTTCCACACATCGATCGACTAGTCGAAGCAACATCAGGGAATGCACTCCTCTCATTCATGGATGCCTTCTCAGGTTACAAACAGATCCTGATAAACCTTGACGATCGGGAGAAAACAACATTTATAACGGATCGTGGAATATATTGCTACAAAGTGATGTCATTCGGCCTGAAAAATGCCGGAGCAACATATCAGCGGCTGGTGAACAAGATGTTCGCTAGCCAACTCGGGAAGACAATGGAAGTTTATATAGATGACATGCTAGTGAAGTAACTCAGGGGACAAGATCACATATCTCACCTCGAGGAGTGCTTTACGCGATTGAATTGTCATAACATGAAGCTGAATCCGACTAAATGCAGATTCACGGTCACATCAAGAGAATTTCTTGGATACTTGGTTACTCATCGTGGCATAGAAGCAAACTCCAAGCATATCAACACACTCATATAGATGGCTTCACCAAAGATAAAAAGAGAGGTGCAAAGACTTACTGGGAGGGTAGCCGCACTAAACAGATCCACCGATAAATATTTGCCTTTCTATGACACTTTGCGGAGAATCAAGAAGTTCGAATGGACTGAAAAATGTGAAGAAGCTTTTCAACAACTGAAGACTTACCTGGCTATCCTTCCCGTTCTTGCAAAACCAGTAGCAGGAGAGCCGCTTTTTCTATACACTGCAATTTCTGCCACAGCAGTCAGCGATGTGCTGATTCGAGACGAACTCGGGGAACAGAAGCCAATCTTCTACTTTAGTAAAACTCTAACAGACGCTGAGATGAGGTAACCATAAATGGAAAAATTGGCACTATCTGTCGTAATGTCTGCAAGAAAGCTAAGGCCTTACTTCCAGTCGCACTCGATCATCGTCCTGAATACATTCCCAATAAGGTCCATTTTACACAGCCCAAGTCAATCAGGAAGGCTAGCAAAATGGGTAATCGAGCTAAGCGAATATGATATCGAGTATCGCGGATGCACATGTGCAAAATCTCAAGTCCTAGCCGATTTTCTGATTGAACTCCCTGTAGAGAGCATTGACCTTGAAACGCCGAGCCTGCCTGGTAGCTTCACGTCGATGGCTCATCCTCCAAAAGTGGCTCGGGAGTAGGAATACGTCTAACATTTCCAACCGGTGAAATTTTGGAACAGTCATTTCGCTTAGGTTTTCACGCATCCAACAACAAAACAGAATACGAAGCCCTCACTGCCAGGATGAAACTCGCTGGTGGCCTGAAGATCGAGCAGCTTTAACGCATTCTGCTATTCCCAGTTAGTCGCAAATCAATTCAGTGGTGAGTATGCAGCAAAGGATGATCGAATGGAAGCTTACCTAAAGATCATCAAGGAATTGGCTGCGCGATTAGAAGAATTCGTACTGACAAGCATCCCATGAGGAGAGAATACTTTGGCCAACGTACTTGCAGCCCTTGCATCAACTTCTGATTCGGATCTAAAGAGAATTATCCCAGTAGAATTCATTCAGCACCCAAGCATCAATCTTTTCGACACAGTGAATGCCATAACTCGTTCACAAGCAGCTAAACAAGCAAGAGAAGTCACAAATGGGCAGGAGAAGACAGCTGAAATGCAGGAAGGACCGGTAAACCCGCCATCCACCGAACCTGATATTGCTCCAATGGAAGAGGACATTCTCGAAGAATCGGCAATCACCGAAAGTAATGACGACCCAGTCATCGAATCAAAACCCGATGAAGAAGTAAGCAAGATCGACGATGAAACAGAATATGGCTGCGACAAGAAGTGGCTCGATGCAATCAGAGAATATATATACGATGGGGTCTTACCAACCGAAAAGTGGGCAACTCGTAAACTTGGAGCCCATGCAGCTTGTTACGTCTTACTCGATGGGAACATCTTTAAGTGGAGATTCTCTGGACCATTTTTGAGCTATGTAGAAGGAATGGACGCAAGGAAAATCATGGAAGAAGTTCACAACGGTTCATGCGGCAATCATTCAGGAGGAAGAGTACTGGCAATAAAAGTCAAGCGCCACGGTTATTATTGGCCAATGATGATCAAAGACTGCAACAAGTTCTCGGCCAAGTGTGAAAAGTGCCAACGTCACGCGCCAATGATTCACCAACCAACGGAAGTGCTCTCCTCAATCTCATCACCATACCCATTCATGCGATGGTCCATGGATATTGTCGGGGGGCTGCACCCCTCCAAGCAGAAGCGATTCCTGTTGATTTTAACAGATTATTTTTCAAAATGGGTCGAAGCCGATTCCTACGCTAGCATTAAAGACGCACAAGTGGAGTCCTTTGTATGGAAAAATATAATTTGCCAGCATGGAGTACCATACGAGATCGTAATGGATAATGGCTCGCAGTTCATCTCTAATCGTTTCGAAGCCTTCTGCAAAAAATGGAAGATCAGGCTTAGCAAGTCCACTCCAAGGTATCCACAAGGAAACGGCCAAGCGGAAGCAATAAACAAGACAATCATTGACAGTTTGAAAAAGTGTCTCAATGAAAGAAGGGACGTTTGGCTGAAGAATTGGAAGGAGTGATGTGGTCTCACCGCACAACCCCAAGATGAACAACTGGTGAAACCCCATTCGTCCTTTTCTATGGAACAGAGTGTGTTATTCCACCGGAAATACATTTTGCCGGAGTTCACCGCAGACTTCTTCCGGAACAAGAAGGGCTCAATCACCTGTTACTACTTGACGAGTTGGATTTAGTCAACGAAAAATGAGATCAGGCCTTGATCAAGATCCAGAACGCGGCATCTAAGTACTATAACTCCAATGTTCGAAGACGAAGGTTTTACGAAAGAGACTTAGTTTTGCGGAAAGTTTTCTAAAACACGGTGGAAATAAATACCGGAAAACTGGGAGCAAACTAGGAAGGACCTTACAGGATAACAGAGGTAGTCAAACCAAGTGTTTATAAACTTGCCAGCATGACCGATGTTCCGGTACCAAGATCATGGAACGTGATGCATCTCAAGAAGTATTATCACTAAGCCATTTGACATGAACTACGGAGCAACTTGATCCCTGCAAAAGGTACGCAGGCAGCCCATCTTCGGATGGGTTAAGTTGCCCCCTCCTTCAAAAGGGGGGGGGGAGGGGAGAGTGGGTACTTATACGTATACTCGTATAATCCCATCTTTGTAATAGATTCTACGATCTATCAAAGCAAAGCTTTCAAATACAAGTTTTACCTAACATCCTTCAAAGATCACTAAGACAAGTTTTACCTAACATCCTTCAAAGATCACTAAGTCTTAACAAAACAGATATATTCGAATGAATTAAGCTACAACAGGCATTTTGCCACATCTTCATTGCTGTTGGCCACAGTAGTGAACTCTTGCATCCATTTTGGATCTAAACTGTCGCATCCGTCTCAGGATTAAAAGTGCGTTATATAAATATTTGTTCATTGTTGGAACGAATATGTTTATGGTAATATATCTGTAAACCTAAATGTTTATCCTAAACTATACAAGCATATGTCCATTGTCGGAGCGGATACGTTTATGGTAACGTATCCGTATACTGAAATGTTCAATCTAAACTATGGAAACTTATGATCATTTTCGGAGCAGGGAAGTTTACGGTAATATATATGTAAGACGAATTGTTCATCTCAAACACAACTATGCAAACCTATACTCAGATCCATTCATCGAAACAATTATATTTTATCAAGGCAATACAAGCAAAGCATTTAGACTTGTTGACCAAACAAAGGAAACAAATTACGTTTTTCTTATCAAAACACAGAGATGCCTTCTTAAAATCGATATCCTAAAATAACACGATCAGGGATGACAAAACAAAAATAGTTTTTAATAAGATTACAAACGTGGATAAAGCCATCCAGGCACCAACTAAAGTTTTAAACTATACAAAGAAGAGAGGATCATGGATCTCTATCTCTTCGGGGTTTATGGTCTTCTCTTGCTCTGGATCAGTGAAGCGCTTAATTCTGTCCTCATCTCTTCCGCATTCTTCAGACACAGTCTCGGGGCACTCCTCTGTCTTATCTTCAATGACAGGGTCCACGACCTTCTCTGGCTCGGTGCTCTTTTCGGGAGAGGGTTCGGTGTTCATCTTTGGAGAAGAAATGCCTTCGCCCGAATCAGAGGACGTTGGATCTTCCGAAGTTTTCTTCAAGCTTAGGACAGTTAAGCCCGACATTCCCCTATTCGAACCAGAAAAATCCTGGATACCAATGCTCGCAGTAGCAGTTTTCATAGGCTCTCCATCATTGAGCTCCTTCAGTATGTCGGAACGCACAGGAGATAATCTTATGATCTCCCTCATTTCAGCCACGAGCTTAGCAAACGCCTCGTGAGCCCCTTTCAAACCCTCTTTCTGCTCGGATAGATTCTTCACCTCGGTGTCAAGAGATGGCGGCTCGACACTTTGAAGCATTCCAATGAACATAAAGTTGCCTTCGATCTGAGCAAGATCAAGCATGTCTTCTTTGGGCTCGCCGTCAATCTTGCCAAGAAGCTTATTGGCTCGGGAGACCTTACCCTCGAACATCATCATCACCTCATGCTTGACCTCCTGCTTGCTTCCAGTTGCCTAGTTAGACTAGCAATGTGAGCATCGCGTTTCGCCTTCCCAAATTCCAAGCGCATGATTCGCTCATCGGCTTCCCTGCGATGCTTCCTGCTCCCTTCTGCCTCAGCCTCGAGGTCCTTAACCCTTTTAATGGCCCTTTCCCGCTCGGAGGCATGACTCACCTTGACTTCTCTAAGCTTTCCATCAAGCTCAATGGCTCTCTTCCGAGCATCCTCGACTCTCTCCCTGTCTTTGCGAGAATCAGACTCATACCCCAGAACCATTCTGTTAAGATTGGCTATGAACTGTGCAGAAGTAGAAGTACAACTCAATATACTGCAATGACAAGTCAAACTCAAACGGCTAGGGTCTTAACGACAAAACAAATGGGATAATTACAAGCATACCTTAATACCAAGGAGAGACACCTTGTTGTAGGACTTGTCTCTAAGCAAGGTATCGGCTGGAGGAAGAAGATCACCTGGACAGGTAATCTTTGGGAAGATAGCCGCGGGAGCCGTAACATCATTGTAAGCCCCATCAGTGTTAAGGGGCACAGCATAATGAATTTCCTCGAAAACAACTCGAAGCACTTCAGTGCGTCGTTGTCGCTTTGATGCCTCGGCTAATGATTCACCCTTATCATCTGTCGATGACTGATATTTTCTGCTCGGACCCTTCTTCTCTTTAGCCTTTCCCTTGTCTTTGTCCTTATGCAGCGCCGGACGAAACCCTAACATGACTCCTTGAGGAACTAAGGAGTCAGATGTCCGTTTGGGAGGGTTACCAAAAGGGATCGGCTCGGGGACGAGAGCAGTGGTAAGTTGGGGTTCGTGGGTTTAGGGCAATTCAACGCCTCGTCTTGTTTTGCTCTCTCTTTAGCTTCTGCCTCTGCTTTGGCTTTGGCTACAGCTCTATCCCTAAATGTGGGTATTTCCATGGTGTCAGAAGAATTAGAGGAGGATATTGATTGACATTCAAAAAAGGCTCGGGCTCTCTCCACTTGCTAGAGATTAAAATCATTTTTCCAGTTGCACTTCCGAGCCGAAAGCGTTTCGTGGATTGACGACAGGTCGCGGGGGGGGGGGGGGGGGGGGGGGGGGGGGGGGCGAAAGCTGGAGGTAACGTTCTGCAAAATAAAGAAAGGATGTATAAACAGGGTCAGAAACCTAAAAAAAAAAAGGAAAATCACCATATAAAAAAATCCGAGCCATAGCCCAAGTCAAGCTACGGATCGGCTACCAATTTCTCCCTAGCCTGTCTTAGTGAAGCGGAGACGTCTTGAGCCCACCGATGCTTCGATGATAGGAACAAAGAAAATGCAATCCTCCTAGTTATCATCTTTACTCGGGAATTCTTTTATGATCTTCCTCTTGGCTTTACCCGACAAATAGTATTTCAACTCTCTCTTGTTGCGACGTCTGAATTCGAGTAGGCTTCTCAAGTGTTCGATGTTGGGGTCAAAACCCACCCAGCTGCGATCAATGGAAAAATGGCTAAATATGAAAATACGAAGAATCGGACAAGACTGGTTATGCCTAAGTCGTTTTCGTACGAGTCCGCTTGAGCACGAGATAGGCCATTCCGACCAAGCCTTGTCTCCACTTAGGCAAGCCTTGTCTCCGCTTAGGCAAGCCTTGTCTCCACTTAGGCAAGCTTTGGCTCACATCGGCAAAGCTTTGCTCCACTTCGGCAAGGAGGAGACATTGGCAAGCTTTGGCTCACTTCGGCATGGAGACTTCGGCAAAGAAGGGAAAGAAATTGGCAAGCTTAGGCAAGCCTTGTCTCCGCTTAGACAAGCCCTGTCTTCACTTAGGCAAGCCTTGTCTCCACTTAGGCAAGCCTTATCTCCGCTTAGGCAAGCTTTGTCTCCACTTAGGCAAGCTTTGTCTCCACTTAGGCAAGCTTTTGCTCACATCGGCAAAGCTTTGCTCCACTTCGGCAAGCATGGAGACTTCGGCAAGCACGGAGACTTCGGCAAGCATGGAGACTTAGGCAAACACAGAGACTTCGGCAAACACGGAGACTTCGGCAAACATGGGGACTTAGGCAAACACGGAGACATCGACAATGACCCACGACATCGGCAATGCCACTTCGGTGAAGGAGCTCCATATCGGCACGGGGAGCTCCACTTCGGCAAGCCACATCGGCAAGGAAGGGAGACATCGGCGAAGTTCACGTCGGCCAAACGCGACACTTCGGCACACACAACGGCTCACTTCGGCGAGCAACATCGGCAAGGAAGGGAGACATCGGCGAAGTTCACGTCGGCCAAACGGGACACTTCGACACACGCGATAACTCACTTCGGCACAAGGGAGACATCGGCGAAGTTCACGTTGCCAAACGGGATACCTCGGCACACACAATGGCTCACTTCGGCACACGCGATAGCTCACTTCAGCGCAAGGAAGACATCGGCGATTCCAAGTCGGCCAAGAGGGATCACTTCGGCCATACGGGACACTTCGGCAACGACCCGCGGCTTCGGCGTCGACCCACAGTCTTCAGCCACTTCGGCCAACGTGGGCTTCAGGCCACTTCGGCCAACGTGGGCTTCAGGCTACTTCGGCCACTTCGGCCAACAAGCACTTCGGCCAACAAGGCACTTCGGCCAAATGCCACCTCGGCTGCGGGTCCAGTTTGGCCAAAGTCAAAGTCATACGAAACTACCTGGCCGAAGTCATTCGAAACGGTCTGGCGGAAGTCATACGAAACTGCCTGGCCGAAGTCATACGAAACTGCCTGGCCGAAGTCACACGAAACTGCCTAGCCAAAGTCATACGAAACTGCCTGGCCGAAGTCATACGAAACTGCCTGACCGAAATCATACGAAACTGCCTGGCCGAAGTCAATTCCATACGAAACTGTCTGGCCGAAGTCAAAGCTGCCGAAGACAATCCTGGCCGAAGTCAATTCCATACGAAGCTGCCTGGCCGAAGTCAAGTCTATACAGAGCTGCCTGGCCGAAGTCATTTCTATACGAAGCTGGAAGACGATGCGGCTGAAGTCATTTCTATACTAGGACAACAAGCCCATCTTCGGCCTACAACGATGCAAAGACCCATGAAGTCAAGCCGACTTGCTAAAACAGAAATCCCGAAGGATTGGGAAGTTTTCCTAATCTCTTGGGGATTAACCTGGCCGACTCAAGCTAGTATATATACTCATGTACATCTCTTGAAAAAGGGATCCGCAATTGACTTAGCAAAAAATCCTAGACTTTGTTGCTCTCAAACTCTTGTACGAAAGTTTTTCAACACAGCTTATTAAAAACCATCTTTGGATCTCTCCGTTCGTGGTTCATCCGCAGAAATTTCATCCCCCTTAACAAACCTCCGACAAATTCTAATTGTGTTGATTTTGACTCCCACATTCGACCCCAACCTCAACGTCGCATTCGTAACTCCTAATTAAAATGCCGACCATATGTATGATTCTCCGAGCGTTGATTTGAACAACAGCCAAATTATGTTTCCATAAAAACCGCAAGATCACTTCGGGGATCGGGAACCATAGTAAGTAGCGGTAAAAGAAGCTCTTGTAAAGAGTAAAGTGATCGGGGGGTGGATGATCGGCTCGGTCCGTCTTCGAGGGAAGAACAAACTCGACCTCCTCCCAAGATATTGAATCGTTATCTAAGGGCTGTTAACAAATCTAGAGTGGAGAGAGTTGAACCAGGCGGATCGGGTCGCTTCTTAGCTTTCCTTTTTCTTGGGGTTCGGGGTATAGGACCTACCAGATGCTCCAGCTCTTGTCTTGCCATGACAGGTCGTAGAACCAATCCTCCGATTCAAGTTTTGCCTGCTCGGGATCCGCTGTGTCGGCGAAAGGATTTACCGTCTCGTCGAAAGGAGAATCACGAAGGTGAGGCACTTCAAACTCCAATCAATTTTTGGCATTGCTCTCAGCTCTCGAGGATTCCGAAAATATAACTTTCCTACCAAGAGTAGAGGGGCCTACCCCCAATCCATTTGAGTCGTCCAAATCCTCTGGAGCGTCCGCACCTGAGGAATCTGCTCGACTAAAAAATGGTTCGGTGTAGAGAGACGGATCGGTAAATAAAGACTGGCCAGGGCTATCGGATAACCTGGAATATGGCTCGAGTGACATATACGCAGACAACTGAGACATTCCTTAGGTTTAAAAATGGATCAGGATCTTTGGAAGACAGACAAACAGATCGAGATCCCTAATCGCTTAGGAGAAAGGATCTAAGTCTTCAAAGAATTGGAAAACAGATCGGCGCTCTTGATAACTTTTAAAAAAATGGATCAAAGCTTTCTGAGGGTTGAAGAACGGAGCAAGATCCTCTGAAAAACTAAAACTCAGATCTAAATCTTCAAGCAAATCGCCGGAGAATTCAAGAACAGCGGCGAAGCTGATTGAAGATGGATCGGGAAACTTAAATTGGGTCGGCTGAGAAAGAAAAACAGCGGAAGCCCTAACTAAAAAATAACTTAAGCGAAAATAGAGAGAGAAAGGAGAGAGATGCTACCTATTTTGGAGAATTTTTCGGAGAAATGAAGATGGGAGGAATCAAGAGTTCTCACGGTTTATATAGACAAATAGTGATGTCATACGCTTCGGGAATCAGCAGAGACGTTTAGACTCCCCGAAAGCTGATAGCTTGCCCAAGTTCCTCGAACAAAGTTAGAGTGATACGACGAGCCCGAGCCAAATTTCTTCAATATGATAACGTTGGGGAGAAGGCAACATCACGATGGCTCGGGAAATATCTGCAGATTTTACGGTCCCCGATCCAAACTCTTGATCAGCCTAACCCAGCTAAGCAAAATAACTACTCGGTGGCATATTTCAGCGCATTAGGGACTTACTCAAACGGTTCGACACCCTCGCTTCAGCGGTTCGGGTGCAGGGAGAAAAAGCTCGGGGTCACGGTGAAAAACGGTTCGGCGTGACAGTGAGGAAAAGCTCGGGATCACCACGATAATTCGGCTAGAAAAGTTAACTTCAGAATGCTCTTAACTTCGACACTTTCAGCACTAAAACTAACGAGCTGGGGGCTAACTGTTGGGTTCGATTTTCACCCACTTGAAGTTAACAGATGAAAAATGCCTAAAACGTCTCGGAGTCAACTAAGTATCTTGAACACCCGAGCCAAACTCAAATGGCTCGGGTGTCAGACAACAATGGTTTGGGTATCAGTCAAAAATTGTTCGGGTGTCACTTGAAAACAGTTCGGGTACGGTACTGCTATGTCTAACTACCCGAAATATCACCCGAACCAAATGCTAGCCGAACCGTAGAAGAAAGTGTCATCCGAGCCATGAAGGAAAGTGTCACCCGAGCCAGGAAGGAAAGTGTCACCTGAGCCGCGGAGCTCCTCCCCACCCGAGCCGCAAAAGTCAAAATGCCTCCCGATCCAAACATGGGTTTTGGCCACCCGAAGCGGCGAGCCAAAAATGAAGGCTCGGCCCATGATTTACAAGCCAAAGGCCTTGATCTTCACGACGAGTCAAGATACGTTAATGGATCTGAATGGGCCGAGGCATCATACCAGAAATCTTATGGGCTGAGAAAAGGAAGATAGACTGAAGAAAGGAAAAGAAGCGAAAGAATAGGAAAACTTCCTTTTCTCTTAAGGAGTTGTCCTAGCCGACTCAGATTTGTGTATATATATCCATGGATCCCCTTGAAAAAGGGGATCCGCAATTTTACCTAGCAAACACTTGTTATTCTCTGCAACAGCTTTCTAAACACCTTTAATAAAAACACCATCTTTGGATCTCTGTTTGTGCTTTCGTGGTTTTTACTTAGAAGTTTCAGATCCTTTAAAGGTCTTGTCAAATTTAGTTGTGCGGGTTTCGACTCCCACAGGTTCTAGATCCATGAGTAACAAGCAGCGTTAAGGCTAGATCACGGTGAAACCTTACCGAAAAACCTCCAATCTAAAATCTGTGAGTTTCGAAGCATGTGAAGTAGCACATGATTTTAAAACGATTGCATGTTAAATCGGTTGCATTCTTAAAGCTTTGAAAACGGTTGCATGTACTCGGGTGATGAGATAAGTGATGAATGAATAATGCATGCAAAAATGGTTTGGGAAAATGGGGAAATTTTTATCTAAGTGTTAAGTGCATGGCTCGTTTAGTTGAGTTACGATTGTTAATGGGATAAAATACATGTTTAGACTAACGGTTGCAAGGCATGTTTAATGATTTGGATCTAATGAACGTTAAGTGGATTATATTCAGAATTGTGTGAATAATTGAATTGAGGTCGTAGTAAAAAATCCCTGAAATTGGCTAAGTATAAAATTGTTGAATAAACCTGTATTGAGTGTCATGCATGATGAATTGTGTGTTAATGGTATGGGTATATTACTCTTGCTTGAGGTTCTTAGTAAATTACTCTAAATTTGACTAAGACTAAGCTTGATTGCAAATGCATGACGATTTGCATGTTGAATTGTGTGATGTGTGTGAGATACGGAAATGCATGTCGATTTGCATAATGATTGAATTGTTGATGTGATTGTGTGAAATAATTCGTATAGAATCACGACTATTGTTTGGTATAACATAGTCTCGGATATGATTAATACTTATTATGTGTGATGGTGTGAAATATTTTTCGTATAGGATCACGACTATTATTTGATAAAGTATAGTCTCTCATGTGATTAATACTTAATATGTGTTGTGGTGGTAGAATTTATATTTGCATGTTATTATTAGATGGATGCATAATAATAACTTAATAAATGTGAGACGGTAGATGTTCCCGGGGTAAGTCGCGGTTAACGGCCAAGTGGCTATGGGATAACCTGCACGAACCATGGATGTGACTATGGGTCGCTCCCAGAGAACCATGGAATATGCATGACGATGCATCGAAGGTTCAAGAGGAACCGGGGTTTGGTGTGCGGGCCTGCATGGTCGGCCATCCCTTATGTGTACCGAGAACGGCGATTTACCGTAAGGCCTTATCGAAAGTGAAACAAAATGCATTTCATATAGAGTTGGAATTGTGATGTGAGCTCTTGTTGTGAATTATGTGGTATTGATTGATTGATTGATTAATTGTGATGCGTAATCTTTGAGTGATTACTTGCATTGAGATTTACCGTGTTGAGTTGAGTTCGTGTTTGAGTCTATTGTTGATTTTGATCGCATTCGTAGTATAATATTTGGTGAATTGAATATGTGAATATTGATTGTTTGTGGGTGGTTGATCATTATTTTGGGATGGAATATGACTAACACATATGTAGAGGGTCCCAAACTCACTAAGTAATTTTAGATTACTTATGATTCTACTTGTTTTGCAGGTAACCTTTAGTCCGGAAGACCATAGTGGGATCATCGGACGTTAGGCGACTGGCGTAGTTTCTTGTTGCTAATGTAAAAAATAGTAATTTTTACTATGTAGAATTTTTGACTCGCGAGCTCCAACTTATATGGTTTTGGATAACGAATTGATAATGTATTATACTTAGTATAAATAAAATATTTTACCAAAACCTACGAGTGTTCAATGATATTAGTCTTCTCCAGACTAACACAACTCTATTATCTGGTACGGGTTGGCAAGCCTTAGGCCGGGTTCTAGAGGGATGGTACGTTGGATAGATTGACTAAGTCTTTGGATTTTTTCTAAGGACTTTGTCGAACTGACCATTGTATTTGTTAGTTGTAGTATTCACGAGCTGTCTAGTTCTTTGATCGGTTCGGGGGTGTTACAACCGTATTAAGGTGTTATCAGAGCATGGTTCTGATCATGCTCATGGGACTCGTGTTTTCAAATATTTTATCGAGTCAAAATGTGTCGCACTTGCAACTTAGGTAAGCCATTACATCCGATGCTAGTTGGGATAGGTGGGGTTAGGACTTACCTTTGGTTCGATGCAAATTGTGCAGCGCAAAGTCGAATGAAGGTAAGCCGTGGAGACCTTTATCCTGGCGGATCCAAGGAAGGTGTGCCGTGGAGATCATCATTGGAAAATGAAGTAATGTGATGTGTCACTGTTCTTGAGAATGCAAAATCATTAAAGAGAAGGTTTTACATTAGTATTTAGGATTACCTAAACCTTCATGATCTTTATGAGATTCCATTCGAGGTACGTATGGGTGCTAACTCCCTTGTGAATGAATGATGGCATGAGTGATTGATTGCTTGCTTGGTGAATTTTACTTGCATATATGTTTATATTTGCATAGTATTATTCTGGTAAAATTTAAAGTATTTGCATGATTATGGTAACCCCATCGTGTAGCACTTGCTGTAGAAGTGGTGTAGATTTTCAAACTCAGGTAAAGGAATCATAGGAGTTTAGAAAATCTGATGAGTTAGGGTATGAGTTTCTAGGTTTAACCAGAACTTCAAACCCTAGAATTGAAGGAATGAGAAAACTGTAGTAGCCTAGGAAAAACTCTTCTTGGCCAGCTATTCGGTTATCATTGCAGTAAGGTTGTAGAGGTCAAGAGAAATCCTCCGGACCAGTCTACTCAGAGTATCAGTGAAAGTTGATACATTGTTAGAGGCAAGGAGAAGTTGCCAGTATCAATACCCTTAATGGAAAAAGAGAAGGAGGATCAGGGTTGAGGAAAGTGCAGAGTCACAACAAGAATGGAATCGGCTAAGTATGGCAATACTATAGAATCGACCCGAAGAGTTGCAAGTAATCAAATGTAAAAAATGTTGGAATCGACTTACATATTTGAGGGAAAGTATGATTGGGATCAACTTATGGTGGAACTGGCAGTAATGGAAGTTGTCGAAGAATGTTGTTGCGACCATGCCGGATAAAGTTAAGAAAAAGGGAAGTGTTGAAATGATTGGAAGAAAGTACAAGGATGGAGCTTAAGATTATAATTCACCAAAAATGTAATAGTCGACCCAAAGAGTACGGAAGGCGTGGATAGACTGAAAGTGTTGGCGTGCATCAAGGAATGGATAAGAATCAGAATAATTATATGACTTGTGGACGAAGTCATTAGAGGAAAGATGAGGGTAGATAAACCGAATGAGAAACAAGGGAAAAAGAACTTGTGGGTTTCAAAGAAATGGGAAGGCGTTAAGATGGAAAATACCAGGATAACGAATGCTCGAGATAATGGAGGAAGTCCCAAGGATCAAGGTGAAAACAAAAGCTGGTGCCTTAGGTATGAACATTGTGGACTACAAGGAGTCACAAGAAGATCATGATAAGAATCAAGTTAGTTTCCATTATATGCACGAAAGCATAAAGGATCAATGGAAATGAGGTCGTGGAGCAAGATCGAAGTTAGACAAACCATGAGGGAGTACAATTTAAATCTGCAGAAATGGAGTCGGATGAAGAAGTGTGGGTTACCCAAGGGTAAAATGCGAATAAGGAAGAGGAAACCACCAATCATTCAAGAGAAAACAGTTTGAAGATCAGACCAAAAGTAAAGAATTGGGAAAAGAAATGGTAATCCATCAGTGAAAGAGTATTTGCAATCTTGAATGAAACATAACTCTTATGGAGAATCAAGGACACAAAATGAGTGAGACTTGCCAACATATGGATAAAAGCACATGATGGAGTTTCAAGGTTTCAAGGTTACAAAGACGAAGGTACTAAGAGATGGACCATATCAGACATGGTTACTCATAGGAGCTAGGCATCAGATGATCGGGAGAGTTAATCACGGATTACGAGGTCAAGAAAAATGAGGGAGTCAATCGACAAACCACATGAGGGGGCGAGCATGAGGAAATCAAGAGTATGATAAGTCGTCAAGGAGACAATAAAGGTGGATTAGTGGAAGATCACAGAAGATTGGGAAAACATGAAAATGCATAAAAGAGCCAAAGAAGTTTGGTAATCATTAAGGATAGTCGAAAAATCTAAAAGCATCGATCAAAGAAGTTTGGTAATCATGATTGATTGATTAATTGTGATGCGTAATCTTTGAGTGATTACTTGCATTGAGATTTACCGTGTTGAGTTGAGTTCGTGTTTGAGTCTATTGTTGATTTTGATCGCATTCGTAGTATAATGCTTGGTGAATTGAATATGTGAATATTGATTGATTGAGGATGGTTGATCATTATTTTGGGATTTGGGATGGGATATGACTAACGCATATGTAGAGGGTCCCGAACTCACGAAGTAATCTTAGATTACTTATGATTCTACTTCTTTTGCAGGTAACCTTTAGTCGGGAAGACCATAGTGGGATCATCGAACGTTAGGCGACTGGCGTAGTTTCTTGTTGAATAATGTAAAAATAGTAATTTTTACTATGTATAATTTTTGACTCGGGAGCTCCAACTTATATGGTTTTGGGTAACGAATTGATAATGTATTATACTTAGTATAAATGAAATATTTTACTCAAAACCTACGAGTGTTCAATGATATTAGTCTTATCCAGACTAACACAACTCTATTCTCTGGTACGGGTTGGCAAGCCTTAGGCCGGGTTCTAGAGGGATGGTACGACGGATGGATTGACTGAGTCTTTGGATTTTTTCTAAGGACTTAGTCGAACCGACCGTTGTATTCGTCAGTTGTAGCATTCTCGAGCTATCTAGTTCTTAGATCGGGTCGGGGGTGTTACACGTATGGTCGGCCAAGTGGCAAGAGAATACAAGGAAAATAGGTAAAAAGCACTCGAGTGCATCGTACCGAGTCAGACCCGGAAGTCCAATTTCAACCAACTAAGGACGTGGAGCCTGATATCCAAGCCCGGACAAGTAACGGTCTATAAATACTACTCTACTTCCTTCATAAATGAGATCCAAATTGGAGATGAAAAAGACACATACTGAGCCCTATTTTCTCGAGACTAAAGCCCACTCCCTTGAGTTTTAGTCTCTTTATGGTTGTTTTGGACCATTTTCCTGGATCTTTACCCCGATTTCTCTTCTTCTCCGGCCATCTTTCGGTTGGAACTACTCAAATACTATGTTCTTCATCCTCTGTCTTACCACTAAATTTCTTTTATCAACTCTCAGTCACTTCGTTGACCATCTTTCGTTCACCCCGAAGTCACTCATTTCCTTTCTTTCCATTTTCTGACTATCCTTTCTCTTGCTCTCCACGACTCCCCGAAGTCTCTTCTATTCTTCTCTCTTTTGCCCTTTTTCCAACTTGAGCGTCGGAGAACTGTCGCAAAACACCCCCAATCGTATTTTCTGAAGCCTTCACGTGTTTGTTGATTGCACAGAAGCGGGTCCCCAGTGGTTGTAAAAGAGGACTAAAAATCTCCGAAAAAAATTGGCGCTAGAAGGAGGGGGGATAGACGCTTTATCCAAAATTAACAAGCGCTCTTAGATCTGAACAGAAAACCCAGAAATAAAACCATGAATAACGCGCGGGGACAACGCATATCGGCACAACCAAGGTATGACTAAGAGAAAGAAGATCTCCACCCACGGATGATGGAACTAGACCGTCAAGCGTCACCGAATTTTCGACGAGTTTAGTCGGAGAATCATCTGCTCCGAGATAAACTTAAAGAGATGATGAGGACATTAAGTACGGAGAAAAAGAGGGGGGAAGTATTTGACTGGCGGGCCCCCGTCCCGAGTCTGGATGCCATAAGATGAGGTAAACGAAGTAGCTTAACCTCAAAAGATTTCGGAGTGCCTGGGAAGAAGCAGAGAATATTACAAAAGGAACACCCCAATGACGAACCAATTGAACGGCGACCCTACGCAAGAAGTAGCCATCTTTGAGTCAATGAGTCCTACCTACCGGGGAAGCCTAGGTCTCGGGTTCGCTTGAGGACTCATAGGGCCCCCCAGTGAAGAATTTTATGATCCCTGCCACCCATCATATCTTTGTCCCGAAGAAGTGCCCCACTACGGAGGAAAAAGAAATAGGATGAGAAGAACTGTAGGATGGTGTTAAGCCTAAGAGGAAAGCGGTGATTATGGGGGATAACAAGGACACAAAGAGAAAATAGCGGAGGACCACCATGAAAGGAGTAATGGTCTCCCGCGAAGACATATGTGCGGGGTGGGCGAGACTCTTTAGTTACTCGAAAGCAGGTTGAGCGATTTGGCTGGAGAAGTACAACTGATATTACGGCTATAGCTGGGAATCGGATTCGGGAATGCGATGACCTCGCTTGCAATGCGAGAGAGTTATGCAATGGCGAGGGAGAAAGAAGGATACATCATGGCCATGTGCTCTTACCTGTCACCCGCAAAAATGTCATGCAATGGATATAATTCTCCTTGATCGCCAAACAAGGAATAGCCAGACCGTCGCTACGAGAAACCTAAGGGTCCTCAGACGATGAAGGAGTCGCTTTGAACGATGGATATCCTGGGGCTTCAAAGCAAGGTACTCAAAAATGGGAAGAGGCTAGCATTGCGTCTTAGCCAAGATTAAAAATCCAAACAAGGCAGGAAGCAGTGACGAAGAAGCCGGAGGCGAAGATGAGAAAAGAAGTAGTCAACAGTTACGGGAGGCATACAAAGAGAGTTAATGAAAATTTGAGAAAATGACAATCAATTCCGCGACAACGATAAAATGCAAATAAGAAACAAGATCAGAAAGGAGTCCGAAGATTATCCACGTGGGCCCCAGGGAACCTCAGAAAGTGAACAGGCGATTTCGTCCCTTCGCCGGGACCAGCATCAGATGTAGAAGTGCCACCCATTCCCCATCCTAAAGGATTGCCTTCAGTTTGAGTGTGGGAGTATAAATCCATGCCAATCGAATTTGTCGAGGATTTGTTAAGAGGGATGAAATTTTTGAGCAAAAACCACCAAAAACACAAACAGAGATCCAAAGATGAAGTTTTATTAAGCTGTTTAGAAAGCTCTTCGTGTGAGAGCAAAAGTACAGAGTTTTGCTAGGTCAAATTGTGGATCCCTCTCTCAAGAGATGTTTATGTCTATTTATACAAGTCTAAGTCGGCTAAGTCAATGTCTAAAGAGATAAGGAAGATTTCCTAATTCCTCGGGATTTCTTTTTAGTAAAACCGGCTACCACCACGGGCTTTAACCTCGTCGTATCTCTATTATGGGCTTGAATTCATGGGCTCGTTGTCTCGGCCCATATAATCGTCAGTTCGGCCCAACTTCCTGTTGCTGAGCCTTGGCTCGGGTGACACCATGGTTCACGGCTCGGATGGTACCATGGTTCACGGCTCGGGTGGTACCATGGTTCACGGCTCAGGTGATAACATGGTTCACGGCTTGGGTAATACCATGGTTCACGGCTCGGGTGACACCATGGTTCACGACTTAGGTGACACCGTGGTTCACGTCTCGGGTGACACCATGGTTCACGGTTCGGGTGACACCATGGTTCGCGGCTAGGGTGACACCATGGTTCACGGTTCGGGTCACACCATGGTTCACGGCTCGGGCGACACCATGGTTCACGGCTCGGGCAACACCATGGTTCGCGGCTCGGGCGACACCATGGTTCACGGCTCAGGCGACACCATGATTCACGGCTCGGGTGATAACATGGTTCACGGCTCGGGTAATACCATGGTTCACGGCTCGGGTGACACCATGGTTCACGACTCAGGTGACACCGTGGTTCACGGCTCGGGTGACACCATGGTTCACGGTTCGGGTGACACCATGGTTCGCGGCTAGGGTGACACCATGGTTCACGGCTTGGGCGACACCATGGTTCACGGCTCGGGCGACACCATGGTTAATGGCTCGGGCGACACCATGGTTCATGGCTCGGGCGACACCATGCTTCACGGCTCGGGTGGTGATAAACGACAATCTCGATCCTCTTGCCTTGACCTTGATCCGTTTGGCTTGACCCCGATCTATCTTCTGAACATGACCCCGATCCGTTTGTTCCACTGTGGGTCGCAACACCCGATCCGCCTGCTTTGTCACGGATCGGGGTACACGACCCAATCTTCTCCATGGGTTGCGACACCCGATCCGCCTACTTTGTCATGGATCGGGGTACACGACCTAATCTTCTCCATGGGTCGCGACACCCGATCCAACTTGTTCCGTCATGGTTCGGGGGTACCCGAACCAACTCGTCCATTCATGATTAGGGGTACCCGAACCAACTCCATTCATGGTTAGGGGTACCCGAACCAACTCCTCCATTCATGGTTCGGGGTACCCGAACCAACTCCTCTATTCATGGTTAGGGGTACCCGAACCAACTCCTTCATTCATGTTTAGGAGTACCCGAACCAACTCGTTCATTCATGGTTAGGGGTACCCGAACCAACTTGTCCATTCATGGTTAGGGGTACCCGAATCAACTCCTCCATTCATGGTTAGGGGTACCCGAACCAACTCGTCCATTCATGGTTAGGGGTACCTGAACCAACTCCTCCATTCATGGTTAGGGGTACCCGAACCAATTCCTCCTCTATGGTTAGGGGTACCCGAACCGACTCCTCCATTCATGGTTAGGGGTACCCGAACCAACTCTTCCGTCCATGGTTATGGGTACCGTTGCAAAGGCCTAAGCTAATGTTGTTCTTTTATACTTAGCCATTTTTCAATTGTTGATTCTCAAAAGGTGGAATCTGATCCCAACACCGAGGATGCGGCGATAGCCATGGAGGCGTTTGAAGCACGCGGGGATAGCCACCCCATCTATCGGAGCACTTGGGCGAGACGTATCGGGAAGCGGAAGGACGAAGTCAATAAGATTAAGGCTGAACCAAAAAGTGGCCAACGTCAACACAAACTCTGCGGCATTAAAAAGGGAGGGTGGGTCAGAGGAGCTGTTTGCAAAAGATCCCTAAAAATGATCCGTCAGGTGCTTGGTGAAAAATTATCATAACGGAAGAAAATCTTTCTCGGGAGAATGGCCAGTGAGCTCCCATCTACCACTTCATTGTGAAGCAAGAAAGAAGGGTCACGGAAGGGAGATGGAAGTTTAAATAAATCCTCCAGGAACCCGACTTAAGCAGGCGTGTCCAAAGGGAGATCCCATGCGGAACGAAAGACATCAGCAAGTGAAAAAACGAGAAATTGCTAAGGCGCTCAGGTCTGGAACTCATTACCTTCTAGAGTCCAGTGCGAGTAAAGGGAAGGATATTCTTCGTAACGAAGGAGAAGAACCTTTTCCCTGTCCGGAGGAGAAACCAACAACGAGGGCAAGGAAATGGGAGTAGGATGACCTCGTCTCCTACGGCGAATAAGGGTGAATAAGCGATAGGAGCCCTGCAAAAGCTCTGTACGGAAAGCACCGGCAACCATCTCGGCGGAGATGTCAACACTGGATAGGTCCAAAAGAACCTGAAGGGCGTTAATCAGACCCCACGCGATAAGGCTAGTTGAGGAGGGGCCAGCCGAACTAGGCCGTAGTAGTCCACCATCAATTGTGCGAGATGGCCCCTAAAACCTGCCAGGAATTAGGATGAACATATGGTTGTAAACCCCTTTAGAGGCAAAGCCGGATCAATCCGTTGCCTCGGAAGATAGAGATGAGGCCAGGCCAGAGAAGATGCTCTATCCTCGGAAAATTCGAGCGGATGTCCCTCGAAAGCCAAGAAAGGGGTCATCGTCGGTAAAGACGAATTGGAAGAAGAAGGCAGCGAATTAGAAGACATGGTTATGGCAAGGAGTAAGAAAAGGAGAGAGAGATAAGAGTCAGATAAGATGAGAAAGCGTGCGGATGATCAGATGCAGAAAAGAGAAAATTTCATTTATACACAAACACCGAGATGAGCAAAACGATTGGACATTCCTTGGGACAAAAGCCGAATAAAGAGGAATAACAGATTAGCCAATCATGTGTCAGTCATCGAATGAGAGCGTGACAAGCCAGGAAGAAACATTGATGAGATTCCTCTGACACAAGACCAGAAGTGGGAAAGTTCCGTCGATTCGATGTTCCTACATTTAATAAGGAGGAGAGGCGCAACCAAAACTCAGGAAGCCCAATAATCAAAGCAACACGATCTCCCCTTCGCATCCGTGTGACTACAAATAAAAATAATAACAAAAATAATATAAACGATATATACGTTTTATTATTCATATCCTTCGTTATCTGTATATATCCGTTAAGGGAAAGAGGCCTAGAGATCCAGTAAAAAAACAAAGGCCTAAAGACCCACAAAATTATGGAGAATTACAATTGTCGGGAAGGCGCCCTAATCTTCCGAAAATGCCCTTCTCGGGGTATCGTCCCGATGCAATTCGGCTCTAGGGAGCAGGAATGGTCTCCCAGCACTACCCTCTGAAATGCTGGATCCGTCTAGTAGTCTCCGAGGGGGCATGTCACTTGACTCAGGCCCTTTGTCTATGCGGGAGTTCTCATACTTCCCGTCAGGTATTCGGACTCGGGTTATCGCAACCTCCGAGGGGGGATCTCAAGCCCTCCCAGGTCTTCGGAGTCAGGTTATCGCAACTTCCAAAGGAGATCTCGAGCCCTCCCAGGTCTTCGGACTCAGGCAAATTCCTCCAAGGATCTCGTGCCCTCAGGTCTCCGGACTCAGGCAAAGACCTTCATAGGGATCTCGTGCTCACAAGTCTCCGGACCTGGGTTCCAGCCCAGAGGGCATTGACGCACCGCTCACGGCTACGTCCATGACTAACAACGGGATGAAAATCTTGAGCGCATGATCGATCGAATGCGTTTAAGGTTGGAATCCCGGATAAACTTGTGAACCCGAGAGAAATCTCTTGTTCAACCGTTGCATGAACCGTTAATTCAGGTTTGAATAGCGGGTTTTTATCACAACATGACAACGAGAGTAAGATCTTAGGCGCATGATAAATGAAAATTGTGTCTAAGGTTGGAATCCCAGAGAAACCTTAAGGAAAGAGAGAAATTCCACCCGTCACCCGAACTGTCAATTCGGGTTTAATAACGGATCATATTCCACACTCGACAAACGGGAGGGAAGTATTAAATATGTGGTCATACGACTGCATTTAAGGCTGGAATTCTAGAGAAACACTTACACTTGCACTTAAAAAATGGAAAGAGCAATTTTATCCGTCGTCCGAGCCCTCGACTCGGGCTCGAACAACGGAGGGGGCAATTATTGGGGATAAAATAATCTCCTTTGAGTTAAGCGAATCATCTGATGCTACGTATCACAACGCATGGCAGGACCCTTAATATCTTTGGTGGAACATATCTTTCAACAAAGGCTCTAGAGAAGTTTGGGCCTGAGTCTACAATGGCCCAAACCGACAGGTAAGGCGGACCAAGCCTATGTTACATCCCAGGTCGCGTATCCCGCTACCCGGAGTAACTGGCACTACAGGAAAATGGGTATTCTTAACAGCCAAAAACCGCTATCTAACGATACCATAGCGTTGTAGAAAGCGCTCTGTCTGCTCCCGTCATAATAGGTCCGGCACTTTCGATAGCATTTTTTTGCACTGCTATCGTGTTTTCATTTAATATAGCACTTTTTCTTATGCAATAATATATAAATACAATAGCAATTAATTATTGTTATTAATTAAGTTATTCATAGCATTTTTATAATTTTACTATAGGTAATAATTTCGGTAGTTTATTCCAATAATTTGTATTTTTGTAACATTTGTATTTTATTAATTTTTTTATTATATTTAATTACTATTATTATATTTTTATTTTGGATAAATTAACATATTAAAAATAAAATTACCATATTTTATTATTATTATATGAAACCATCATACAAAAAACGTATTATACAAAAAAAAAATCTATATTACACAAGTAACAACCAATCCAATTAGAAGACCACTTAGCATTGGAGTAAAGAGTATAGATCCAATAGTAGTACAACTAGTGAGAAGAATGCTCATGGCAACATCTGCTTTGCTCAGAGAACTTGCGTAGCTAGATAATTGAGCCCCTGCCACACAACATGTGAGTACAAAACCAGCGTAGAAGGTCCTCGGCATCCCAAAGGCATTAGCAACTAAAACCCCAAGGAACTGGTCTGTAACAAAAAAATTGTTCTCAAGAGTATTAGAAATCTGCTTAACAAAACTACTCAGGAAACATTTAAGAGAATGATCAGTTACCTTTTGAATGCAAAAATTGAAAGCTGGATTCTGATGGATAACATTATCCCTCCAATGCTCTGTAGCTGAAGCTAGAGCCAGTGCCATCATGGAGCTTGACCCTTTGTTGCAGCTTTCCTCAGAGGCCACAGATGCTAACCCAAGTGCCAGAGCTGCAATGGACACAGCAGAGTGACCACGGGCTTTCTCCACTCGTGCTTTATCTTTCTTCTTCGGATTCCTCGTGGTGTTCGGGTTGGTGTGTTCTTTGTGGTGAAACCACTTTGATAATCTCTGTAGCTGAAGCTAGAGCCAGCGCCATCATGGAGCTTGACCCTTTGTTGCAGCTTTCCTCAGAGGCCACAGACGCTAACCTAGCTGCCAGAGCTGCAATGGACACAGCAGAGTGACCACAGACTTTCTCCACTCGTGATTTATCTTTCTTCTTCGGATTCCTCGTGGTGCTCAGGTTGGTGTGTTCTTTGTAGTGAAACCACTTTGATAATCTCCCTGATCTATGTGTCCCAGCTGCGTTCATGATCTTCCCTGCCTGCATTTCCAAGGAATCATCAAAATCTAAAATTGAAAATTGGTCAAACAATCTCGTACAGGTGAAAGTCTTCGACTTAAAGTTGGTCTCTTATTTATCATAATGTCAAAGTCGTAAGAACATTAATTAGCAGCAGCAGGAAAAGGACCATTACCATGAGCATCTTGAAAGAAGACGGTAGGACTGTTCTGGACAACAGAAGACAGATCTTGGTGTTGTTATTACAGAAGACAGACCAATTTCATACTTGACTTCTACAGACTTCAAGGAGAAATTTGAAATGACAAAGAATGAGTTCTATAAACTGCCTAAGTGGAAACAAAACAAGCTTAAAATGACAAAGAACTCTACCTTCAGAGCACTGGATTTCTCTTTAATCTGCAGTAATGAAACAGGAGATTTAAAAAATCGGGATTGGGAAATTTTCTAGAGAAAATCGAACTTGGGAAACACAAAGAAAAATTCAAATAAAAGCAAGAACAAAAACTAATCACCTAAAGAGATCGACACACATAATCAAGAGAAACTCGAGATGCTACAAAAACTAAGAAAGTAGTGCTAAAAGTGCAAACTGAAAGCAAAGCTTAAAGCTTTGAGATAGACGAAGGAGATTAAGACTGAAATCCTTTTATTTTCCTTACATATCAGAGACAATTACAAGCATTACTTATTTATACTAGGGCTATTATACCTAGGTCTCTGACAGCTCACTTGCACATCATAGCTGTGATAGGAATGAAGCCAAAACGTACGGAAGACACAGCTGTGTCTTCATTCATTGAACATGCTTTTCCTTTTGAAAAGCAGAGCATAGCCGTTGGAGAAGGAAGCTTCCTTTGGGGCTTTATGGGCTCAGTTTCTTTTGGGCCGGAACTTTTTTCTGATCTTTTAATGAGGTGCTGCGTTTTAGTCTTAGGGTGTGTGATCGAAGCCTCTGTTTTAGGGAGAGGCTTCTCCACACTTAGCATTTTCTACGTTTCCTTACCTGCAGCACATGTTTTGACTTTGAGTTTGCTGACATCCCCCCTCAAAGTTGGTGTGGGTGGAGGAAGAACACCAAGTTTGAAGCGTAAGGAAACGAAGGAGTCATGAGGCAGCGATTTTGTGAAGATATCAGCCAATTGAAGAGAAGCAGGAACTTGTTTCTGATCTTTTAATGAGGTGCTGCGTTTTAGTCTTAGGGTGTGTGATCGAAGCCTCTGTTTTAGGGAGAGGCTTCTCCACACTTAGCATTTTCTGCGTTTCCTTACCTGCAGCACATGTTTTGACTTTGAGTTTGCTGACATCCCCCCTCAAAGTTGGTGTGGGTGGAGGAAGAACACCAAGTTTGAAGCGTAAGGAAACAAAGGAGTCATGAGGCAGCGATTTTGTGAAGATATCAGCCAATTGAAGAGAAGCAGGAATGTGTTTCACAATTATTGAACCAAGAGCGACCTTTTCCCGGACGAAGTGATAGTCATTCTCGAAGTGTTTGCTTCTGGGATGAAGAACCGGATTGGCTGATAGGTGAACTGAAGAAAGATTGTCACCGTAGAGAATGGCAGGGCCAGGTTGAGCAATGCCAAGATCACGGAGGAGATTGCTAAGCCAAGTTATTTCACAAGCTGCTTCGGACAATGCCCTGTATTCTGCCTTCGTTGAGCTCCGAGACACAGTCTGTTGCTTTTTTGCTGACCAAGAGATGAGATTTCGGCCAAGAAAAGTACAAAAACCGCCTGTGGATCTTCGAGTAATTGGACATCCAGTCCAATCACTGTCACTAAACGCACCAAGGTTGAAATCGATGTGTTTTGAAAAGGAAATGCCTAGACTGAGAGTACCTTTTAGATATCGAAGGACTCGCCTGAGGAGATTGAAGTCTGACATGGTAGGAGCATGCATCTTCTGACACACGTAATTGACGGCAAACTGTAGGTCCGGTCGTGTCAGTGTGAGATATTGAAGCTTTCCTGCCAAGTTTCGAAAATACTTAGGGTCAGAGAACAGAGTATCATTGTCTGGGAGCTTGTTGAGCTGCAAAGGTAGAGGTGTTGGCATTGGTGAGCACTCAGTTATGCCTGCAATTGCCAACAAGTCTTCTGCATATTTCTGTTGACGTAGAAAGAGGCCATCTTCATGAAACGTAGCTTGCATTCCCAGGAAATAGTGAAGCTGACCCATATCTTTAAGTCTAAAGTGATCTTTTAAAGCATTGAGAAGGTGTGTCATCAGGGATTGACTGCTTCCAGTGAGCACCATATCATCAACATATAGGAGAAGAATGAGAACCTCACTCTTGTTGACATAGACGAAGAGTGATGGATCAAACTTGCTGCAAATGAATCCATACTCCAAGAGATAGTTACTAAACTTATCAAACCAAGCTCGTGGTGATTGTTTGAGACCATAGAGAGCCTTATGAAGCTTACATACGTGATTAGGTTTGGTTTTATCAACAAAACCAGTGGGTTGTTTCATGTAAACAGTTTCTTGGAGATCACCGTGTAGAAAAGCGTTTTTAACATCAAGCTGTTTGATGTCCCAATTCATAACAGTTGCAGTGTGGAGAACTAACCTTACAGTGGCAGTCCGTACCACAGGGTTGTATGTTTCGAGGTAATCGATTCCTTCTTCTTGGTTAAAGCCTTTGGCTACTATTCTTGCTCTTAGTTTATCCAAAGTGCCATTAGCTTTGAGTTTGGTTCTGAAAACCCAGCGACATCCCAAGACATTCTTTTCTGGAGTATAAGGCACTAAGGACCAAGTATTAGTTTCATCACAAGTGTCCAGCTTTTCTTGCATAGCCTCTGTCCAACCAAGATCTTTTAGAGCACCAGACACTGTCTTTGGTTCTGGATAGGCAACTTTGTGAGTGAGTAGCACATACCTTGTATTTGGCTTTGAGATTCCCGCTTTGGATCGAGTGATCATCTGATGTTGAGATTGAGTGGAAGGGTTTGCAGGAGGGTGATGCACAGCTGAGCTGCTAGAAACAGGAGGGAAGCTGTCGCCTATAGGAGCAGATGGAGACTGATCCGTACGCTCAGGACTTCCTCTTATTTCTGCAGAAGCAATGCCATGATTTTCATTTAGAGTTGACATCACAGGTGGGTTGGGTGACTCGTAAGGTACCTCAAGACACAAATCTTGGAGAGGAGAGAAGGGGTTTGAGGTGGGAATGAGGTGTTGAACAGAGGCATCTGTGTCAGCCTGTACAACTGGAGAAGTGATAAATTTCTTGTGCCAGGAAGATACGAGAGGAGTAGTTGCTTGCGGATGCAAAGCTTGATATAGAGTAGCAAAAGGGAAAGAAACTTCATCGAAAATTACGTGTCTGCTGATGTAGACTCTTCCTGTTGGAGGGAACAGACAGCGATATCCTTTATGCTTATCACTGTAGCCAAGAAAAACGCATTTAAGAGATCTTGGATCAAACTTGTTGGAAGCATAATCTCTAAGCGTAGGAAAACAAGCACAACCAAAGCTTCTAAGAGATGTATACTCTGGAGCTTTGTTGAACAACTTCTGATAAGGGCTGAGGTTGCTAGGTAAGACTGAAGTAGGGAGAATATTGATCAAAAAATTTGCAGTAAAGAGAGCTTCAACCCAATATCTCTGCGGGATCTTACTTTCAAACATCATAGAGAGACCTAACTCGATCAGATGCCTATGTTTTCTTTCTGCAAGGCCATTTTGTTGAGGTGTGTGAGGACACGATATCAACTGTTGGATGCCACACTGTTGCAGATGTGATAAGAACCTTTTTCTTGTGAATTCTCTACCTCCATCGCATTGAAAGGAACCGATTTTGCAACTAAACTGATTTTCAACAAGTTTCTGAAAGAGGATAAAGACTTCATAGAAGTCTGATTTGCATTTCAAAGGATAAATCCAGCAAAAGCGTGACCAATTGTCAACAAAGATTACATAATAACGGAAGCCTTGACATGATTCAACTGGTGAAGGCCCCCAAAGATCACTATGTATCCTCTCAAGAGATCTAGTTGCAGAAAATTCAGAGTCAAGAAAAGGTAATCTACTGCTTTTTCCAAGTTTACAGGACTCGCAAACTGACTTGGTACTCTTTCTTATTGAAATAGCTTTATTTGCAGATAGTTGAGAGATAACTTGAGTACTTGGATGACCCAATCTTCTGTGCCAAATGTCTTCTGCTACAGCCTGTTGCCGAGAAGAAAAGAACACTTGAGCTGTTGGATCCTCCAGGAGATAAAGACCATCATGGTTTCTGTCCAGTGTCAGCACCTTCTTTGTTTCCTTGTCCTTAACAACAACTCCATCACAGTCAAATTCGAAGGAACAAGGATAGTCTGAAGTAAGTTTTGAGACAGACATCAAAGATTTAGAAATATCAGGGCAAACTAACACATCTTTAAGAGGTAATGTACCTGAGTCAGAGGGAAGAAAGGCTGAACCAGTATGAGTAATGGGTAAGAAGGAGCCATCACCAACCATGACAGAGTCTGAGCCGGTATACGGCTATGAGTGTTGGAGATGGTGGTGAGAGCTAGTGACGTGGGATGTAGCTCCAGTGTCTGGAAACCATTCCTGACCGGAGCTATCAGTTATCTCAGTGATTCTCATTGCAGCGAGAGCAGAAGTCACATGTTCTGGTTGGTAGCTGTTGTTGAACCTGTGCCAGCAGTTAAGAGCTTGATGACCAATTCTTCCACAAATTTGACAAGTTGGCCGAGTGTTATCCGCATCAGGAGAGGAGGAACCAGAGGGGAATGAGTTATGTTGGTGAAATCCTCTACCTCTGGTAGAGTAGGATCCTCAACCTCTGTTTCCTCTGAAATAGTTGTTGCCTCTGCCACGGTTGTAGGACTGATGAGGTTGAGACACAGTGAAGGCAAGATGCGGAGTCACAGTAGAGGTGTTATTGTAACCTTTGAGCCTATCATCATATCCAATCAACCGAGAAACCACACTTTCATAGGTAGGGCCAGGAAAATCATCCATTGAAATTTCAATGACAGTAATAATGGGTTCATAATCTCTTCCTAAGCCATGAATAGCAGCAAAGATGCGAGCTTTTTCACTTACTGGGTGTCCTATGGAAGTGAGTTGGTCACAGATGGTCTTTACTTCTCGGAGATACTCAGCCATGGACTTTTCTTGCTTAGTCATGGTCTGAAGCCGGCGTTGTAACTCAAAGAGACGAGAAGAGGAGACACGGTTGAAGTGAGTGGCCAGAGATGTCCACACCTCATGAGCAGAGGAACATCCAACCACAAGACTCAGCACATCTTCATAAAGCGATCCAAGAAGCCAAGTTTTGACAACCTGATCTGAACGGTGCCAGGCTTGATGGTCGGGATTTGAAGCTTCAGTTGTTGTTCCATCAGGTCGTGGGACATGAATGGTGGAAGAGGGCTGTTGAATGGCACCATTCACAAAGCCGAGAAGAGATTAACTAGAGAGAAAAGATTCAAACTGAATCTTCCAAATGATGTAGTTTCATTCGGTGAGCTTTATGGTAACGCAGTTTGAGATGTTTAGAGAGGGATAGGCATAGAGGTCCATGGATGTGTCCATGGCTCTGATACCATGAAAGCAAAGCTTAAAGCTTTGAGATAGACGAAGGAGATTAAGACTTAAATCCTTTTATTTTCCTTACATATCAGAGACAATTACAAGCATTACTTATTTATACTAGGGCTATTATACCTAGGTCTCTGACAGCTCACTTGCACGTCATAGCTGTGATAGGAATGGAGCCAAAACGTACGGAAGACACAGCTGCGTCCTCATTCATTGAACATGCTTTTCCTTTTGAAAAGCAGAGCATAGCCGTTGGAGAAGGAATCTTCCTTTGGGGCTTTATGGGCTCAGTTTCTTTTGGGCCGGAACTTGTTTCTGATCTTTTAATGAGGTGCTGCGTTTTAGTCTCAGGGTGTGTAATCGAAGCCTCTGTTTTAGGGAGAGGCTTCTCCACACTTAGCATTTTCTGCGTTTCCTTACCTGCAGCACATGTTTTGACTTTGAGTTTGCTGACACAAACATACAGACAAAGACCTACCAGAGACCTAAACAAAGATCTGGAATTGGTCGAAGGAAGTAACATAGCAGTGATATACTCGTTGAGACTCGGATCTACTTGTCGATTTACTTCTCTCAACATAGTGGTGGCGTGTGGTCTAGCGAGATCTCTTGATTATTTACAAGTATCGGATATGCTCGGGATCTAGGTTGTATTTGTTTGTGGATTTGAGTTTGGAGTAGAAGATTGTTACGGCGGAGATGGAGAAAGTCTGGTGGTGGAGCCATCGTGGTTAGGTTATATGAGAGAGTGGGGACCGACGATTGTATGAATCGAGAACGGAGATTAAAAGGTTGAATGAAAGCCTGCCGTGTATGTTGAGGTGTTGGGTTGGTGCAGTGTTGAGGAAACTTCCGGTGGAATTATTTGGCGAGGATGGAAGGAGAATAAAAACTTGTTCCACGATGAGAGATGCCATGGATCTGAAGGGTTTGTTTAGTTGTTCATATTGACCGTTGATTACATATAATCTGACGGTTTTTATTTCATGTTGCAAAGGATGCCATGGATCGATAACGTGGCGGTGAACAAGTTAGACGAAAACACAAAAATTAGTGGAAAAAATACATAGGTTTTCTTTCTAATAAAACTATTTAACAATCAATCAAACTATTTAGAAAATGATTATACTTAAAAAAAATTATAAGTGTTGGATTTTTTGGTATTTAACAATCAATAAAACTATTTAGAAAATGATTATACTTGAAATTTTTTATAAGTGTTGAATTTTTAGGTATATTATTTGATATTAATGTTTAATAATTACAATTAAAAATTTAGTGTTTATGGTTAACGGTTAGAAGTTTAGGATTTGTGTTTGGGGTTTAGAGTTTGTGGTTTAAAGTTTAGGATTTAGAAAATGATTATACTTAATTTTTTTCATTTATTCAATCCTAAATAAAACACTAATTTATTCATTTATTCTAAACCCTAAACCATAAATTATAAATCAAACCCTCAACCATAATTCTTATACCATAAACGACAAACTTTTGAAAACCTTAAATCGAATACTAAATCAAAATACTAGATCCTAAATAAAATACTAATTTATTCATTTACTTCAAACTCTAAACCATAAATCATATATCAAACCCTAAATCCTAAATCCTAAACCATAATTCCTAAACACTAATTTCTTCATTTATTCTAAACTCTAAACCTTAAACTATAATTTCTAAATCAAATTCTAACCCTAAACCAAGTACTTTTATTCATCAAAACCAAAATCCTATACCAAAAGTTATCTATGTATTGAGATACCCTAAACCCTAAACAAAAATCTCATGACTTCTTGTTTTTTATTTTATATTTTTATTAAAAAAAGATTTTGACATTTTATGATTTTAGGACCAAAAAATATTATATTGTATAATTAATTGAGAAATATAAAAATATTTTTCAAAAACCTTATTAAATACTCTCACTTATCCTAAATAAACCAACACTTTGATTGGATCTTAATTCTTTGATGTTAATGTAATTTGATTTGAGATTTTTTTGATGTTTTTTTTAAGAATTCAAATCCTAGAGATGAGATTTTTTGTATTTCCTTGAAGTGTATTTCTACTAATCGATGGATTTTATTGGGTTTAGAAACGAAAAAACAAGAAAAATATTTTAGAGAGAAATATCTATAGATGTATCAAAAAAAAAAAAAAAATTTAAATACATAAAAATGTCTTGAAATTCATAATTCTTTAAGCAATTCCGAAGAATTCTTCCAAAACGAGAAGCTTCTGCTAGTTCAAGCAATCACCCTGCAAAATAACAATATTAAAGATACAAATACGATACACAAACTAAAATAAAACATGGATATATACAATGTGTTTCAGATTTGCGGACGTATGGATATATATCCTCATCCCTCTCATTTCCACACAAAATATCATCCTTCTCGTATCAAGAACTCGGGCTAGATATGAAATCTCTTACAGAGCGCCAAATTCAAATTTTTTGTGTCTTAATGTTTGAATCATTGGTCAAAGGGTAAAAACACTTTCACCTTATGCGTGTTAGGGTAAAAGCAGGTGGTCCATACTTAAAGAACGATTAAAGCATAAAAGAACTGATTCCGAGGGAGCACCCCGGCACCCTATCCGCTGTGTCAGACGCTACAAAGGGTACGAAGAATCAGCTGCAGTGTTGCAGAGTCGTATGGTCGGCCATGTGGCACGAGAAGACAAGGAAATTAGGTGAAAAGCACTCAAGTGTATCGTACCGAGTCTGACCCCGAAATTCAAACCCGACCCAACTAAGGACGCGGAGTCCGGTATCCAAGCCCGGACAGGTAACGGTCTATAAGTACTACTCTACTTCCTTCATAAATGATCCGAATTGGAGACGAAAAAAACACATACTGAGCCCAATTCTCTCGAGACTCAATCTCACTCTCTTGATTTTTAGTCTTTTCTGGTTGTTTAGGACCATTTTCCAGATTTTACCCGAATTTCTCTTCTTCTCCGACCATGTTTCGGCTAGAACTACTCAAATACTCTATTCTTCATCCTCTATCTCACCCTAAATTTCTTTCATCAACTCTCAGACACTTTGTGGACCATCTTTCGTTCGGCCCGAAGTCACTCATTTCTTTTCTTTCCGTTTTCCGACTATCCTTTCTCTTGCTCTCCACGGCTCCTCGTGGTCTCTTCTACTCTTCTCTCTTTTACCCTATTTTCTGACTTGAGTGACATATAGCCATCAGAAAACACCCCACAATCGTGTTTTCCGAAATTTTCATGTGTTTGTTGATTGCGCATGAGCGGATTCCCCGAATAATTGTTTAAAAAGACTAAAAATCTCCGAAACAATTTTGATAATAAAAATATTTTAATATTGTAACTTATAAAAAAACTAAAATATTACAAATATTCTGACTTGATAAAAACTTTTAGTTTTATCATAAACTTTAAATACTATAAATATTTTTAACTTTATAAAAAAAAAAAAATTAAAATTATTTTAACTTGATTAAAAATTTAAAATATTTAATACTTTTACTTAATAAAAAATTCAATATTATCGAATATATGTTCTAATGACTTAATAAACATCTAAATTAAAATCATATAAGTTTTTTGTTGAACCATATAATTAGATTAAATATGATAAAATTATAAAAATTTAACTTAATAAAAACTAAAAAAATATAATATTTGCAAATACATAAATAGCGCGATTTGTAGTCCACATATTTTACAATTGTATTTATATACAAAAAATTAAAAGTTCGAATAATTTTTTTTGACAATTACATATTTTGTTGTTTACGTAATTAAAACTAGAGGAATTCTTTAAAATACCACTAAAATATGTTTTTGTTCCAAACGTACCATTAATTAGTTTTTTTTTCAAATTACCACTAAAAGTTTTATTTTTCTAAAAACACCACAAACACTAAGGATTTATAATTAAATTTTTTGGGTTTGGGTTTAATATTTTGGTTTTAGGGTTTAGTTATTAGGGATTATAGTTTAGTTTTTAGGGGTTAGAGTTTAATTTTGAGTATTTAAAGTTTAGTTTTAATTTTATGGTATATTTGGAAAAAGAAAAGTTTTAGAGATATTTTGAAAAAAAAAATTAGTGATAGTATATTTAAGCTATTTTGGAAAATTAGTCTTAAAACTATATTAATTTTTTAATAATATTTGTCCCTTAGTACGAATTAAAAAGAAAACAAAGAAAGAAAAAATTGTTTTTTTTTTTTTTTTGACTTCTCCTGGAAACCCTTGTTTCGTTTTGTTTCTCGATCTTCTTCCCTCTTATTTGGGGAGCTTAGATCCTCGTTTCTGGTTCTTTTGTTCATCGCTTCTTTCAATTCCTCGGTGGAAGATACCTCAAATTCCTCGGTCCGCCTCTGCTGGATCTGCAAATCCCGTTTCAATTTTCCTTCGAATTCGAGACATTTGTGATTGAAATAAGCAGGCGAAGATTTGGTCGGAGAAGGCGAGAGAGATAAGAGGATAAGAAAAAGTGGGAGGATGAGTTCGAAAAAGGTGGAAGGATCGTCTTCTCCGGCGATTCGACGGGACCCGTACGAGGTACTTTCTGTATCAAGGGACGCGAATGATCAGGAAATCAAATCCGCTTACAGGAAATTAGCTCTCAAGTAAGTTTCTTCCCCAATCTCGCATTGCAATTATAGCAAAGATGGTTGTTTTTGTTTATAAACCTGTAGGGATTATCTGATTTATCCTCTCGGAAAGATATAAGCTTTTCTTGGCTTCAACCTCATGGCATTGGATGCAATTTCTTAGGGTTTCTGGTTTGGTATTTGGTGTTGATAATGCATTAACTTTTATTTTGATATGTTAAGAATCTATCTCATGCTATTGCTGAAGAACCTTATTCGTTCTTCTGTCCATCTGTTGCATCCTAATGGCCTTTCTTCTTGGATTGTGCTTTACATTAATGGATCCAAATAATGGATAGGTATCATCCGGACAAGAATGCCAACAATCCCGATGCTTCTGAACTTTTCAAGGAAGTTGCATATTCCTACAGCATTTTGTCTGACCCTGAAAAGAGAAGGCAATATGACAATGCAGGATTTGAGGTGAGACTTGTCTCTTGTCAGTTTTCATAAGTAACAATAGGAATAGACTTCTCTCACACCCCGGTTTCACACGTAATGTTTCCCAAGTAAGTGTTTCTGTGCTTTATAGAATCATGTCTGCTCATAAGTAGCTTCTTATTAAAATCATCCAAGAAGATAACATTGATCATGTCTTGTATGGTTGTTTTTTTCTCAATGATTATGGTCCATTGTCAAGTACTCTATCCATCTCTCAACACATATTCTTGCAACTTCAATCTGAGTTGTTTCGTGATATTAGGCCCTCGATGCTGATGGAATGGACATGGAAATTGACTTGTCAAACCTCGGAACTGTAAATACCATGTTTGCAGCATTATTCAGGTCAAGTTAGTTACCTTTGTATTTTCTGGACCTCTTAAGAAAGCAATATATTCTAAATCCTCTCTGTTAACATTTCATTCTCCTCACAAATGTCAACTTTCAGCAAACTAGGTGTTCCTATCAAAACTACTGTATCTGCCAATGTTCTTGAAGAGGCTATGAATGGAACTGTTACAGTTAGGCCCCTACCTATTGGAACATCAGTTAGTGGGAAGGTGTGAAATCAGATTACACAACTTTCTTCTTACCTCATTTCCTTGTGTATTGGAACTGAAGTTATTGTAATATCTCATATCAGGTAGACAAGCAATGCGCTCATTTTTTTGGAGTTACGATAAGTGAACAACAAGCTGAATCAGGGGTTGTTGTTAGAGTAACATCAACAGCACAAAGTAAATTTAAGGTATGCTCGGAATGCCATTACTGACCATCCTGATTGTGTTTAGTGTATTCAGTGCATGCTGCCTTGTCCTTAGCTACTAACTTGTAAGTTGTCTTCACCTAATGAACGCTATGACTAACTTCTAAATCTGTCCATCTGCAGTTGCTTTATTTTGAACAAGATTCAAGTGGTGGCTATGGATTGGCCTTACAGGTACAAATAATATTGCTCTTAGTATTGAAAGAATATTGTTCTTAGTATTACTGAACTGTCGTTATATGAGAAAATAGTCACAATGTTCTTGATTTTCTTTTTCTTTTTATATACCTGGGAAAACTTCCAGTTATTTTTTCATGGTGATTTCATAACAGCATCAAGCTCTATTTGTTCTTGCAGGAAGAGAGTGAGAAAACAGGCAAGGTGACGTCAGCTGGCATGTATTTCTTGCATTTTCAAGTTTACCGAATGGATTCGACAGTGAATGCGGTATGCAAGTGCTGAACGTTTTTCCTTTCACAATTAGCTGACTCCTTAGAATATGCAGAGGTATTAAAGCAATCCGCATTGTGGTTGTGCAGTTAGCTGTAGCCAAAGACCCTGAATCTGCTTTCTTTAAGCGATTGGAAGGTCTTCAACCTTGTGAGGTTTCGGAACTCAAAGCTGGCACGCATATATTTGCAGTATATGGTATGGAATTATTACTCTTTTTACGATAGGTGGAGCATTTTTGAGACCTTAGTTTAACTGGTCTCTAGTTACTTTTCAGGTGATAACTTCTTTAAGACTGCATCCTACACGATTGAGGCACTCTGTGCCAAGACCTATGAGGACACAACAGAGAAGTTGAAGGAGATTGAAGCTCAAATCTTAAGAAAGAGAAACGAGTTGCGGCAGTTTGAAACAGAGTACCGAAAAGTAATTTTATACTATTGAGAGGTCAGTCAGTATTTAGGGAGACATTTAACCTAATGACTTGCTATATTTTTTGCAAGGCTTTGGCGCGCTTTCAAGAAGTTACCAACAGATATACCCAGGAGAAGCAAACTGTGCGTTGATGAATCTCTTTTCTCTTTATTACAATTTATTCCTTATTGAATTTTCTAAAAAGTGTGATTTGTGTATTTTGGATGATGGTGCAGGTGGATGAACTGCTAAAGGAACGAGATACAATCCATTCGTCCTTCTCTGTCGTGAAGACACCAAGCGGCAACAACTTGAGCAATGGAAGTAGCAGCAAAGCTCAGGGAGAGGAATCAAAAGGCGATGGGGATAGTGCGGGAGAAGAAGGCGGATCAGAGAGTAGAGACAAATCGAAGAGGAAATGGTTCAACTTGAACCTAAAAGGATCTGATAAGAAGCTTGGTTGACCGAAATGTGGATTTGTTGTGGGTCATTGGTTCATTCGTTAGACAGAACTGACTCGGTGACTGTTCGTCACTGGGGTGCGCTCTTCTATGTATGGTTTTGTAGGCATAATATATCTTCATCGGAATGGTTTTGAGAGAGAGATGCAAAAGCTCAACTTGAGATTGAGAGTGTTTCTTTGATATGTATCATTGATTCATTGTTTGTTATATTTATATATTTACATAAGTGTCATTGTTTCAAATTTATTTATTCGCATATCTGATTTTTGCTTTTATAAAAATGACACTATGAATACTAAATTGTAATTTTGATGAAATAAATGCGGAGATTTTTTTTGTTTATCTCGTTTGTGTTACCAATCGGATCAATTTTTTTTGGAAATATAGTGAATGGTAAAACTGCAACAATAATCGAATCAGGCCACTTTGAATAATTTTATTTTCTTTTTGGTTTGAAAAAATATAAATAGTGTAAATACAATTACAGAAAAAATGGGACTTTTTCCGAAAAACCCTTTGTGTTTCGTCTTCTTACACAATCTTCTTCTTCTTCCCCTCGTTTTTGGTTTGGTTTGTTCATCATTACTTTCTTGTGTTGAATTCCATGGTGTTCTGAAATTCGTGTAATTCCTCGGTTGAATAATACGTACTAGGTCCGAATTTTCCAGAAATTGCTTCGAATTTGAGACATTTGTGATTGAAATAAGTAGGCGAAGATTTGGTCGGAGAAGGCGAGAGAGATAAGAGGATAAGAAAAAGTGGGAAGATGAGCTCGAAAAAGGTGGAAGGATCGTCTTCTCCGGCGATTCGACGGGACCCGTACGAGGTACTTTCTGTATCAAGGGACGCGAATGATCAGGAAATCAAATCCGCTTACAGGAAATTAGCTCTCAAGTAAGTTTCTTCCCTAATTTCGCATTGCAATTATAGAAAAAGGTTATCTGGTTTTTATCTTCTCAGAACGATTTAAGCTTTTTTCTTGGCTTCAATTTCATGGCCTTGAATGCAATTTCTTATGAACAGAAAATTAGCTCTAAAGTTTGGCAATTTCTGTATGAAGTTTACGAATTCCATGTTTGGATACCGTAATGACTTGATGGGTCTATATGGTAAGCCTTGTGTTAGTCTAGTGCATGAGCATTGTAATTACCCTTAGGTGGTTTGTAGATCAAAAACTATACTTGACTGAGTTAGCATGAGAGCTAACAGTTTAACAGGAAGTTTAGGTAGAAGGAGTTGGGGATTCTGGATTGGTCTAGGATCTTGGTTTCGGAATTGGTCTGAGAGTTAGAGTCTTCTCTCGTCAATCAAGTCTCTTCTATGATGTGGTTCTTTGGTGAATTGAATAAAAAAGGAGTTTACCCTGTCACTGACTTTGATATGCTAAGGATATAGCTCATGTTTGACTTTGTTGAAGACTTTACCCACGGCATCTTGTGCTTGATCGGATCTTTCTTCTCTCTTCTGTTCATCTCTTGTGTCCTAGTTATGCCTTTCTTCTTGGATGGTGCTTTATGTTAAATTTCCTTTATTGGATTCAAACAATGGATAGGTATCATCCAGACAAGAATGCCAATAATCCCCAAGCTTCTGAACTTTTCAAGGAAGTTGCATATTCCTATAGCATTTTGTCTGACCCAGAAAAGAGAAGGCAATATGACAATGCAGGATTTGAGGTGATATTTGTTTTTTGTCGGTCTTCACAAGAATCAATAGGAAGAGAATTGTCAATCCCACTCTCACTCTCCTCTTTCATACTAAATGTCCCCAAATAACTGTCTATTCTATTCTTTCGCTTTATAGAATACCGCCTGCTCTTCTCTTGTCTCAATGTGCTTGTAGCTTATTAAAATCATCCAATAAGTGAAAGTTGACTATTTCTTCTATGGTTGTTTTTCCTGTTGTCACTTGTCAAGTACTAAATCTATTTCTCAACACGCATTCTTGTAGCTATAATAAGAGGTGTTTCATGATATTAGGCCCTCGATGCTGATGGAATGGACATGGAAATTGACTTGTCAAACCTAGGAACCGTAAATACTATGTTTGCTGCATTATTCAGGTGAGGTTATTTACCTTTTTTCTTGATTCTCTTAAGAAAGCAATCTGTTTTGAATCACTCTGTTAAACTTTCGTTCTCCTTAAAAATGTCAACATTCAGCAAACTAGGTGTTCCCATCAAAACTACTGTATCTGCCAATGTTCTTGAAGAGGCTATGAATGGAACTGTTACAGTTAGGCCCCTACCTATTGGAACATCAGTTAGTGGGAAGGTGTGAAATCAGATTACCCGAATTTCTTCTTACCTCATTTCCTTGTGTATTGGAACTGAAGCTATTCTAATATATCATATCAGGTAGACAAGCAATGCGCTCATTTTTTTGGAGTTACGATAAGTGAACAGCAAGCTGAATCAGGGGTTGTTGTAAGAGTAACATCAACTGCACAAAGTAAATTCAAGGTATGCTCGGAATGCCCTTTTCTACTAACTTGTAAGTTGTATTAACCTAATTAACGCCATGGCTAACTTCAAAAATCTGTCTATCTCCAGTTGCTTTATTTTGAGCAAGATTCAAGTGGCGGCTATGGATTGGCCTTACAGGTACAAAAGAATATTGCTCTTAGTATTAAAAGAGTATTGTTCGTAGTATTACCCTGTTACTGAACTGTTTTTAGATGAAAAAAAGTGGCACAATATTTTATTTTTCTCTTTATAAAAAACTTTCAGCTAGTTCTTAGAAAAGGTTTCCATTTTTTCTCATTGATGCTTTTATTTGCTCTCGCAGGAAGAGAGTGAGAAAACAGGCAAGGTAACATCAGCTGGCATGTATTTCTTGCATTTTCAAGTTTACCGAATGGATTCGACAATCAATGCGGTATGCAAGTGCTGAACGTTTTTCCTTTCATAATTAGCTGACAACTTAGAGGATCAGACTATCAGAGTTGTTAAAGCAATCCACATTGTGGTTATTGTGCAGTTAGCTGTAGCGAAGGACCCAGAATCTGCTTTCTTTAAGCGACTGGAAGGTCTTCAACCGTGTGAGGTTTCGGAACTGAAAGCTGGCACGCATATATTTGCAGTTTATGGTATGAATTATTACTCTCTTTTTGCAATAGCTGGAACTTTTCTGAGACCTTAGTTTAACTGGTCTCTAGTTACTTTTCAGGTGATAACTTCTTTAAGACTGCATCTTACACGATTGAGGCACTATGTGCCAAGACCTATGAGGATACAACAGAGAAGTTGAAGGAGATTGAAGCTCAGATTTTAAGAAAGAGGAACGAGTTGCGGCAGTTTGAGACAGAGTACCGAAAAGTAATTTTCTACTATTGACCTCAGTCAGTATTTAGGGATACATATTACCTGATGATTTGCTATATTCGTTGGCAGGCTTTGGCGCGCTTTCAAGAAGTTACCAACAGATATACCCAGGAGAAACAAACTGTACGTTGATGAATCTCTTATCTTTTTATCACAATTTATTCTTTGTTGCATTTTTTGCTGTGATTAATACACAATGTTTCTAAACACAATATGTATTTGATAGGCAATAGAATATGAGTTGTCTGATACATTAATGGAAAATCAGGAATAGTATAAATAGGTGGGAGGGAGCACAGATTTTGGGCCTTCAGATCAATCTGGTCGTTGGGAAAAGCCTCTTGGCTTTTGGGAGAGTTTGTAGATCCCTGTAACAAATGATTACTCTTTGTTTTCTGTGTCGGTTTGCTCTTTGTTCATAGGTTGCTTATGAAATAGTTTGACGAATTACAGTTGAGAAATAAAGGAAAACCTTGTCGATTCTACTACTCTCTATTTATTCTTAACAGCATTCTTGTTTTTGTGAATTTTGTGCTACCAATGCTAACCAAGCACATGGACCACATATACAAATCCAAGAGCTCTTGCAGATCTTTTCCGACATACTTTTCATCATTCTAAAAGTGTTTGATTTGTCTTTTATGGATGATGGTGCAGGTGGATGAACTGCTAAAGCAAAGAGATTCAATCCATTCATCCTTCTCTGTCGTGAAGACACCAAGCGGCAACAACAACTTGAGCAATGGAAGTAGCAGCAAAGCTCAGGGAGAGGAATCAAAAGGCGATGGGGATAATAGTGCGGGAGAAGAAGGCGGATCAGAGAGTAGAGACAAATCCAAAAGGAAATGGTTCAACTTGAACATAAAAGGATCTGATAAGAAGCTTGGTTAAACCAAAAGGTGGACTTTTTCCTATGTCGGTAAACTCAAATCTCACCCGGGTTATTGCTATTTTGTTCATTCGTTAAAAGGGAACTTATCTGTCGTCACTGGTATTCTCTATGTGCGTTTCTTTAGGAAAATATGTTCATTGGAATGATCCATAAAGCTCTTTTATTGCGGAAGGATTGTTGTGGTCATAGGAAAGTTTTCAACTTGGGTGTTTCAGTTCAGTTCCACTCTTTTGATATATGCAATATTTTGATATATTGTAAGTTTTTGAAGTAGCAGTTCTCTTTGGCCCATATATCGTAGACCACAGGCCCTTAACTAGAACAGTTGACAGGTTAAGAATAGTTTTTTTTAATATATATATATATATAATCCGGAGATTCTGGACCGAATCATGTACATCTTTAGGATGGGATAAGAGCGGGTTTTAATTCCCTCCCATGGGGAATCCCCAGCCCAATACCTTCTTGGTAAGTTAAGAATAGTTTTCCTGAAAGAAACAGTACATTCAAGCAAATTATAAATGAGTTTATTTTTCGAACTTTTAGCTTATAATATTTGGTTTTTGTATTAGTGATGGACAAATGGATTGATCGTGAAACGTTCAAATCAATCAATAAAAATATAGAGAAATTATATATTTTAAAGTCTAATAAGAGAGTAAAGTCGGGGCTAAATCTTTATATCATTCGTAAACTTTCGTCTTTAGGCGTATGCATGAAGTTACTTACCTTTTTTCTTATTGAAAATAGTTTTTAATGTTATTGTAATGTCAAATGACTAGGTTCCAACTAACATCGTCAATGTGTAGTAAGGATGTCAAATTATATAAAAATCAAGGCAGAAAGTAAAAAGATTATTGGGATATGTTGATACTACTAATATAAAAAGGCAGACCATTAAAAATGATAAACCTGTTTTGACTTTTTGAAGCCCTATTGGATTAACAACAATTTTGGATTTGATTGGTGATCAATTTTTGTGTAGTGGAGTAGAGGTTTTTTAGTGGTTATGGAGAAAGCAGTGATGTTAGAAGCGCTAAGAAGCGATATAACAAGAGATAACAGTTCAAAAGTAGTTTTGATTTGTATCATTTGAGTGGTTACAATCTCTATATACATAAAACAGAAGTCACAATTCTCAAAGCGACACGTGTCTTTAACCATAATTTTTTTATTCTATCTTTATATACATAAAACAGAAGTCAGTAGACAATTCTCAAAGCAACACGTGTCTTTAACCATAACTTTTTAATTCTATTAATGACAATTAATAATTAATAATATTCAAAACTTAATTAGTTATCAAAATATAAAAAAATCAAGAAACCGATCGGCGGTTTGTCTCCCTCACCCACGAATCACAATAATTTTTATTAGTACACGATCTATTCCTTTTGTTAATTCTTATAATCTCATATCACTCAAATTCGTGAATAATCACCGATGGAGCAATCTACATTAAGCTACTTAATTTCTATTGTCTTTTTCTTCGAATTCAAAACGTTGGTCCATTACAGAAAACGCAAATGTGAGACTGAAGACGGTGAGTTATTTTGCATTTTTATTTCAACTATCCATGAAAAACTTTCAATGATTCACTCTATCAAAAAATAAAAATAAAAAAACCTTTTAACGATTATGGAGTTTTATTGAGATTTTTTGTTTTTGTTTTAATGCATGGTTAGCGTCACATCGTTGAAGGGACGAGATGACACCAGAAAAATTGGGGAAAAACGTTACGATGGGTGATCGGTTTCATGCATTTTCTTTTTACACGATTATATCAATACCTCTACCCTTTCCAGTCTCATTTCATCAATTTTCTAATTTGAATTCATTTTGCAGAGCTTCGTGCCATAAAACAATCAGTCAATCCTTTATATACTAAAGCACAAGTCACTTGATGACATGTGGTAATTTTGTTTTTAACAAGAAAAAGTTCAACAAAAAAAGATTTGGCACATAATTAAAACAAAAAGAAAAACTAAACGTGTTTAAAATCACAAGTCAGAGAGACTCCTAAAATCATTCTTAGATTAACAACTCAATATTTTGTATAAGTGTTTCATCCATAAATTTTTGAGAATTGTTTTTATCTATCAATGTCTGATTAAAATTTAAATAATTAATAAAAAATTCTAAAACACTACAATAAAACACAAATTACTTGTGCAATTAAATGATGATATGTGGTAATTTTTTTTTAACAAAAATAGGTTTGGCACAGAATTAAAACAGAAATCACAAGTTCGAAAGAAACACAAGTTAGAGAAAGACTCCTAAAATCACTCTCAGATTAACAAATCAACATTTTGTATATCCATAAATTTTTGAGAATTGTTTTTATTTATCAATCTCTAATTTAAATTTAAATAATTAATAAAAAAAAATTTAAAACACAAATAGTGTCCATTTCTTCTCCCCTTCTATTGCTCCACTCTCCCACTATCTCTTCAATTTCAACTTCTTCTTCCATTTATTTTTAAAATCGATTCTTGCTCATTTTCCAATAAAAGAAAACGAAAGATTCTTCTGCAATCTCTCTCATTGTATTCTAAAATCTATCCACATATCTGCACCAAAGGATGAAGGAGAAGACGACAATATGTATATATGTCTTTCACCAAATTGGTTTTTGAAGATGAAAAAAAAGACGAGAGGATTAGAGATACCCGACGAACACAACGCTTTTTTGGGATAAATTGTGGGAGTTTCAAACATTTGGCTCATAATCTCTTCGGTACCCGGAGTCAGTCTTTACATTTGGCTCATAATTTTTTCGGTATCCGGAGTCAATTTTTAGATATTTCGATTTAAAGAATAACTCTTCGTCCCAAAAAAAATTTAAATTCGGGGCACAAAGAAACCAACCCCCTTATATTACCACTAGGCCACCACACCTTTGGTAAATATTTTTTTTGAAAAACGAACACTAAGCTTTGACGGATGAAAAAAGAAGAAGGAGATGACTACACGAGGTAAGTAGCAAAATCACTTAAAAATCTTAAACATTCATCCAATTTCTATCTCACATAATTTTTAAAGTCTCTTCTAGATCGGCCATCAAATGGAGATTTGTTATTCTATTTTCCTTCATATTCTAATTTAGTTTCTTCTTCGGTTTTAAACTCATTTTCTGTACTACAGGATAATACTAGAAATGCTTGAAACAAACACCAAGAGTTTTGTAAATATTGATTTCAAAGCAACATTAACCACACCAAGAGTTATGAAACTAGAATTTTTTTTTCTGACTGAAATTTGTCATTAATGATTAATATATTTGTTGTTCATCTTTTCTTCTTTTTTTTCCATCATTAACAGATATTTTTTATTATACTTTTAGTATTTAGAAATTTATGCCCATATTCAAACTTTGATGACTTGAAAACTATATGATAAAGCACAAGTTATAGATTATAGACATGCATGTTTCTTAAAAAACAAGATTATAGCCGTGCATCGCACGAGACAAATACTAGTAATAATATAAATAGTAACAAACAGAAAATCAACCGGCTTCATATTTATTGGCAGCTTTCAATCTCTCTTACTTTGGTGGTGATTTGTCTAAAAATAATCATATAAGTTTGAGAAAATTTCGTTGCACCGAATTTCGTAGCATCACGTATAATATATTTTATATGAAATTAATAGCGCCACGTATATACCAACACTTACAACTTAATTTTACAGGCTAGTTTTCGAAAAATTTAGACTTTTTATAAAAGAGTTCAGACTATCCAGTCATTAAAAAATATTCTTACGTGACATTTTGTTCATGTTATTTTGCGTTTGAATCCAAAAACCATCAAGTAAGTAATTAGTCTAGAGCATCCAAAAAAATTCGGGCTACTCAACTGATCTTGGAAAAAAAAACAAGCGATAATCTAATCTTTTGGCCAAGGCATGGACAAGATATTGATTCACTCTCTGCCGTTCAAGACGCGTGTTTAAATTAAAAAAATTATGTGCAAAAAATTGTTTTGGGTAAATTAAAACCCAAATAACATGTACTAACACGTTTTGATATGTAAAGTGAATATTCACGTATTGATACAAACACGCAAGTGTCCAAACTATATATATATATATATATCAAAATAAAATTAACTCAAAATCAAAATCAATATAATAGAATATGGTACTTAGCAAAAAAAAATTAGAATCATAATTAATAACATAAAAAGAGCGACCAAACATATTAGCACTATACTGACACGATTCACGTTTCTAGCCGATCCAGAGTCTGAATAACTAAAACAGATTACTTGAGTGGTTGTGTATGCGTTTGATGTTTACAATTATAATTAACATATAAAATTTACTTAAGGTAAAAAATAAGGGTTCATTTAAAAAAGATTACAACCTAACTGTAAAAATAAATACGAAAAAACGATCGAGACAAAATATGAATGGATTGGATCCTTAGTTTAATTGAGAGGATAATCATTTTCCGATAAGTGATCAAATTCGTCTGACATACACATGATACTTCTTCATCTTACACAAAACCTAACAAAGTCTTTTCTAAAAAATTAAAGAAATATCAGCTTTCCATGGTTGCTTCCTCGATGTGAGGCATAAATTATGGCTACTTATTTTAACCAAAAAAAATATATGTGGCTGCTTATATCTGAAAATCACGGATCAATGGCACCGTTTATGCAACTATTGATCATATTATATATATATATATATATATAGATGCTAAAGCACATGTATCAAGGCTTTATCAGAGAACAATGCATAAATGAGTAGTAAAGTAAAACATGGATATAATAAATAAAGACCAGAATTTTTTGTGTCAGCATCTTTCTAGATGTATAACTCATAACTGGAGTACGTGCATAGAACTTCCGAATACAATTATTTTCTAACTTTTTTTAAAATATGTGTATTAAAGTATATATACTTTTATAAAAATAAATTTCTTTTAAATTTTATAAAATAGTTATGTTTTTCATGTCCGTGGCACATACTTATTTTTAGATTTAACATCAAGTATTTGAATTTCGCCGTTCAGCTAATTTCGAAGATGAACAAGCTTTTCAGTAAAAAAATTTCGTAAACCTACCACAGATAAAACTTCTAAACTAAAATTCAAGTGACCAATTGGTCAATGCGCAATTTTTTTATATTTTTTATAGAGTTTATCCACGAGCAAAGTTTACACAATGAAGTCGAACATCGAACTATCATGTAGTTGTGCATTTAGTCCGATTCAATACGACTGTCTCACCACACGCAAGTTTCCTGGCAGATGCTTCGTAGCTAATACTATAATTTTCAACTTTCCTAGCGAATATTAATTTGCCATTAAGAGTTTAGATGTATGTGAGTGTGCATGTTAATTGTTAATGTAACCACTTGACGTGTCCCACTTCGATTAATTTGTAACCTAAAGCCCCTCTGCTTTAAGAAAAGGGAAATTTAGTAAATAGTTAAAGATTTAATTTTCTCGACTAGGCGTCACTTGGAACATATGATGGGGCTTTGTGATGAATCATCACACACCACCTTCTTTGGGTGGCTTCAGAAAAAAATATGCTTAGGAGATATCCATTAAAGGAGATTTGGACTTGAAAAATCAAATGTCTAATTTTGGTTTTTCTTCTTTCATATTCTGAAAACTTAAAGTCTCTTTTGGTGGAGTCTTCCTGATGTGTGGGTTAGACTAAACTAATTGCGTTTGTTAATAAAAACAGTTTTATTATCATCCCTTTTGTGGGAACGACTTTATATTAAAGTATTAGTTTATTTATTATAAACCACATTGGCTGAATTTCGCTGCTAATCAAAATTTGGTGGGCCATAATTTTGATCTTGGAGATCTTATAATGATAATATAAAACATCATTTCTATCAAAACTGATATACTTTGATAAGGATACACCTATTAGGATGGTGCTAGACAAAAGCATCAAGAGATAGACAGCTGGTAGTTCTATTTGTCAAATTATAACACTTTTGCTGGGACATGGTGTATATAAATTGGAAGAAGAGATTAAATTTATTAATCCCTAATTTGAGATTAATTATGAATTTTATGAGATTGTTAGACTTTTTGCTTATTGGTTCGTCAGTTTTGGTCTATAACATCACTTCTTTATATTGAACCCAACTATTAGCTTTGATTTATGCTCTTTATAACATGCGGTAAGAAATCTCTCTTTCGTACTTATAGGTTTTTAATGTAATATTTTAGAATTGCATAATCATGAAAAATAAAATAAAAATATGGAATGGAATGACAGAATTATTGAACAATTTAATTTTGTTTATACTAAAAAGAGGAACTCTTTAAAATACCACTAAAATATGTTTTTGTTTCAAACATATTATCACTTAGTTTTTTTTTTAAACCAAAAGTACCACAAACACTAAAAATGAGTTTTAAGGATTTATAATTTAAATTTTTTTGTTGGAGTTTAGTATTTTGGATTTAGGGTTTAACTTTTAGGGATTAGTGTTTAGTTTTTAGGGTTTAGGATTTAATTTTGAGGGTTTAAAGTTTAGTTTTAATTTTGTGGTATTTTTAGAAAAAAAAAAATTTAAGTGGTATTTTTGGAAAAAAAAACTAAGTGATGGTATATTTAGAACAAAAATGGATTGCTGTGTTATTTTTGAGAATTGACCTTAGAAGAATATGATTTTTTTTTTACTTTTATTTTTTGTAAATTATTTTGGGAAATGATGGAAGAACATAATGGCAGAACCTAAATACCAATTTCAAAAATATATTGTGATTATTAGAAACCATTGAAATTATGAAATCATTTATCTATTAATACCATAATGTTTATTAAAAATGTGAAATCATAGCCGAAAGATCTTTTTATAATCCATTTGGATTCCAGTTTCACTGGCCTGTGCTTTTTACCATCACCTAACAAGAAAAAATCAAACTTTCAGACAAATTTTATTATATATTTTTTTCGCATCGACTAATGTTTTATTTCAATGTCCAGGAAGAATAGAGAAAGACCCATCATTGTATAAACTTTATATATACTCAACGCAAATTGGCCAATACTTTCTCCTCATTTTCCTTTTTAAAAACCTGTTTTTTTCATGAGTATATTATTTATTCTATAGTGCTTAAGTCTTACCCTAAAGTAGTTTTAATTTTATGTCACATATCCTAAAGTTGTTTTGAAGTAATCTGGAGAAAGTAAAAGTGAACCAAATTATGCGGACAAATTGCTGGTGAAACCAGTTCTCAACTGTCCAAAGACTCAAAGATGAGTAAGTCTGTCTCCCATCCCAAGAAGATGCAACTTAGTTTAAAAAATCTGGAAATTTTTCAGTGGTGTTCTACAAAGTGGGACCAACATGGGTTATAATTCCTAAGAAAATAAAATAAAAGAACAATAAAAAGGAAATTTCAGTTTTATGAAAAAAGGTAGGAAGAGATAGACAATATGGATTCATAATCACATGTGTAACCCTTCATTAGTGGAGAAAACCTAAATGCCTATGTCCTCCCACTTTCTCATAGGCTCTTGTTTCCTTCTTCACTTTAATAATTTCCAAACTTGCTCCTTTTTAAATTGGCAGGACCTAAAAATTAATAATCGTTTACAGGAAAAATGATTGCCTGTATAATTATAATTCAGCACATGGTTATACATTTAGACTAAATTAATGTATCAAAATTTATACTAAAAATTGAATTTATATGGTGACATACACAAACAAATATAGGTTATGTGACTAACAACATAACCATCATTTTCGGCACTGTTCCGTTGTACCGCACGACGAAATCCGATATCGTCCGGTTAAACTCGAATTGACCCAAAAAAAAATCCGATCCGGTTAGTATTTATAACCGACCCAACCCAAAGCTCAAGTAAACGGTTTATAAATATCTGAAAAATAAATAAACCCATAGGTATTTTTAGACCTGTTAAGCGGATCAACCCCGTCCCGCTAGACCAACCCCACGACAGGTTTAAAATTTTTTGACCCGTCCCGCAAAATCTACGGGACAAAAATATTGAACCGGCACCGCCCGCTTATCTTTTCGGGACCCGCGGATAACCCACGAATATTTTAAATAAACAAAAATATTAATTAATTTAATAATAAAATTTAAATATTATAAAAAAATACATAATTTTCTTTGAAAAACTAAAATTTTGTTACTTAATTTATATATATTATATAATATTTCAAAAATTTAGTAATAGTAGTTGGTAAATATTTAAAATTAATATATTTTTAGTTTTTTAAAAAGTTCGCGGATAACCCGCAAATCCGCGGGGTTTATCCGTAAAAACTGGCATTTAAAATACCTCGCCCCGCGAGAACCGATTGTAAATGGACTGAAATTTTTTGACCCCCCACCAACCCCGCGGAGGGGCCACGGGCATTGGTCCAAATTGACACGTCTAGGTATTTTCGGATAGTTCGGATAAATTTTACAATTTTTGCGGGTATGTTTGGGTACCAGATTTCATCGTGCGGTACAACGGAATAGTGCCAAAATGATGATTATAATGTTAGTCACATAATATATATTTATTTGTGTATGTCACCATATAAATTCAATTCTTAATATAGATGATACATTAATTTAATCTAGATATATAGCTATATACTAGACTATATTTCTTATAGCAATATCTTTTCTTTTTTACCCCTAATCGTTGGATCCACCTTCATACATTATTCATCCTTGAAACAAATATCTATCATTAAAAAATCTTATTTTTTCTTTTTAAGAAATCGGTTGTTTGGTCATAGTTTTAGATTATAAATACTAGAATAACTTGACAAAAAACAAATATACTAAAATAACAAAATTCATTCTAAACTAAAAACTTAACAAACGTTAAACTCGGTATTTAAATACTTAAAACACTATAAATTCGATTGGTGACAAAAGGCAATAAATATTTTTCGATGGTAAAGAAAATAACAATAAGAGATGTTGGTACATAAACGGGTAAAAAATAATGGTATCTTAAAAACGGATAGTTCTGTTATTAGATTTAGTTGGCAAAAAATGATAATATAATAAAAAAATAGAAGTACAGTAAAATAGTAAAATAATCGATAAAACTACAGATATTAAAAAAAAAGGAATTTTGTAAATTATTTAGCAGTTATACTTCAGCAAATATATTTTTTTAAATAAACAAATATACTATTACCAGCTCATAATGATAGCAATACAAAAATTTATACCGCCAGTTTTTATTTTGAATGCCAATTTTTTATCGCATTGTTGGTACTGCAATATTGATTGATGATATAGCTGGCAGCACAATACTTGCCGCCACCGTTTTAAATCATCAATCAAAGCCAATATACGCATTTTGCATGTGATGATATGGCTAATGATGATGTTGATGGGCTCATATTGTCCAATAAATAACCATCTCGATATGGTCTAGCAAATGAAAATTTCGATCGCATCTTCGTTGCGATCTACGGTTGCTTAACTTTTTTTATTTTATTTTATCGAATGTTTCCAAAGGTACCATCTACGCTCGTTTATATGTAAACTACCAGAATAACAAAAAAAACAAGAAAAATTTGGTTGGATAATCATTAAAAAACCATAATTTGCAAAGTAACCAAAACATCTTATGTGGCACAATCCTAATCTTTGGATTAATGGGTTTTAGTTACTTTGCAAATATATATTTTTGTGGTTATCCCACAAATTCACCAACAGTTAATTCTGCACATTAATTTAACATTTAAGTTTTGAATGACGACATCTCACACTGTCCCGTCTCGCACTGAACAGTAATAAAAATCTATATTTATATATATATATATATATATATATATATATATCTAACAAAAATCTATATTTATATATGTGTATGTATATATTTTTGTTACTATTCGAACCTCACTCACTTAATCCGTCCCGCACCACACTATTAATATTAAAAGATTCCAACACATTTTGTATTACGACAATCGACACATGTGGACAATGATTCATTGAATACTATAGAACCTTAAGCAATCTGCTAGTTTTTCGTCCCAAAAAACGAGATAAGAGAAAAACAAAATTATGATTAAAACAAGAATGAGAACTAAATGACTATGTCAAGTGGTCACCAAGCAGATCTGGTCCCCCCGCAAGAAAAAACCTATGACTTATATTTGAGCTCTTAGATTACATTTTAAAATTAATTTTACGACAGGCCAATCCTTGTTTTTTCTAGTCATAGGATAGGCCTATCTTTGTTTCTTTTAAGTCATAGGATAGGCCAATCTATATATGCTTGTATGTGTTTTAAAGTAAATATCCAGACACACATATCATTAGAGAGTCCTTGAGTTCCACCAAGAGACGAGGAAATAACATATTACTCGATGCACAAAACATTATTAACAAAAGTCAAAAACAAAGTTTCATTGGATCCGATAAAGAAAAAAGCAGAAAGTTAAGTTAATTGCATGTTTGACATCTTTTTTGCTTTTAGTTATTTCCAATAAGAAATATTAACATGATCATCATCAAATACGTGCCCAAACCAGTGACAAAATTATTTACCTATATATAAATTAATCGTACGCATAAATAATTGTTGTGTAGGTCTTATTTATGCGAAGTCCACATTACATGTATATTGCATACCGAGGAGCATAAGGTTAGGAATAAACTATCATCTTCATCTAATATATTAAAGAGATAATTACTAAAATAATTTTGAAAAATACTATAATTATTAAAACAATTTTGTGAAAAAGGGATTTACTAAAACAATGCTCAAAAATTTTTAAACCTCATTTTTCTGTTTAATAACGAAAATGCCATTGACATTTCAAAAAAAAAAATATTTATTAAAATAATAAAAAAAAAAAAATTTTAATAAAAACTTAATTTTTTTTTAATTTTAATGATATAATGCGTTTGCGATCGTCATTTACAAATGACATTTGTAATCAGCATTTGCGATCGCATTTGCGATCGCATTTGCGACTGGCATTTGTGACATGCATTTGCGATTAGCGTTTGCGATTGGCGTTTGCATTTGAAATCATGGTATACTTGTTTTCTAATTATGGTAGACTTGTATATCGAACTGCGTTTGCGACTAATGTTTGCGTTAGAAATTCGTTGTATGTAAAATATAAGTTAACATACAAGTCTACCATCATTGTATGTAAACATACAAGTCTACCATCATTGTATGTAAGAATACAAATCTACCATCATTGTATGTATACATACAGGTCTACCATCATTGTATGTAAGCATACAAGTCTACCATCATTGTATGTAAGCATACAAATCTCCTATTGTAAATCTACCGCCATAGTAACCAATAAATCTACCAACTGAATGTTGTTTTAGTAAACTCAAAAGATTGAATAACTCTACCGCCTCAATAATAAGTCTACTACTCATTATAAATCTGTCATCACTAAAAATAAATCTACAATAAAAAAACACGCGTAAGTCTACCAACTATGAATTTAACTCTACCACGAAACTTTACTCTACCGTCAAACAAAATAAATCTACCACTCAATTATAAATCTACGAGTTAAATCTACCATTCGACTACTAAGTCTATCACTCAAAAACAAATCTACCACCATTGGCGTTAACTCTACCACTTATATTATAAGTCTACCACTCACAAACATCTCTACCACCAAATAAGTCTATGAAATAAGTCTACCATTTGAATATTAAGTCAACCGTTTATGGACTAAGTCTACAGACTTGAATTAAGTCTACCAAGCCCTTTATAAATCCACCAATCATTAAATAAATCTACTATCAAGAGTATGGTAGACTTTTCATGTTTTGGTGGGAACTATTTTTCCTGACTTTGCCTACGTGTCCAGTCTTAGTAATGACAGTTTCGTAAATACGTTTTTGTCTTCAAATAAAATAAGAGTAAAATGGGCAGAGGAGATTGTTTGAGTAATTATGAAAGATGGACATCACTTTGGTCCAAAACAAACTTTGTAAGGTTGTTTGAGTAAATTTCTCTATATTAAATTATCTATGGTTTTCAGCCTTTTCTCGTTTTAAAGTGAACAAAAATTAGGTCTAGTTAACAAAATTTGGAGTAGGGTGGGCAAAATACCAGAACCTTGGAATCGAACCGAAACCGAACCAAACCCAAACCAGTTTTTCTAGATACCCAAATGGATCCTATATGCCTGGAACCAAAGAACCGGAACCAAACGAGTACCCGAAATACCCGAAACATAAATTAACTCATAGATATTTGGTTCTAGGTTGGGTATGTTCGGATAAATTTTAAAAAAATTTCTTTGTTATATTTTCGATTAATTCGGTTAGTTCGGATATTTTTATGTATTTTCGGATAGTTCGGATAAAAATAACCAATTTAGGTGTATTAATTCAATTTTTATAGATTTTTTTTAATTATTTTTCGGGTATTTTTAGGTATTTTCGGGTAGTTTGGATAAAATACCCGAAACCGAACCGAACCCGAAAATTTTTCTGTTCCAAACCGGTTCTCCTTCGAAGTATCCGAACCGACCCGAATTGAAGGGGAACCGAACCGAAAATCATTCGGTTTCCATATAGATCATATATGCCTGGAACCGAAGAACCAAGAAACCGAAAAATTGAGGAACCAAACCGATTACCCGAATGCCCACCCCTAATTTGGAGTATGTAAATATTAATCGATCTATTATGAGATATTGAGATGATTATCTATACATGTTAATGTCAACCGAAAATTACAAGTGAAAGCGCTTACTAATTTTTAAACAAAATTTGTAAATCGGATATTTGTTTTCAAAGTGTTTCGATAACGTGACTAAGCAAAATCAAAGTTTGACAACACTAGAATAAATGTTTTAGCAAACCCGATCACACTCTTCAAATTAAGTTAGCCAAGCCGAATTCTCTGATCATGTTTTTCATTCAATAAACAGAGATCTCAAATGATTTCAAAAAGAAATCAAAGCATCTTGAACAAACACTTTTGAATGAACTTTATAAAAATCATGTCATGTTACCATATGAATCCCAAAATCAATTTGACTAGGGATTTATTGTAAGTGATCGTTGGTGTGAGAAGAGATTAAAAGAAAATACATGGAAGCAGCAAAGGAAAGCGAATAATGTAGATTCGCGTGGAAAATTATAATTAAAAGGGAGATAAGATGGGACATTTCTCCAGCCCCTAACAAAGACTTTATTTTATCAGGTTTTACACAATTATTACTTTTTAGTGTTTGTACAAACAAAAGCCTTAATCAAATCTGAAACCACCCAATTAGCTTTTGATTGAGTTAGTAAGATTCGCAGATCTCTGAGCCATCTATATGTATAATTATAAGTATGATTATTTATTTAAAAGTGTATGTGTGGGTGTAAGTGTGAATCTTAACATCAATCACGCAAACACACTCGTGAAACAAGGATTTGTCATTTGGCACGTAATTTGTGGGGAACATGTTAACATCTGAGACTTTATTTTGGTCGTTCCTCTTTTTTCCCCTTAACTTTTAATTGACCTGATAGTATTCACATTACTTAGCTTTGTCTTCAAATGCTTTTTTTCCCAAGCTATCTTACTTATTCAGCGAATAAAAACTGAACATTCCTTCAATCTAGATTTCAAAACTGTGATACATGTTTGACTCGAAACTATTGGTGTTAGAGTTGAATTTTTATAAATTAAGTAATTTATTATAACTTACTTAAGTTATGCAGTAAATTTGTAAAAATCATAATATGATTATAAAATAAAATATCTATAACAAAAAAAATTATATATTAAATTTATTAAAATTAAATATCTCTAAAATGGCTTATAATGTTGAAAATTAATCACAAGAATTTATCCTGTTTAAATGATAAGAAAACCCGGAAAATTATAGATTTTATATCAATCTAAACTTCGGTTAATAAACTTTAACGGATAAATGAAACAGAATATCATCCACTGCTCAATTTTGAATGCGACCTAAATTATGATGGTTAACAAATTTTGCGTTTGACATTTTTTTGCTTAGAACCTTAAGTGTGGTACATGTAGGAGTTACTGCTTCTTTCTTATTCTCTACAGTACATGTAATATTTTTTCTATAGTCAAAATTTAAAATATTATAAAAACGTAAAATATTGCAAATTAATAAATGGAAGCTTATTAGAGATCTATTCGTCGTGGTACAACATAATGAAGATAGAGCCATTCGTGATCCTATGTGTCAAAGATAAAATTGTCTACTGTGAGCGTAGTGCAGAAAAAAACGATCTATTTTGAATCATTATGGTGTAGATAGAATTGTTTGTTATTAGATCATTTGTGAAATTATTTATTGTATTTTTAAATGTTGCATAAAATTAAATTCGCTATTCGTAAATATAACATCATTAGTAATAGGTTAAAGATTAGTATATTATAATGATGTATACAAAAGAAAAACTTAAGACAGCGTTACTATTTTATCCACACAAAAAAAATCTTTATAAAAAAAAGACAGCGTTACTAGATGTAAGAAAATGATTGTAATAATGCTCCATAAAATTTTAAGTTATTTGACTTTGATTAACTTCGAGATCGTATCTGAATATAGATACGCACGATAATGCGACGGGGACACGTGGGCCACGGAGAAGGGAGATGAGAGACGCTTTTGTTGCTATTTATTTTCACATCTTCACTTAGATTCTCATGTTTCTTTCTCACATATTTCAAACTCTTCGCTTCCCACATTCCACATTATGTTATACTTTGTTTTTTTCAATAAACAAGACTAAATTATGTTTGTGATTAATATTTGTTTTGCTACTCCTTTTTGACATTACTGATCACTTTCCGTCTGTCGGCATCTTTTTACTTTGTAATATATATTTTTGGGAATTACTACATGTAACAAAAGTTTTTGATAAAATTCTCTAATGAAAATTCGACGAGTATTATTTTTCTAATGAAAGTAAAAATTAGAAAAGATTATGAGGTCACTAGAATTCTTAAGCAATGATTTTTTTTTTGTTGGAATGTGAAATTTATTGATAGAAAAATTGGTTATGTACAAACAAAATTGTTTTTGAGTTTTAGTGGAAAAAACAAAAACAGACAGTTAGAAATAGGAAATTAATGCTGTGTTGCCGCGAACCACCGTTGGAAAAGGTTTTGGAGATGCGGATTTGTAGAGTAGCTGAGGGACATTATCCAGTTGCGAATTTTTTTGTCAATCTACCGTATTAATTGGTGAACTGTGTTGTAGCCACTTTGAAGGATAAGGAAGTTTCTCTCCTTGCATATTGAGTAGACCGTGATTTTAAACACTAATCAAATGAGGATTTTATTCAACTTATCCCATGAACTCGTCATTAGGGCTAGTAGGTTGTCGTCCCAGTCCGGGGTGAGTCGAGCTCCAAGCATAGAACTACTCAATTCCGACCAGACCGTGAAAGTATATGGACATGCGAAGAATAGATGATCGCGAGTCTCTTCTGGCTCTCCGCAAAGAAAGCAAGATTGATGAAGACCCCATGAACGCATAAGAGCCCATATCGAAAGCCTGTTGCAAATCGCTAACCATACTATAAATCCACATCTCGGGATTCTTTTGTTGAACCAAACTATCCGAATCCATGGCATACCAGGCCGATGCACCCTTATCTGATTTCATATGTGCGTGGACGAGAATATGGGCTTGTAATCGTCGGAACAATGGCGCCAGAGAAAAGTATATGGACCTCTCGCTCTGTCGGGCAGGGGTTGTGAACGGATCTGCTTCAGTAGAGGGTGGAGATATTGTAGCCTAGTTCATTGAATTTTCCAACCATTAGGACCCGATGCATCACAAAAAGTGGCATGAATAAGTATTCCTAGAATATGAGTGTCTGTCAATCCCATGATATCTATAATTCGTTCCATCGGTAGTCAGGTATTGTACCAGAATGAAACTATTGATCCATCTCCGACATCGGCTCGAATGAATGGTGTCATAGTGTCTAAAAGCTTCAATATTTTCCTCCAAACCCATGACCCTACCAATGTTTCCAAAGCTGTCCAAAAAGAGGTTGAACGCATAAGGTTGTGTCTCGACCACGCGACCCAAAGAGATCTTGATGAACAATCTCCCAATAAAACTCAATGCAAATACCCTCAAAACACCCGAGCCGCGAGAGAAAAGACATCGGTTCGGGTGTCACACGAAAATGGTCCGACTACCCAAACCACAGAAGGATGCCACCTGAACCGTGAAGAAGCAATGACACCCGAGCCTGTGAAGCGATGACACCCGAGCCGTGAAGTGATGCCACCCGAGCCGTGAAGTGATGACACCCGAGTCGTGAACCGATGACACCCGAGCCATGAAGCCTGATGACATTTGGGCTAAACATGGGCTCGGCCCACTTTGCCGAATCAAAGGGCTCGGCCCATTGCCCACGAAGCCAAAGTGCTCGGCCCACTGGTCCTTGAGCCAAGCTGTCGTTATCATTTTAATAACAAGCCAAGACATATTATTAGATCTTAATGGGCCGAGGCGTCATACCAGAGACCTTGTGGGCTGAGAGGGAAAAGAAAGATAAACATGAAGAAAGAAAAACGAGCGAAAGAATAGGAAAATTTCCTTATCTTTTTAGGAGTCGCCCTAGCAGAATTAGGCTTGTATATATATTGGTGTACATCCTCTTGATATGCTCAAATTAAATCCCTAGAGCTACTCTCTCAAATTAAGAGATCAATGCAGTATTTAGGGGTCGAATCCACAAGAACTCAAGAACCTCACGATAGACTTTTTCGTTTCGAATTCAGCTAAGCGAGTATGGAATAAACTCAATAACAATGCAAAGAATAATTAAAACGGTTTGTTTATCAGTTGGGAAAAACGTCAAGTCCAGGGAATTTTTCAGGAAATCAAGTAATGAAGATCAATTAACTGGTTAAGATCGAATTACGAACAAGTTCCAGAACTCAAATCACTAATGTAAAATAAACCAACTTTCGTTGCGAGAATTAACTATGTTTAAAACTTAAGAAACCAAATTTCTTTGCGAATCCTAAATCTTAAACAAGCATTAAACACAGGTTTGATTCGTTCACAGATTATTTAATCCAAATTTCTTTGCAATTATCTAATTTGCTCACACTAGGTTTGGTCAGATTATAAATCACACTTTCGTGCCAATTTAACAACCTAAGATCGAGATTCTAGGTGATCAATCTAGAACTAGCTTTAAGTGCAACCTAGGTGAAGAACTATCAAGTTTGAATCATAACCAATAGATCAATATATCATTCCATGAAATCCCTAATGAGAATCCCTAAACCTAACAAGAGATCTACTCACACATATCAATTGAAATCAAAGACATGAATAAAGTAAATATCATAAAAACCAGAAAAGAGATCCTCCAAAAAACAAGAGTAAAATCAATGAAAAGTGTAAAGTGAAAGATGCCTCTCAAACCTTAAAAACCCTAAAATATATGCTAAACACGAGCTGGGCCTTTTTGTAAATAAATGAAACTTCAGGGCAAAGTTGCAAATCTCCAAAAAGTGTTTGTCTTCATGTGGGGTATAAAATCGGGCTGTGTCGACCAACGCACATGGTTGTGTTGGTCGACACAGCTGAACTTGAAAAACACCAACTTCGATTTTTCAGCTACAATGCTCCATAATTGCTCCATAATGTCCAAATGATCCCAAATTGTGTGTAGACCTGTAAAAGACTTAAAAAGGACTCGAAAAACACATAAAAGACTCGATTATATACATATATCATGGCTTTAAAACCCATAAAAACCATGATATATCAACTCCCCCAGACTTAACTTTTGCTTGCCCTCAAGCAAACAGAGAACTGAGTAAAAGGAAGAAGTTTGAAAACACGGAAACTCACTTTCTTTTAGAGCATCACATTTACCAATCACCATGTAATCCACATGCAACAAAAACCAGTCCAAATCTAACCACCATGTACTTCACCGTAGACATTCGCAACTTTCTCGATTCAATCCACAATTTCGCATCATAGTCCATAAGCCTTTCATCGCTGGGTCTCATCTCTGATCTCAACGCCAAGAACTTTCTAGTCTCATTCCCGTACAATACTGTGACAAAGTAACCATACAACACTTGGTACTCTTTCTCTCCCCCCAGACTTATTATTTTCTCATTCACTTTTTCTCTCTTTTTTTTTTCTTTTTTTTTTTTTTTTTTTTTTATAATTCAAAGGTGTAGGCGAATAATGGCATCACGGGAAATTTTCCTAACCTCGCTTCCAACCTTTGCGTGATCATCTCTTTCAAAGTAAAATAATGGGGTCATGGGAAATTTTCCTACCCCTTTACTCAAAAGAAAATCATCTCATCTTTATATATTTATTACTTAGAACAAGGGAGAGGAGTACCATTTATTTTTACACAGGTTGTCTTTTGTCAAGTATGAACGAGGAGTCAAGCCCTATGAACGTCAATCACATCGATGAGGTAAAAAGAACAATCAGAAATTAGCTCAGGCTTTAGTGGATTTCTGTTGGAAATATGGGAGTCTCAAGTCAACTGGTCAGCCTTTGGTTTTTTCATTAGTCGGATCAGAACTGATTCTGCAACAATGATCACTTAGATGAAATAATCAACACAAGAAACCAAGAGAAAGATCATAGTTTCCAACAAATTTATGACTCAATAAAAAAACGACAAACTGACTCTAAGAAAATAAAAGATGTTGTCAGTAACCACCTCCCCAGACTTGAACAACACTGTCCCCAGTGTTATTGAAGTGTAGGTTAGGTTAAAAATGATATGAAATTGAGAAAATAAAGAAACTTACCTCGTGGCCGTCCGTGTCGACCAACACAACCAAGTGTGTTGACCGACACACGCGAAATTTCTAGCAGTATCGGCTTGAGCGGGTCGACCGATACAGGCAAGTGTGTTGGTCGACACAGAGACTCATGGACAACAAATTTCCGAATTTTCCTGTACATGACACAAAAACACCAAAATCCAAAATAAAAAGAAAACAAGACTCTAAAATTCATATTTACAGACTTACCGGTGGGTTGCCTCCCACTAAGCGCTTGTTTTAAGTCACGAGCTTGACTTGGATGCCATTTAGGCATGAGGTGGATCTGCGAGGAAGCACTGTGTCTCCCTCATCCCTTGAGAAACTTGCATGTGATGGCTTTGGATGGTCCTCCTTTGCAGCTAGTATTCCTCCTCCAGACTTCCAAGGAACAACACTAGGAAAGAGTTTCATAGTATTCTGCAGCATCTCTTGGACAACTACCTCTCCTCTCTCCCTCAACTCTAAGGGGATGATAATTCTGAACTTGGAGAAATGTTTTGAGCTCCCTTTGCATCTCACTTTGGGGTTAGTCAGGTCTCCATCACATCTCAGAGAGATTAGAGTCGAATGTGGAGCACACGGGATCTTTTTGCACTTGGAATTTGCTGGTTTGTTGACTTCATGATGTGCAAGGGAGGGAGTCATCTTGGGGACGTTTTGGACCTTCTTCGTGTCATCTCCAGGGTCTAAACTCGGCTTCTCTCCATCATTGACAGTCATACAATAAGTCTCTTTGACATGAACTGCAGGGTAGAAGACATTCTTGTTGACCTTGGAGAAAGAGATTCGCTGATTAGGATAATCCACAATCGCACCCACAGTTGCAAGAAAGGATGCACCAAGAATTAATGGCTTATTGTTGTCGTTCTTCATCTCTATAATGTGAAAATCCGCAGGAACAAGACAATCTCCTACTTGAAGCATCAGGTCAGGAATGAAGCCTTTTGGAGTTGTAGAAGAAGCGTCTGCAAGCTCGATAGATACATTTGGAGGTTGTAGATCCAAAATTCCTAGCTTCTTTGCAACAGCCTGGGACATGACATTCACATTAGCTCCTGTGTCACAGAGAGAATCCTTTAATTCCATACCTTTGATTGAGCATGGAACAATGAACTTTCCAGGATTCACTAACTTAGGTAATTTCCTCAATGATGGTTGAGCATATTTCCCTTTTGCCTCTGGTGCTTTGTCACTGTCATGGTTAATAGCCAATGGGTATGGAACCCTAGGCTTGTAGACCCGTTCCATTGAAATTTTCGGCTTCTCAGAAATTGGTGTCGCAGCTGGCTCCTTGTGTCGGCCGACACCAGGGGTTGTGTCGACCGACACAGACACCTTGTTTTTGTCCTTAGCAGAAATTTTAGATGCATTAATTTTCTGTGGGTGCTTGTGTTGACCGACACAGGAAAGTGTGTTGGTCGACACAGACGATTTTGGCATGTCTTCAGAAGGTGTCGACCGACACACTCCACTTGTGTCGACCGAGCTCGATTTTGGTCCGTCTGGGCTCGATTTTTGCATGTCTTTAGGGTGTGTCGACCGACACACATGGCTGTGTTGGTCAACACGGTTCGATTTTTGCATATCTTTCAGGTGTGTCGACCGACACACTCCACTTGTGTTGGTCGACATAGACGAAATTTCTGCAAAATCTTCTTCAATTTCTTCTAACTCCACGAGTTTATCAATACTTAGACCCTTTTTTAGCACTGGATTAAGCTCCTTATCACTTCTTAACATGATGGCATTGCAATGATACTTCGGATTAGTGTCTATCCTTCCAGGAAGGACTCCATCTTGTCTTCTCACAGATTCAGCAGTCTGCGCAACCTGAGTATCTAGCTTCTTGACATGAGTGCTCAAAGCTTCGAACTTACCATTCAAATCAGCGTACATGGTATCGATCTTCCCATTAAAGTCAACTGTGATCTTCTATTGTCCCTCTAGTATCTGCTCAAGCATAGATTTCATCTCACTTTGCTCAGTTGGTGCAGGAGGTGTTTGGTAAGATGAAGATCCATAAGTCCTGCTGAAATTGTTGTTGCTCTGGAAAGGCTTCTGATTATGAGGCTTAGAGTCATTCCCAAACGAGTTCTGATTACCCGTAAAGTTACTCCTCTGACCGTAGCCATTGTAACCACCTATGTAGTTGACATCCTCTTGAATTCCTTCTTCGGGCTCGAAAGTTTCAACCTCTGCAGCAAACTTAACTGACTTCTTGTTCACCAAAATGTTGTGAACTGAATCCAACTTGTTCTTCAACTCAGCAATCTGTTTTCCATCAATGTTTCCAGCTTGCTTCTGCCTCTCGAAATCAGCATTCTTGGTGCTATTGCTAGACGCCAAGTTTTCAATCAACACATAAGCTTCTTCGGGGGACCTCGTGTTGAAGTTTCCATTACTCGCAGAGTCAAGAGCCATCTGATATCTCCAATCCACGCCTCTAAAGAAAATACCCAGCAATTGAACCTCATTGAAACCGTGATGCGGACAATCTCGTTGGTAAGCTCTGAATTGCACCCATGCAGCCTTGAATGCTTCAGTCGGTCTCTGCATGAACTGAGAGATGTTGTTCCTTAAATCCTCTGATCTCGCATCATCATAGAAGTTACGTAAAAATGCCTTCTTGGTATCTTCCCAATTGGTGAGAGATCCTGTTGGTAACTGCTTTAACCAATAATCTGCTTCACCACTAAGAGAGTGTGGAAAAAGCTTACAAAAGAGATAGTCATAGCTGACTCCATTATGCTTCATGCTAGTCACCAAGTCCTTGAACCTCTCAATATGGTCCATAGGATGTTCATGAGCCAATCCATGGAAAGGATGCTGACCAACGAGCGTATAGTAGGATGGTTTCAACTCAAAATCGTTCCTAGCAAAGCTAGGAAGTCTGATCGCAGACCTATTCGCATAAAACTCATCAGGTCTGTTGTAATCCCCAAGCGTCCTTACTCTCCCAGCTTGCGCATGTGCCTGCGCGTTCTCAACAACAACTACCATGATGGGGTTTCCATCTCCATCCAATCTCTGCCCTTGCTCGTTGCAAACATGACCCTCTTGGTCCCTGAGAACACCAGCTTCGTCCTGACGTAAAATCACAGGATTAACCATCTCCACTGGTTTCTTTGCTTTTCTGTTCGCTCGTTCTATCCTCGTAAGCTCCTGATTCGAAAGAAACAAAAGCTGACTGTCCTTGTTGCTCCTGGTAACACGACTAGGCATACACCTGAAACACAAGACAAAAAGATAGAACGAATGTGAGTAAAACTTAAAATAAAAAACTTAGTCTAGATTCTACACTTAAATCTATCGGAAACTCAAAAGAGTCCCCGGCAACGGCGCCAAAATTTGATATGCTCAAATTAAATCCCTAGAGCTACTCTCTCAAATTAAGAGATCAATGCAGTATTTAGGGGTCGAATCCACAAGGACTCAAGAACCTCACGATAGACTTTTTCGTTTCGAATTCAGCTAAGCGAGTATGGAATAAACTCAATAACAATGCAAAGAATAATTAAAACGGTTTGTTTATCAGTTGGGAAAAACGTCAGGTCCAGGGAATTTCTCAGGAAATCAAGTAATGAAGATCAATTAACTGGTTAAGATCGAATTACGAACAAGTTCCAGAACTCAAATCACTAATGTAAAATAAACCAACTTTCGTTGCGAGAATTAACTATGTTTAAAACTTAAGAAACCAAATTTCTTTGCGAATCCTAAATCTTAAACAAGCATTAAACACAGGTTTGATTCGTTCACAGATTATTTAATCCAAATTTCTTTGCAATTATCTAATTTGCTCACACTAGGTTTGGTCAGATTATAAATCACACTTTCGTGCCAATTTAACAACCTAAGATCGAGATTCTAGGTGATCAATCTAGAACTAGCTTTAAGTGCAACCTAGGTGAAGAACTATCAAGTTTGAATCATAACCAATAGATCAATATATCATTCCATGAAATCCCTAATGAGAATCCCTAAACCTAACAAGAGTTCTACTCACACATATCAATTGAAATCAAAGACATGAATAAAGTAAATATCATAAAAACCAGAAAAGAGATCCTCCAAAAAACAAGAGTAAAATCAATTAAAAGTGTAAAGTGAAAGATGCCTCTCAAACCTTAAAAATCCTAAAATATATGCTAAACACGAGCTGGGCCCTTTTGTAAATAAATGAAACTTCAGGGCAAAGTTGCAAATCTCCAAAAAGTGTTTGTCTTCATGTGGGGTATAAAATCGGGCTGTGTCGACCAACGCACATGGTTGTGTTGGTCGACACAGCTGAACTTGAAAAACACCAACTTCGACTTTTCAGCTACAATGCTCCATAATTGCTCCATAATGTCCAAATGATCCCAAATTGTGTGTAGACCTGTAAAAGACTTAAAAAGGACTCGAAAAACACATAAAAGACTCGATTATATACATATATCATGGCTTTAAAACCCATAAAAACCATGATATATCACCTCTGAAGAGGGGATCCGCAATTTTACCTAGCAAAAACTCTGTACTTTTGCTCTCATACAAAAAGCTTTCTAAACAGCTTAATAAAAATACCATCTTTGGATCTCTGTTTGTGTTTTCGTGGCTTTTACTCAGAAATTTCAGATCCCTCTAAAAGTCTTGACAAATCTAATTGTGCTAGTTTCGACTCCCACAGTAACTCTAGGATTAACAAATGATATTAAAGCTTTTTCTCGTTTGATGTGTGGATCTTATGAGCTTTCTTATTTATGTGTTGGTGATAAAGTTATATAGACTCTTAGGATCCAACGTGAATCTCGGATATGTGAAGAAGTGGCTCATGACCCTTGGAGAAGATCGAGAAACCGCATTTTCAATAGATTCAGAGGCAGAGTCGGTCCTTAAAAATTTTAGGAAAAATGACTAAAAAAATCTCTACTTTTAAAAGTGTTAATTTAATATCTAAATTTTTTTATAAATCATTTTATTCCTCTAAAAATATATAACTCCATAAATAAATGCCAAAGTTTTTTTAAAAGTGTTCGTTTAATACCAAGATTTTTCAGAAATCGTTTTATTTATCTAAAAATAGAAAGAAATACCAAACTTTTTTTTTGTCAACTTATGATTTCAATTAAACAAAAAAATTTGGTTAACCAAACATGTGAAACAGAGTTTACATACATAAACTCTAAAGAGCGAGAAGTAGCGATGCATGTCTGCCTTACCATTATGAGTGCATGAAATATAAGAGATTGAGAAAAAATGGAAACGGGCTTTTAAGCCTGAAAACACTATGAGTAACGTGGAGAAACCGTCTCTTTATCAGCTCCTCAAATCTACTTTTGAAGAATATCGTATGGATTTTTAGGTGGAATTATATTGGTTATATTTATGGATGGCAAAAAATAATAATGATAGAAGCACGAGACGAGTTTCATAGGATATGCTAGAAATAGAGAGTTGGGGAAGGTTAATGAACAACTGCGTTTGAATATCTTTGAGTATGAAGCATTGAAAAAATGATTCAGGGAATGTAAATCTAAGCACTATATTTATCGCAATTTGTTATTCGTTTTTATTGGAATGCGTATTGTCATTATGATTTTCATAAGTTTGATAAGTTAATAAGTATTGGTCATATGAAGCATTCGATCAACCTCGCAGTGAGCACTCTTTTTCTCCATTATATGTCTCTGTTACTATACATATATTTTCTTTTTATTTCCAAAATTAAAATGAGAGAAGAAGAGAACGATATTTATCTCTTCTGATTTCTCACCCAAGTGTTTAATTATAAGTCATCATGGTTTACAATAGATTCCTTTAAGTGAAATGAATCATTTTTATTCAATTTTTTCAATTGCAATGCCACGTCATCTTCCATTAACGGATTAAAAATGATGTTTTGACAATTTGACGGAAATAACATATGAGGTCCAAAACGAATATTTTTTAAGTTTGGTATTTATTTGTGGAGTTTTATGTTTTTAGAGGAATACAATGATTTCTGAAAAAGTTTAGGTATTAAATTAACACTTTAAAAAATAGAAGTTTTTTTAGTCATTTTTCCAAACTTTTAGCTCCAAAAAAAAAAAAATCTATTTATTAGTGAATTTAAAGGGGGAAAATGTCTAATGGAATTAAGGTAGGAAAGAAATTGGAAGGACTTCTACCACTAGCCTACTAAAAGTTTTGAAAAATCTAACAACCTTGAAAATAGATAAACCTATCTCAAAATCTCAATCGCAAGGCCAAACTTCTATTACTTAAACTCATGGGCAACTTTGTTATGAGACATTTATCCTAGCTTCCTCCACCAAACCCCAAAGTTAGGCAAAACTCTTTCTCATGTGCCATATCACATCATAACCTCACTTCCATCCAGCTAACACAAGGCATATGTTTGACCCTGTCATGAATCCCATCACTTGGAACCACATGGTGTGGTTTAGCAACAACATTCCAAAATACTCCATCTAATAGAAGGCTGCAAAAAACCGCCTCACAATTCAAATCATTTTTTTGCATGGGTTGTAACGCGCTCCTGTAAATTATGTCTCAAAATATAAAATAATTATATTGAGATAAAGACATATAATATATTTGTTGTAGATACTTCTATTCGGATTAGATATTATATTCTTGTATAAATACTCTTCTTTGTGAATCAATAACGACAAGATCTTTTCTCCAAATCATTACATGGTATCAGAGCACAAAGATCTGACCTAAAAAAAATTTCTTCTCTACTTCAAAACATTGTCTATTCTTCTCGTCATCTATTGTTGTCGTGATTGACGAGTTGAGAACATGTCGACTACACCTACTTCTACTCCTACATCTGGTGTAAGCGATAACTCTATGCTAGACTCTCCTTACACCTTGCACATGTCTGACAATATGGGAGCATTGATAACATCAGTTCTTCTTTGTGGAGACAACTACTCTAAATGGGCTATTGAACTCTAGAATTCTCTACAAGCAAAGCAGAAGATTGGGTTCATTGATGGTACAATCACAAAACCGACCTCAAACCCCGACTTTATGATTGTCGGCCAGATTCGTACATCCATCGATCCTAAAGTACGTTCTATGGTCACTCATGTTTTCGATGCTTGAAAAATCTGAGAATCTCTCAAATGCAGGTTCTCCGTCAAAAATGGTGTTCGCAAACATCTCATAGAAGACAAAATTACCAACTGCAAACAAAACGAACAACGTGTCCTCGAATACTACAGTCGTCTCTCAAATCTATGTGAAGAGTTTAAAATCAAAAGATTTTTTGGTCTTGTACGCGTGAAGCTTCATCAGATATTGAAAAGGAACGTGAGGATACGAAGGTTCATAAGTTCTTGTTCGGTCTCGACGAGGTTAGATTCAGCTCCATACAATATCAAATCATTGATGAAGAGCCTCTTCCTGGCCAGAACATTTTTTATTCGCATGACATCCATAAAGAAAAACATCTTCTTACCATGCGATCGAAGGAAATAAAACATGATGCAATAGGTTTCTCTGTTCAAACAGATTCACCAAAACAGAGCTCTCCATCATCTGCTGCCTTGATTACTTCCCGTAATTGTGATCTTTCTCGATATTTTACTCATTGCAACCGCAAATGACACGAGGCTTATGAGTGCTTTATACTTCATAGCTACCTGGATTGGTGGTATGAACAACAACAACAACATACACTTGCTCCATAACAGATTATTAGCTCAAGTCAAGGTGGCTGTACTGGTACGTTCGGTAATTGGGGTCGAGGACGAGCCAATGCTTCTCAAACTACACCACAAAACCTCTTTGTTCCTTCTACTTCTGTAGCTACCTCAGATCAAGTCGCTGCACTTATTAACCTACTTCAGAACCGACAAACGCAGTTGACCACAGATTGTTTGTCTGGTAAAACTACACTAACTAATGTTATTATTGACAATGGTGCATCTCACCACATGACATGTGATATGTCTCTTTTACGAGATGTACGAGACATCATTCCATCACCTGTGACATTCCCGGATGGCAGAGATTCTCGTGCCACCAAGCTGGGCACTTTACCTTTAAACCAAGATTATTTTCTTCACGATGTCCTTTACGTTTCTGATTTTAACTGCACATTAATATCGGTTTCCAAACTTCCCAAGCAAACATGATGTATAGCGATCTTTACTAATATGTTGTGTGTTTTGCAGGGCCGTTTTACGAGGACCTTGATTGGAGCTGGTGAAGAGAGATAGGGGTTTACTACTTCACCGGTGCCACGGTTGCAAGAGCTCATCGGACTACGAAAGAAAAGACTCCTCCAGCAGTTCTATGGCATCAACGACTTTGACATACTTCTTAAAAAGTCTCGTCTTCGTTACCAGCTTTTGATAGTTTTAAAGTTGACTTTGGAAGCACGAACCCGTGTCATATTTTTTTTTACGCTAAAAAAACGTGTGGGGTTAAATCATTGCGATGTCTAGGGGTCCCTATTGAAATCTTTCCTCCTGCGGATCTGCTTACTTTCTCACCATCGTTGACGATTTTTCAAGAGCAGTATGGGATTATATGATCCTTGAAAAATCTGAAGTGTCTAATCTACTACATAATTTTTGTGTTACGAGTGATCGCCAATTTGGTAAACCAGTTCAAGTAGTTCACAGTGAAAATGGTACAGAGTTCATGGTTCTCACCTCATACTTTTGGCAACCTGACATTGAACATCAAACATCTTGTGTCGATACGTCGCAATAAAATGGTCGTGTTGAATGCAAGCATAGACATATTCTCAATATTGCTCGTGGGTGTCTCTTTCAAGCACGCCTACCAGTCACTTTTTGGGGTGATATCATCCTTACCGCAACTCACATTATTAATCGGACACCAAATCCTGTTTTAGATGGCAAGACACCTTATGAAGTCCTCCATAGTTCGCCTCCCAATGATGACTCACTCAGAGTGTTTGGATGCTTATGTTATGTCCATAGACGTACTAGAGACAAAGACAAGTTTGGGGATCAAAGTCGCAAGTGCGTTTTTGTTAGATATCCCTACGGAAAGAAAGCCTAGAGACTTTATGACATCAAATGCAATGAATTTTTCTCAAATCGAAATGTTGTCTTTCTTGAAGATCAATTTTCGGGTGTTGATAATGAAGAATACATAACACCATGTTCATTTATGACACCACCAATATTTCTTTCCAAACATAATAAAGATATCATAAAATATGAAAAACATTATAATAATTTTTCTAACACTTGTGATATTATCCTAGGTAATTAACCTGTTTTTTATATGTCATTACAATTATATTCTCCTTATTTAGAATCACAAAAAAAAAAAAAAAAAAAGTAGGTGGAAACATATGATTTTACCCGAAGAGAACAACTAGAAATAAACACATAAAAGTGGAGTCGAACTCGAGAATTCCTAAAACTGAAAAAGAAAAAAAATTTAAATAAATAAACTAAGGAGACAAATGAAATCCAAGTAGGTCCCATGATCCATGTCGTCTCGGTTCGTGTGTTCCTCAAACTCCCACTTTCACTGTTCTTTTTCTTTCTTCTTGGGATGTCCGATTAAAAAAAAAAAAAAAAAATTAAAGTTAAATTTTTATTCATATCTTTCACACACACTTGCAGTCTTGTACAGTGTCTCCCATGTTACTGTACAAAGTCCACATCTCAGTTTCTTCCACTCGTCTTATATATATATATATATGTGCCTTCACTCATCCACCTTCTCTTATTATAAACCTTCCATTTCTCTCTCTATCTCTCTTTTGTTTCTCTTTCTCTCTAAAACCAATCTTGGACATATACATATTTAATGGAGGAGCTAGATTTTCGTTCAAAGACTTCGACTTCTCGCCTAAAGCTATTTGGATTCAACGTCGACGGATCAGAGGAAGACTTCTCCGATCAATCGGTGAAAACTAATCAATCATCGGTATCGCCTGAGTCTAGCGAGTTTCCGGCGGGATCCTCCGGAAGAAGCGGCGGTGGTGCACGAAACCGAGGCGGAGGAGGAGGAGGAGAACGTAAATACGAGTGTCAGTACTGTTGCAGGGAGTTTGGTAACTCGCAAGCTTTGGGCGGTCACCAAAACGCTCACAAGAAAGAGCGTCAGCAGCTGAAACGCGCTCAGCTTCAGGCTACACGAAACGCAGCCGCTAATTACTCTGCCGCTGGATCAGCGTCTCCGTATTTACGGAATCCAATAGTCTCCGCCTTTGCTCCTCCGCCTCATCTCCTTTCGTCCGCCGTGTCTCCTCCGCCCATGGGAGGTTCTTGGATGTATCTTCCGCGTGTCTCTCCATCTCAGCTCCACGTGTCGCATGGGTGCGTGATTCAGGATGGTGCGGGTGCGAATGCAGTTGCGGGTGGATTTTCGTATGATTCTGGATTTGGGATTGTTGGGCCTCAGAATAGACACGTTCAGGCCCATGGGCCGAGACCAACGGTGAATGGGTTTTCAAGAGAAGTGGGACCCACTTTTGAAGATGGTTTAGGGTTGGATTTGCATCTCAGTCTTGCGCCTGCTGGTCACTGACGGGTTTTTTTTTTTTTTTTTTTGAATTCCCTTAGCTCTTGTATATTTTCTACATTTTAATTAATTTTATTTATTTTTAGTGATTTTAAATGCCAGTAATTGTTTGTCTTGAAAAAAAATAATTAGACTCTAATGGGACCAAGTTCTGTGTCGTACCCAAAAAAAAAAAACGTCCCAAAATGCTTTAACCGATTCATTAACAAAATTTCCAGTAGAAACTATTTGTTGAGACTCCAAGAAAATAATATAAATAAATAAATAAATAATAGAACTGCAGGCGTATTTTTTTTTATATAAAAAATAAACAATAGGACATAAGTTGTCAGGTATACGGTAATAATAATAATAGACATAAATTCTCTCATCAAGCTAGAGTTAATTTTTTCGAGGAATTCTTTAAAATATTTTAAAATATATTTTTGTTCAAATATATTATTATTTAATTTTATTTTCCAAAAATACTACTAAAAATTTTGTTTTTTCAAAAATATCACACACTAAAAATAAGTTTTAAGGATTTATAATTTAAATTTTTGGATTTGGGTTTAATATTTTGAGTTTAGGGTTTAGTTTTTAGAAGTTAGGGTTTAGTTTTTAGGGTTTAGGATTTATTTTTTTAGAGTTTAAAGTTTAGTTCTAATTTAGTGGATTTTTGAAAAAAGAAAATTTTTAGTGGTATTTTTGGAAAAAAAACTAAGTGATGGTATATTTGGAACAAAAAACTTATTTTTATGGTATTTTTGAAAATTGCCCTAAGTAAAAATATTTTGAAAAAAAATTACCAAAAGTATTAAAATAAATTTTAAAAAAAAATATTATTACAAAATCGTGGAATATTAAAATATTTTTATTTTTACTACTAAATTTGCGGTATTGCAGATCGTTAAATTAAAAAAAAATGATTTCATAGAATGTTTAATCAGTAAAAATTTACAAAATTATAGAATTAAATAATTATTCTACTATTTAGATCCATTAATTTTTTAAAATATCATTAAAATATGTTTTTGTTCTTAATATATTATCACTTAGTTTTTTTTTTCAAAAATACACCTAAAAGTTTTGTTTTTTTAAAAATACCACAAACACTAAAAATTAGGGGTAGGCAAAAAATCCGGAACCGAAAAACAGAACCGAACCCGACTCGAATTACCCGAACCGAATCCGAACCGATTCTCTAAAATTACCCGAACGGATCCTCAACACATAGTACCGAAAAACCCGAACCGAACCGAGAACTGAACGGGTACCCGAAGTACTCGAAACATAAATTAACCTAAAGATATGTAGATTTAAAGTCGGGTATGTTAATTTAGGTAATTTTTATAGTTTTTTCATTGTTTTTCGATCAATTCGGGTATTGTGGATATATTTGGATAAAAATAACCAATTTAGGTATATTATTTGAATTTTTATAATTTGTTTTTGTTATTTTCTGGGTATTTTCGAATAATTTGAGTAAAAAATAGTTAAATCGAATCAAATCCGTAAAAAAATTTTGGGTAGTTATGAGTATTTCGGGTAATTTTTGAGTATTTTGGATAAAAAATCCGAAAATATCCGAACCCGAACCCGAACATATTTCGGGTATTAGCGGGTTTCAAACTTACACCCGAATCCGATCCGAACCCGACAAAACCCGAACCAAACCGAACCCGATCCGAGTTTTTTTAATATCCGAATGGGTCTTATATCCCTAAACCCGAAAATCCGAATTACCGGATCTGAACCCGAACGGGTACCCGAATGCCCACCCCTACTAAAAATGAGTTTTAAAGGTTTATAATTTAAATATTTGGGTTTGAGTTTAGTATTTTAAGTTTAGAATTTAGTCTTTAGGGATTATGGTTTAGTTTTTAGGATTTAGAGTTTAATTTTGAGGGTTTAAAATTTAGTTTTAATTTTGTGGTATATTTGGAAAAAGAAAGTTTTTAGTGCTATTTTTAGAAAAAAAAATTAAGTGATGGTATATTTGAAACAAAAAATTATTTTGTGGTATTTTTGAGAATTATTCTTAATTCTTAATCATTTTAGTGGCCAATAGATCTTAGGTGAGTATGAAAACATTAAAAACTTTTTTTACAAGTTTGCTGCAAAATTGCGCTTTAAAATTAGTCAAAAGGACCACATTACATCCTTTTCGGTGTGCGTTTGAAATTGATATACGTCTCCAAAGCTGATTCCGAAGTCTCTGCACAGTCTATTTTTTATGTTCTGTACAGATCCTATTTAAGCATTTCATTATCAATCAAATTATTATTGGTGTCTTTACTTTTGGAGTTTTTACATTTTAATTCTCATTAGTACCAAAGTATATAAAATAATCGTATTATTTATATGTCAAAATATTGCTACGCCTCTGTTTAACAACAGTGAAAGTAAAAACTTATATTTTCTAGAATATTGCAGATTGGGTCCATGGTCTTGTAAGTCGATTAGCCACTAATCTAACACAATTTGGTTATAATTAATTTTTCTCTCTCTCACATCTAGGGATTGTAGGACCACTAAATCTTTTGTTCAATTATGAGCATTAGATATGATTCAACTCCAACTTATCAAAAGTTAATTTCTCTCTATTCTTTAATTTAGAACATACATATATACACTGAAGATGTAGTTATTGAAGTCAGTTAAGCAATAGCATATAAAGTGATACAAGCGAGTTGGACTTAGCAGCAGACGACGTGGGCTTAAAGAGATGGGTTGGACCATGCCTTGGAGCTAACAAGGACAAGCCATGATGCCGTAGCTGAGCTGGAGAAGCATCTTGGAGGATCTTACAGCATTGAGGAGTTTTCTTATTTCTTGCCTAAGAATAAGAAAATGATGCATATCCCTGGAGATTCGATATCATCTCTCCTTGGAGACCACGACTAGGGTTAGCCGTTTTCCTGTTATGTATAAACAGGATTGTGTTAGCTTCGTAGGACTTTAACACAATTGAGAGCAATATTTCTTAGTAAAGGGGTTAAGGGTTTTTCGTGTAAGAAAACTTAATCAAAGGCTAAGGGGTAGTTGAGAGGTTCACATATCACGTATAAATCTATGAACGTGAGAGACTAGATTGAAGAGATCGAGTGGAACTTGTAAGTACGCTTGATGATTAATCTAGTAATGAACTTTTGAGTAAAGAAATCCATGTTTCATTGTGTTCGTTTCCTGTAGTAGTAGCTGTTATATTTTCATTTGGTATCAGAGGGGACACTTGTCCGTAGTATATACATGTGAGATCCTGTAGAGAAAATGGAAAGCTATCAAGATCTAATCAATAGTTCGAGTGTGATACTAGATTCAGGAAACTACGGGTTTTGGAAGTTAAGGATGAAGTCCTTGATAAGGGGCATTGATGTCCTTGCATGGAAAGCTGTTCTAGTTTAATGGGAAGAGCCTACAATCTTGGATGCAGAAGGGTTCAAAAGTGCTAAACTGGAGGAGATCTGGACAGAAGATGAATTGAAGAAGTCAAAGTACAACTCCAGGACTCTCACCGCCATTCATTGCAGTGTATCAAGAAGACCTTTGAACTGATTCAGGGATGTGAGATAGCAAATGAGGCGTGGAATACTCTGCAGACTCATTATGAGGGAACCAAGAAAGTTCAGAATTCAAAGAAGGATTTGCTGGCTTCCAGGTTTGAAAATATGAAAATGGAGGAGCATGAATCCATGTCGGATTTCAGTTCGAAGTTAAGTTCACTTGCACAAGAAGCTTCAACCCTTGGAAAGAAATATAAAGACAAAAAATTTGTGAAAAAATTTCTGAGGTATCTTTCTGCCAAATTCATGGCGTACAAGTCAGCGTTGAACATGTCACTCAACACGGAGGAACTCAGCTTTGGTGAAGTCGTTGGCATGCTACAGGTTCATGAGATGGAATTGGAAGGTGTGGCATCAGACTTGGAAAAACCTAAGAGCTTGGCGCTAACATCCTATGAAAGAAAGGCGCATGAATCGGACGATGAAGATCCTGTGAGTTTTTTGGTTCGACGGTTTGATCGGGCCTTGAGAAGAGTAGAGCAAGACAAGGACAGAGGAAGTTTAGCTCGATCAAAAGCACCCAGAAGGAGACATGTCAGCCAAGAAGTCAGAAGCGCAGTGTCATGAGTGCAAAGGGTATGGACACTTTATTAAAACCGAGTGCCCCACGGCCAAGAGAAGAAAGATTAAGTGTTTTGGATGCAGTGGCATTGGACACACACAGCTGGAGTGTGTGAATGATCAGAAAGGAAGGAACGATAGGTCCATGTTTGCTAAAGAAGATTCAGAAGAGATAGTGAGGATAAAGAAGATTTGAACAATTTTGTGGCATTCGTGGGAATCACCGAGGATGATGAAGAACTCTCTGAATCGGAATCTGATTATCAGGAGGATGACCTTACTGAGAGCTACAAGGAAGTGCGGGAGGCACTTATCAGAATTGGACAAGAGAACCTAGCACTGATTAAGGAAAAACTTCGTTTGAAGCACTGGTTGAATCAATGCAGAGTGAGCTAGTTGCTGAAAAGAAGATCAGCAAGGAAAGTGTATCCTTGATCAAGGAGAAGCTGAAGTTGGCAACCAAAGCAGACATGTTGGAGAAAGAACTACACGCTGAGAAAGAAGTATCTGCTAGGCTTCAGTCAGAACTTAATCTGCAACACAAAAAGATCCACATGTTCACTGGTACAAAGCAATTGGACAAGATTCTGACTTACGAGAGAACTGAGAAAACACATAGAGGTCTGGGGTATACTGGAAGAGACGGATCAGAAACTGGAAGAGTGAAGTTTGTATCTGCATGGTTTTCCCAGCCAATAGACCACATAACTGAGAGTAGTACAACACAGAAAAGTGGATATTATTTTTGTGGGAAGCATGGGTGTTGGGGTCAGGTTTTATCCCACTGAGATCAATAAGTGAAAATAGTTAAGTAAGAATTATGCCTAGATGAATCTGTGGAGAGCTCAATCTCCGGTGAGCCGAACCAAAGACAACGGGATCGGTAGAACCCGAGCTGGAGACTCGCATCAGCTCAGAAGTGGAAAATTTGGTGAAGAACAAGATCTTTGAGTTTGCTTTCCAATGGAGCTGGAATCATATAATTTGGAGTTGCGGTTAGCAAGATACACCCGATTTACTGAAGACAAGCCGAGCAGCAGTTCTGCCGAGCTGGAGAGATGAGCTCGGAAAAAGGATTTAAATTCATTGGATTAAGCTGAAATTTGGACATAAGTTAGATAATTGAGTAAGCTTACATCTAAAAGAAATTTAAGGTCATTTGAATTAACAGTTAGAAAGTTTTATCAATTATAGTAGAGACGTATCAATCTGGTCGAGCTCACTGGCTACGAAGCGACGAGTTCCTAAAGATGGCCGAGCTCACCCCGAAGAGATGGACCGAGCTCATCATCAAAAATAAGATGGGCCGAGCTCATCATCAAGGACAAGATGGGCCGAGCTCACCGTCGAAGACAAGGCTGAGCTCACCGCCGACGACAAGGCCGAGCTATCCGTCGAAGACAAGGCCGAGCTCGCGGCCGAAGATAAGGCCAAGCTCTCCGTCAATGACAAGACGTAGCTCATCGTCGAAGACAAGACCGAGCTTTAAAGATTAAGGGTGACATTAGCCTCAAGGATTTCGACATGGATATCAACGCGAGCCACCCCCGAACAGGCAAACGAGGATCCTCCTAAGCAAGGAAGGCAAGACGACGAGGCACCACAATCTGGATCCTGAAGACGGATAAATATGATAATGGGTGGATCTCACTATTGCTCAGATACTGTCTTATCGATTAAAGATTTTCAGCGGCAAGTTGATGTCAGCGTTAATTGGCCCGCGCCTTCCAATTTCCCAAACGACGTAATCTCAATCGAATAAAGAAAAACCACTGGAATTAATAAAGCGAATGACGATCCTCTCGTAATTAAATGAATCATCAGTGATTGTGATGTAGCCTGGGTATTGGTTGATACGGGCAGTACGGTGGACATAATCTTCGAAGAGACTCTCAAAAGAATGAACGTTGATCTGTCCGACATAATGGTAACTTCGAAACCGTTGACTGGATTCTCTGGAGAAACGACAATGACAATTGGGACAATCAGACTACCTGTTCGAGAAGGAGTAACAAAGATCGTAGAATTTTCGGTGGCAGATCATCCTGTAATATAAAATGTAATCATGGGAATCCCTTGGATAAATTCTATGAGTGCTGTTCCATCACCATACCACATGTGCATAAAGTTCCCGACACCGAATAGAATCAAAACCATTCATGGAAATCAGAAGGAGTCCCGAATTTGTGTTATGGCCGAGCATAAGCTCAGGAATCCCATAGCAAAACTTAACAGGAAGAGGAAGCAGAAGAAAGCTAAGCCATACCAACAACATGAGAACGAGCTATCTAACTTCAATTCGACCTGGAGTGTATGAGCTCGCTAACTTGGTCGGCATTCCAGTACTAATATCTAAGAACGCAATGCATCTCAAGATATTCTATCACTAAGGTACTTTACATGAACTACGTGGTGGTTTGATCCCTGCAAAGGGTACGTAGGCAGCTCGCCTTCGGATGGGATCAGTTGCCCCTTCCTTTAAAAGGGGGGGGGAGTATACTCGTATACTCCCCTCTTTGTAATAGATATGTCTAGTTAAAGTAAACTTTTCGAAGCCAAGGTCATCGAATCACATCCTTTACGGATTACTAAAGCCTTAACAAAACAGGCATCCCACTCACATCCTTTACGGATTATTCAAAGTCTTAATTACCCAGACATCTCATCTCACTCTCGTTGCTGTTGGCCACAACAACAAACTATTACATCCTCTGCGGATAAACTATCACATCCTTCATGGTTTAAAAGCGTGCTATATAAACCTATGTTTATTGTCGGAGCGGATATGTTTTCGGTAACGTATCCGTAAATCGAAATGATCATCTTAAACCCAACAAATAAATGGTTGGTTGAAATACATATGTCCATTATCGGAGCGGATACGTTTATGGAAACGCATCCGTAAACTGAAATGTTCATCTAAAACCCAACAAACGAATCGTTGGTCGCTAAATACATATGTCCATTTTTGGAGCGGATACGTTTATGGAAACGCATCCGTAAACCGAAATGTTTCATCTAAAACCCAACTTCTCAAAAACATGGCATTAAACGTATATCGTTAGCGTGAGATACCTAAATATGTTTTGTCTAAATCCAGCAATTGATCGCTGATCGCAACATCTCGAAAACATAGCACTAAATATATATCGTTAGCATGAGATACCTAAATATGTTTCGTCGAAACCCAGCAACTGATCGTTGGTCGCAACATCTTAGAAACATAACACTAAACATATATCCTTAGTGTGAGATACATAAACATGTTTCGTCTAAACCAAGGTATCATTCGTTCTTAAGACGCTTGTTGGGGTCAGTTTTCACCTCGTCGAGATCAACTGCTGATAAGACTAAGTATGGAGAAAATGCTAGCCAAGCAAGCATTAACTCTTGGCTCGGCGACAGAAGCAAGCAGTGACGAGCCAAACTTGGCTAGGCAGTGGAAGGAGCAGGAGACGAGCCAACACTTGGCTCGGTAGCAAGGAGAGAGATGGCGACAAGCCAAACTTGGCTAGGCAGTGGAAGGAGCAGGAGCCGAGCCAACACTTGGCTCGGTAGCAAGGAGAAAGATGGCGACGAGCCAAACTTGGCTAGGCAGTGGAAGGAGCAGGAGACGAGCCAACACTTGGCTCGGTAGCAAGGAGAAAGATGGCGACGAGCCAAACTTGGCTAGGCAGTGGAAGGAGCAGGAGACGAGCCAACACTTGGCTCGGTAGCAAGGAGAAAAGAGTAACGAGCCAACACCTTGACATGCTCGGCAACACGGTGAGCTGGCAAGCTCGGCAAGCAGGAGAGCTTGGCAACACGGCGAGCCGGCAAGCTCGGCAGCACATTGACAAGCTCGGCAACGCGGTGAGCTGGCAAGCTCGGCAAGCAGGCGAGCTTGGCAACACGGCGAGTCGGCAAGCTTGGCAACACATTGACAAGCTCAGTAACACAATGACAAGCTCGGAAATACGGCGAGCCAGCAAGCTCGACAAGCAGGCGAGCTTGGAAACATGACGACGAGACGACGAGATCGGTGACATAATGGCAATATTAGTAAGTATGACAAGCCGGCAAGCCTGGCGATGAAACAAACATCTGAGTAACCATGGGCCGAGCCCAAGGTTACGAAGAGTAGGTTGAGAAAGGCCAAGTTCGCAATGATGACGAGCTGTAATCCCTAGCTCGGCACCTCGGCAGCAGGGAGGAGTAGAACGAGACGAGCCAACATCTTGGCTCGGCAGCAGGAAAAAGTAATGACGAGTCAATATCCAGCTCGGCGACATGAAGAAGGAGTGACGAGCCAAACTTGGCTCGGTGTCAGGAAGAAACGACGACGAGTTGTAACCCCTTGCTCGGCACCTCGGCATCAGGAAGAGGTGACGAGCCAACGTGTGGCTAGGCATCAGGAAGAGGGAGCAACGAGCCAACGTTTGGCTAGGCATTAGAAAAGGTGACGAGCCAACATTTGGCTAGGCATTACGAAGAGGAAGCAATGAGCCAAACACCTGGCTCGGCGACAGAGGAAAGATGAAGATGAGCCAAACACTGGCTCGGAGGTAAAGGGAAGACAAGCCAAACACTTGGCTCGGCAGCAGAAACCAACAAACAGTGACGAGCCAACGTGTTGGCAAACCAACAGTGACGAGCCGACATGTTGGCAAACCAACGAGCGGTGACGAGCCAACATGTTGACGAACCAGCGAGCGGTGACAAGCCGACATGTTGGCAAACCAACGAATGGTGACGAGCCAACATGTTGGCAAACCAACTCCCTGGCTTGGCATCAGGGAGAAATGGGCAATGAGCCAGCCTATCGATGACCCAACAAAGCAACAAGCCCAACATCTTGATGGGAAGACTACAAGACATTGGTGGGCCGAGGCGACGAGGCAAAGGAAGAAGCCCACGAAAACCAGAGAAAGGAAATCCCGAAGAATAAAGAAGTTTTCCTTATTCATTTAGGAAAAAAAGCTAGCCGACCTATTTTTGTATAAATAGACGATGTACCTCTTTGAAAAGGGGATCCGAAAATTGACCTAGCAAAACGCTTATTACTTTCCAAACAGCTTTCGAAACAGCTTGAATAAAATCTCCATCTTTGGATCTCAGTTTCTTGGTTTCTTTACATAGAAGTTTGTCGAATCCCTAAATCTCTTTACAAGTTTTGGTTGTGCGAGTTTCGACTCCCACAACGCTAGTTTTTAACATCTCAAACACATATTACTAAACGTATGTCGTTTAGTATGAGATACTCAAACATGATTTATCAAAACGGGCATGTAAGTCGATCTACGTCATAAGCCCTAAAACCAAAGTCAATAATCAAAACCCAACAATCACTCGCTCCTTAGCACGCTGGTCTTTAACATCTTAAAACACAGTAAACATCGCTTCATCGCACACTGGAACTTAGCCACTCTGCACAGAGATGCGAGTTACCCTAACACGCTTCGGCTAACTAATGTACAACTCGTTACGACTATTTAATTTTTGGCAAGGTGCCTCTTGGAACTTTCCCCTTGAAAATTCTCAGGAAGCAACACGAGATTTTTGGTGCATCGCATCGTCACGATCATCTTGGCACAACATCTCAACAAAATGCCTCGTCATGTTCTCCTTGGCAAAACACCTCGTCACATTTTTTTTGGCAAAACGACTCGTCATGTTTTCCTTGGCAAAATGCCTCGTCACGTTTTCCTCGGCAAAATGGCTCGTCATGTTCTCCTTGGCAAAATACCTCGTCACATTTTCTTCGGCAAAATGACTCGTCATGTTTTCCTTGGAAAAACACCTCGTCACATTTTCTTCGGTAAAATGACTCGTCATGTTTTTCTCGGCAAAACGCCTCGTCAAGTACTTACAACGTAACAGTTCAACAATCAAGGCAACACATCAGGTTGGTAACATACCAACGGATCGGTCCAATAGTCTTATCGACTGGTCAGCTCGGCCACATTGCTAAAGCAGTTCGAAATTCCATCTTACTCAACTGCTCAGAAATGTGATAAAAAAACAGCTCGACAAGTTTTAAACGCCAATTCCAGCTCGGCACGTTAAACTTAGTAACAACTACCTACACCTCTTCACCATCATCACACCTCAGGAAACAATGAAAACGGTTACGATTCCCAAAACACTCGAGATTTCTTCTAAAGGGATGATTAATCACCGAACCAAGAAGTTAACCGAGCTATCAAGGTGCCTCGATGATACGATCAATAATCAGCTTGACAATATGTTCACCAAATGGCTCAGTAACGTATTCGCATTGGCTTGGCAGAAGGTTCAAATAATCACCTCGGCATCATCATCATCAAGGATCGGCATTGCTACAGTTCGCTCACGTCCTGACTCAACAACAAGTTCATAATGTTGATCTCAGCTTCGACTACTTTAACCTCAGCACTATCATCACTAATACTACCGAGCTGGGGGCCTAACTGTTGGGGACAGGTTTCACCCCACTGAATATGCGGAGAGCTCAATCTCCAGCAAGCCTAACGGTAGAACCCGAGATGGAGACTCGCATCAGCTCGGAATTGGACAAAATTTGGTGAAGAACAATATCTTTAAGTTAGCTTTCTAATAGAGTTGGAATAATATCATTTGGAGTTGCGGTTAGGAAGATACACCCGATTTACTGAAGATAAACCGAGCTGCAGGAACGAGCTCGTTGCTGGAGAGATGAGCTCAGAAAAATGCCTTATATCATTGGATTGAGCTGAAATTTGGATTAAAGATAGATAATTGAGTAATCTTTCATCTAAAAGAAATTTGAAGTAATTTGGATCAACGGTCAGAAAGTTACATTAATTATCGTGGAGATGTATCAATCTGGCCGAGCTCACTAGCTACAAAGCGATGAGTTCAGCGAGCCCGAGCTCGTCGAAAATATGGCCGAGCTCTTCCCAAAGAGATGGGTCGAGCTTATCATCAAAGACAAGAGGGCTGAGCTCACCGTTGAACACAAGGCCGAGTTCGCCGCCGACAACAAGGTCGAGCTCTCCGTCGAAGACAAGGCCGAGCTCGCCACCGACGACAAGGCCAAACTCTTCGTCGAAGACAAGACCGAGCTCGTTGTCGAAGACAACACCTAGCTTTACATGAGAAACTGGGCCTAGCTCGTGAGCTCGCCATTAAGTAATGGGCGGAGCTTGTCAGCTCACCACCGAGTACGGGGCCAAGTTCGTCAGCTCGCGACAAAGAACTGGGTCGAGTACAACAAGCCCATAAGACGAAGTGACGAGCTGAGAACCCACGACGACAAGGCGACGAGCTCCGGGATAACGATAACTAGACAACGAGCCCAGATTTAGGCCCAGGACCCGTGCGACGAGATGAATCAAGTCAAAATCAGAGACAGAGAGTTGGGCCGAGCTGAGCAAACGAGCGTATGGACGGAGATGACGAGCTCAGATGCTAGAGTCCATGATAACGAAGTGACGAGTTCAAGCCCATAATGGAGATGTAAGGAGGTCAAAACCCATGAAGACAAAGCCCATGGTTGTAGCCGACTTCGCTAAAAGGAAATCCGAAAAGAATAGGAAATTTTCCTTATCTTTTTAGGAGTTGACCTAGCCAACTTAGATTCTTATAAATACCAATGTACTTTCCTTGAGAAAGGGATCAGCAATTTACTTAGCAAAACCCTAGACTTTTTGCTCTACAAACACTTGTACGAAAAGTTTTTCGAAACAACTTAATAAAACCATCTTTGGATCTTTGCTTTGTGGTTTATACGCAGAAGTTTCAGTTCCCTTAAAAGTTTCGTGAAAAATCTAATTGTGCTAGTTTTGACTCCCACAATGGGCACATCAGGGTCTTTTGCTATAGGTTCTGGGAAAGAGTCAAGAAGTTTAGACATCAAGAAAAGTTCACTTGGAATGGGTTTCAAAATCAGACATGTGTGAAGAAAACTGATCTACAGTCAACTGTGACAAGAAGTACCCCATGCAGTACTACAGGACTTGGGTTACAGTGTAATATGACGTTTATCTCAGAAGAACAAGAGGATATGGGTCCCTGGTATTTTGACAGTGGGAGTTCACATCACATGCTGGGTGCAATGAGTAACCTGCAGAGTGTCAAAAAAGTCAAAGGAGGAAAGGTGACATTCGGAGACGGAGGTTATGGAGTCATCCAAGGTAAGGGAAAGACATGTGAAACAGGTTTACCACAACTAATGAATGTTTACTTGGTGTAGGGACTGAAGGCGAACCTGATCAGTGTGAGTCAATTGTGTGACGAATGACTAACAGTTGTATTCACAAGTGTTGATTGCAAGGCCATTAATGAAGATGGAGAAACAGTTCCAAAAAGGATCAGATCAGGAAACAACTGCTACATGTGGGAATAAACGGTTAAGTGTTTTAGTGTTAGAGACGATCTGAACCTGTGGCATCAACGTCTTGGGTATACGAATGCGAGGAGCCTTACTACTCTTGTCAACAAAGAGATAGTACGGAGAGTGCCTCAGCTCAAGGGAAGAGACAAGATTTTGTGTGGACCATGCAACAAAGGAAAGCAGGCCAAGGTTCAGTACAAGAAAGTACCTGACATTCAATTAAAATCAGCATTATATCTTGTGCACATAGATCTAATGGGGACAATGCAGGTGGAAAGTGTTGCTGGGAAGAAGTATGTCTTTGTACTCGTAGACGGCTATACCAGATTTACCTGGGTCAGATTTATTCTTGAAAAATCTAATACAGTAGACAGCTTCAGGATATGGGCTCTCCAGCTGATCAATGAACGAGGATGTATCAAGAGGGTTTGCAGTGACCATGTTGGTGAATTCCAGAATGAATCCATGAAGGTATTTTGCGAGAATCATGGTATTGCTCATCAATTCTCAGCTCCAAGAACGCCACAACATAACGGGGTAGTGGAACAGAAAAACAGAACCCTTCAAGAGATGGCCAGAGCCATGATATATGGCAATAACGTACCTATCAAGTTCTGGGCAGAAGCGTTGAACACGGCATGCTACATCATCTATAGAGTATATGTCAGGAAGGGGTTGATGAAGACACAATATGAGCTATGGAAAGGAAAGACGCCCAACCTGAGTTATTTCCATGTATTTGGATGTAAGTGCTATATTTTGAACGACAAAGAGTATCTGGGGAAATTCGATTCAAGGAGTGATGAAAGAATTTTTATGGGTTACTCAGGAAGTAGTACAACATTCAGAGTGTATAATGTTTGATCATGTGTGATCATGGAGTCGGTTAATGTTGTGTTTGATGATTATTCCTTCACACAGTGGAATGGTGTCAGTTCATATAGTGATTCAGAACAATCAGACATCGATGGCACAAAGAAAGAATCCTGTTCAGAGGAGCAATCTGGTTCAGAACGAGCAGTGGTACAGCAGGTACATCGGAATCATTCATCATCTGACCTCATCGGTGATATAAATAAAGGGAGGAAAACCATGGGAGTCAAAATAAACTTTCGTGAGATGGTGCAGTTTGCGTGTTTTGTGTCGATTATTGAGCCAAAGAATCACGTACAAACCCTTGAAGATGAGTTCTGGATTCTCGCAATGGAACAAGAGCTGGAACAGTTTGTACGGAACGAGAACCAAGTGGATATTCAAGAATAAGATCTGAGAGTGGAGTTGTGGTTCAAAATAAAGAGAGGCTGGTTGCACAAGGTTATTCTCAGATTGAAGGTGTTGACTTTGAAGAAACCTTTGCACCTGTAGCAAGACTTGAGTCATTCGACTCTTCTTGGGAATGTCATGTATCCTGAATTTCAAAGTGTACCAAATGGACGTGAAGAGAGACTTCCTGAATGGATTCTTGCAGGAAGAAGTTCATGTTGAACAGCCCAAAAGATTCGAATATTCAGTGAATCTGGGATATGTTTACAAGCTGAAGAAAGCCTTGTATGGGTTGAAATAAGCCCCACGAGCATGGTATGAGAGGCTGACGGGGTTCCTGGTAGAGAAGGGATATATGAGAGGAAGTGTGGACAAGACTCTCTTTATCTTTGAGCAAAATAAAGAGATTATGATTGTGCAAATCTATGTAGACCACAACATCTTTGGTAGTACATCTCAATTGCTGGTGGACAGTTTTGTGGAGAGTATGAATCAAGAATTTGAGATGAACATGGTAGGAGAATTGAAGTACTTTCTAGGGTTGCAAATAACACAGTCAGAAGAATGTGTGTTTATTTCCCAGAGTACGTATGCAAAGAACCTTCTGACAAGGTTCAAGATGGATCAATGCAAAGAAGTTAATACTCCCATGAGTACTATAGCAAAGCTGTCAAGCGATAGTGAAGGAAAAGATGTGGATGTCAAGCTTTACAGAGGCATGATTGGGAGCTTCTTGTACCTCACGGCTAGTAGACCGGATTTTTGCTTGAGTGTTGGGATATGCGGGAGATACCAGACGAAACCAAAACAGTCTCATCTTGAAGCAGTGAAGAGAATCATCAGGTACGTCAAAGGAACCATCAATCTCGGGATTTGGTACTCCAAAGGGTCGAACAAGAGCTTGGTTGGTTACTGTGATGCCGACTGGGCAGGAAGTGTGGATGATAGAAAGAGCACGAGTGGTGGATGTTTCTTCTTAGGCAACAACCTGATTGCATGGATGAGTAAAAAGCAGAATTTTGTGTCACTGTCTACAGCAGAAGCAGAATACATAGCCATGGGGAGTTGCTGTTCTCAACTCCTATGGATAAAGAAGATGTCAACCGATTATGGAATGGATTCTGGATCACTCTTAGTTCACTGTAACAGCAAAAATGCCATAAGTATCTCGAAGAATCCAGTACAACACTCAAGGACAAAGCACATTGACATAAGGCACCACTTTATCCGAGAACTGGTGGAGGAAAAATAGGTAGTGGTTGAACATATTATCACGAATTTTTAACTGGCTGATTTATTCACAAAACCTTTGGACTTTAATCGTTTTGTCACCTTAAGAAACTCGATTGGTATTTGTGGAATATTGTGGTTTGTGAAGTGTGCACAATTGATACATGTATTGACTCAGGGTGTATATAAGGCTCAAATTTTGTTTGGAGTCAGGAATATTAGTGGGAAAAAGCTACATATCATGTCGTCTTGTCTGGACATCAGTACAGATTTCACATAGAAGAGAGAACTAACGAGCTGAAGAGAGATTAGCCATGAGTTAATTCTTGAGAAGTTAAGTGATAGAACTAACTCATCTGCAAATCAAAAGAAAAAAAGGAAAAAAAAGAAAAGAAAAGAAAGATTACAATCAAAGGCAACCCTGTACCTAAGAAATCAAGTGGTGGTACAAGGAGATTGATCTCAATCAACGTTTAAAGCCTAACTTGTGCTAGGTGCTCTCTCATGATGAATAAAGGTTGAAAACTGACTAAAGATAGGATAAAGACATGATAGTCTGAAACAGTGAAAGCTAACCACCGAAGTCGAAGATAACCAGATATTATGAATCATGTCGAGCTGAGTATGTGCCATTGTGTCAAGTGTTGTGTCAGTTCCTGTCACATCTCAGCAGAGAAAGATAAATAAAATTTGTATCAAAATATTTTCAAAGCCAGTTTAAAGAATGACATATAGAGTATCACTGCAGGTTTAATTCCACTCATGTTGTTTGATTAAATGTAGTTGCATCAATTTTGATCTAAGTGTTGTGCTACTGATTGTATATGTCCCTAAATTGGTTGTTGTGGTGAAAATAAGGACTGGTTCGGGTCTTACTCACATATCGGTTTCTCACACATCTTTACTGATATGGAAAAATGAGTCAAAGTTTTTGTTCGTAGCCACCTGTATGATTTTTACTCCAGCGGTGATCAATATGTTTCTAAGGCTTGAGTAGTTGACTGAGGATGAAGTCAAGACTAATGCAGATGCTAATTCAGCCAGCCCTCACAAACTAGCAAGTTTTTGATGAAGAAGGGCAGAAAGACGTTGTCTGATATGAATTCACATGTTTTACCTCCCAAGTTTGCAGCTATCGAAGCCACTACTCTAGCATTCCAGAACATCATCGACATTGTTCAGAGACTGCATCAGACTGTAAAAGGTAAGTGTTTCATTCCCTATTTGCTAACTGTATGTGTTTTTAACTTGTGTGCTCACAAGCAGGGGGAGATGATGAGATGTCTTGATTTGTGGGGGAATGTGACCGGATCATGGTTCTTTGTATTTTGTTGATTTTGGTTTGTTGATTCGGATCACTAGTGATAGGATTTTGGGGGAGTTAGGAGATGATGTTCTACTTTTGTTTTTTGGATTTTGAGAACTCCATAACTCTATAATTTCAGTTAAGACTATGTATTGACTTTTGCACGTTTATTCAAAGTTATTTAGTCTTTTCTGGAATTCTATTTTTGGTTGGATGCTTGTGTTGGTATGGGTATTTGTTGCAGGTGTTTGAGAGACACACAAAGCTAAAAAGGGGGAGACTGAAGATGCAGCTGTTGAAGTAACTCCTGTATTAGTTGAGCAGTAGCACATAAAGTGATACAAGCGAGTTGGACTTAGCAGCAGACGACGTGGGCTTAAAGAGATGGGCTGGACCAGGCTTTTGGAGCTGACAAGGACGAGCCAGGATGCCGTAGCTGAGCTGGAGAATCATCTTTGAGAGGATCTTGCAGTATTGAGTAGTTTCTTTATTTCTTGCCTAAGAATAAGGAAATGATGCATATCCATGGAGATTCGATATCATCTCTCATTGGAGACCACGGCTAGGATTAGCCGTCTTCCTATTATGTATAAATAGGAGTGTGTTAGCTTTGTAAGGCTTTAACACAATTGAGAGCAATATTTTTAGTAAAGGGGTTAAGGGTTTTTCTTGTAAGAAAGGTTAATCAAAGGCTAAGGGGTAGTTGAGAGGTTCACAGATCACGTATAGATCTGTGAACGTGAGAGACTAGGTTGAAAAAATCGAGTGGAACTTGTAAGTACGTTTGATGATTATTCTAGTAATGAACTTTTGAGTAAAAAAATCCATGTGTCATTGTATTCGTTTTCTGTAGTAGTAGCTGTTACATTTTCACACACTAGCAACGTCTATAAAAGAGATGAAAAGTTTATAATATATGGTATTTTTTTGGCGAATAATGGTATATCATTAGACTTTGAACAAATCCTTTTTGAGAATTACATATTTGCAAATTACAGAAGACCCTTATGAATATTATGTGAATCAAGAGTATTAAAGTTGTACTTATGGTACCATAAGTTATGTGTTACAATGTGCATGCATTAAACATAAACGGGCCGGAAGATACCAATTTGATAAATGATTGTGTGACTAGAGTCTAGAGGCCATGATACTTTTATGCAACGTTAAATATTACTAAGCTTCCATAAGTCATGAATTAAAGGCTCCAAGCGCTTATAAAATGGAGGAATCTTACACTATGCTAACATTTACAAAACATACATAAATATATTTTCATATGAACGTGGATGTGTATATTAAGTATATGTATTAAATACTATGTTGTAATTAGTAAATATCTAGTGTCTCTACCTATGTATCTCTATAAATATTTGTATTCCTTAGAGAAGTAAAGGAAATCGATATTCTAATTACTATATTGTATTAGAGCCTCGATAACCTAAAAATTTTCTTCTTTCACCGGTGTCGCCTCTTTCTCTCTTCGTCTCTTTGCTTCTCTATTTTTCCTTCTCACATCATCATGTCAGGCTCAAACACTTCTTCTCCTGTCAACGTTGAATGTTTCTAAACTCACATCTTCCAATTACCTTATGTGGAGCCTCCAGAGGCATGCTCTTCTTGATGGTCATGCTCTAGCCGGCTACGTGGATGGATCTCAAATCGTCCCACCACCCACCATTATGGTCAACAATGTTCAGACCGAGAATCCCGAATACTTGGTCTGGAAAAGACAAAACAAGCTCATTTTCAGCGCTCTCCTCGACGCAATTTCTCAATTAATTAAACTGATTGTCTCTCGTGCTATCACCTCGGCTCATATCTCGACCATCTTGGCAACCATTTATGCTAAACCTAGCCGTGGACATATCAAACAACTGAAACATCAACTCAAACAATGGACAAAAGGGAACAAGACCATTGATGAGTACGTGCAAGCACTACAAGAAAACATGCCAATTTGCGACTACAGTTTTGGTAGCAAATGCCTCACAAATGGCACTTTACGAGGGATTTGCGACCAAATAAGAATCGTCGCAACTAGCTAGTCGCAAACGAAAAATCGTCGCAACCTAGTCGCAAAATGTGCGAGAAAAGAAATTTGGTCGTAAACGCCTCGCAAATGTTTTGCGACGAATTTGAGTGGAAGTTGATTTTGCGAGGAGTTTGTGAGTCCAAATTTTGCAAGGCATTTGCGAGGCAAATTTTGCTAGGAGTTTGCGAGGATGATTTTTCAAGGCACTTGCGAGGCAAATTTTGCAAGGCATTTGCGAGGATGATTTTGCAAGGCATTTGCGAGGATGATTTTGCAAGGCATTTGCGAGGCAAATTTTGCTAGTAGGTTGCGAGGATTATTGTGCGAGGCATTTGCGAGGAATATTTTGCTAGTAATTTGCGAGGATTATTTTGCGAGGCATTTGCGAGGAATAATTGCGAGGATTTTGTGGGGCAAGGACGGTCGCAAATCAGCTGCAAAAAAATATAAATTGGTTTAAAAATCGGATTTTTAATGGTTTTTAGGAAATAAAATAATAATAAATTTTTTTAATTAATATTACATAAAATTACAACGAAAAAAATAAACTACAAATCGTCGATATCATGAAAATCCGAAGCTTCATGAAATTTCGAAGCAGAAGCTGAAGATGTTTCAGCTTCTCCATGTTTCTTCTTCCTCAGCATCTCCCGAATTGCCGGGTTCGAATCCTCACGTAACTCGAACATCATATCGTAGGTGTCTTGTTGCTGCTTCAGCGATCTGATCTCTGCTTCCGCGATCTCTAGCTTCTTATCTCTAATCGGGTCTGGGACGTATGTCAAAACTGGGAAAAAGGGAACTCCCTCGTCATTCGTCGGAATAGATCCCATGAAAGCAATCTTTCCCTTTCTGGTACGGGGAGCTAGCTGTAAAATAAAATTTAATAAATAAAAAAATAAATACTTAAATAATTATACATGAATTAGTAATAAAAGTTTGTTTTCGTTACCTGAGAGGCGATGCGGTTTAGGTCCACTAGGGTCATTTGGAAAGGTTGACCATCGGAAGTGGGCTACGATGTGATTTCCTCGACCTGGGCAGTCACATCGCCGTGAAGCTGCTCCACCCGACTATCAACCCACGTCCCGTCCTTGCGTCTGTGGGTCTTCTCCCAAATCTCGGGCATCGTAGTCGGGGCACCTTTCATCTGTACCTGAAAAATGGTAAAAATATGTTAATTTGTGAGATACTTTAACTTAAAGAATTTTTAAAATTCGAACTATAGAATTTGAAATCAATTTACAATACGACGTGCTTGTTCGAAGAATGACAACTGCCCCGAGACATGCTTCGAAATGCCCTCTCCGTCAATCTTGGTGTAACGCGCAGCCCGGCACTTGCTGCTCGTGTCTTCGGAAGTCGGAAACTGCCAGTAGGGAACGAGACCCGCCCAAACCATCGGGTTGAACCACTCCGGCATAGCATGCTCAGGATCCTCCTTCCATTTCTTTTTCCAGCGGCCGACTTGGTCAGTAAGACGATGCATCGCCTTGTCATCGAAGGCATCCCGGACCAGTCCCGTGATCTCGACATCCCATCTGTATTTTTGCTATAAAAAATAAAAATTCAAATTAGTATAAATTTAATATTAGTATATATATTATAAATTATAAATTAAATTATTAGTAGAAATAAAATTATAAACTAACGCGAAATAGAATTACTGCGAAAGTGTGAAACCACCTATCCCTCGTCTCCTGGGGCACTTTGCTCCAACTCGGGTGCGGGGATTTGAAATCCCACTCGATCAATTTCCTAATAGTCTGTCCAACTTTATTATGCCCGAACCTGAAAAAAAGTTATGTTATAAATAATTTGAAAAAATAAATTGTTTATTAAATAATATTGAAAAATAATATATTTACCATAAAGTTCCTGAGGAAAGATGCGGATCCAATCTCGTTAGAACATCCCATGCGGGACTAACGAGAAGCTGCTCCAGCGTCATATGCTCGAACTGTGGAGCCTCAGGTGGCAGATCATGTGGCTGCGTCTCCAGAACAAAATCCGAGATAGGCGGAGTCGATGTAGAAAGTCCGTCACGTCGTGAATGAGACCCGCCGCATCGCGGTACAGGTGTACCAGAGGCGGATAAAAAACCGGTATACTCATTATGCCTATCACCCATCTGTAATAAAATATTTAATAAAAACTAAATTTAATCTAAATCTATTCCTAACCATTCTAAAACAAAAACTATAAATTTATTCCATACCTAAATCTATTTCTAACCATTCTAAAGCAAAATTTTAAATTTTAAAAAAAAAATATAGGATTGTAACTTATAGAGAGAGAGAGAGAGACAGAGCCGAGTAGAGAGATGGAGGAGGAGATGGAATGAGCAAAGAGCAAGGTGAATTCGGCTGCCTTATATAAAAATATATTGGGTCGCAAATTGGTCGCAATTGCGTCGCCCAAATGCATTTTTTTCACCCAATCGGATTTACCGCCCAGATTTGCGACCAATTTGCGATGCCACGTGGCAATCTAGTCGCAAATCTGGTCAAATTTTCAACACGCAGCAAAATAAAAAAGTTAATTTTTTTAATTACCGCCAAGTTTTGCGACTAATTTGCGACGCCACGTGGCAACAACGTCCCAAATCTGGTCAAATATTCAACACACGGTAAATTAAACCGCCAAGATTTACGACACCATTGCCACGTGGCGTTGCAAATTAGTCACAAAACTTGGCGGTAATTAAAAGGGTTTATGGTTTAGAATTTAGGATTATCACAAAGTTTATACATATATACATCCTATAATTATACATTAGGGTTATGTGTTTAGGGTTTCACACAATTATATAAACAATTCGACAATCCTACTAAAATTTATCGAATCATCATGCATTAACTATATAGTTACATACTTAATCTATGTAGATTCTTTGAAATCTAGATGTTGTTCGAGAAATTAATAGGGTTTATTCAACTAACATATATGCATTAGGGTTAAGTGCTTATAGGTTTTATTTAGGATTTAAGGTTTATAGGATTTTTTAGGGTTAGAGTTTAGGGTAAACTAAGTACAAAATTGCGACTAAGTTGCAACCTCAAGTCGCAATCTAGTCGCAATTTATAATTAGTTTATTTTTTTTTAAAAGGTACATAATTTAGGGTTTAAGGCTTTAAGGGTTTATTTAGTGTTTAGGGTTTCTAGGATTTTTAGGATTTAGGGCTTAAGGGTTTATTTAGGGTTTTCAGGACTTTTAGGGTTTAGGGTAAACTAAGTACAAAATTGCGACTAAGTTGCGACCTCAAGTCGCAATCTAGTCGCAAATTGTATATTTTGCTACTAGATTGCGACTAAGCGACGCAATCTAGTCGCAATTTGTCCTTAGTTTATTTAAAAAAAATACGCTACATAATTTAGGGTTTAGGGCTTTAAGGGTTTATTTAGTGTTTAGGGTTTCTAGAATTTTTAAGATTTAGGGCTTAAGGGTTTATTTAGGGTTTATAGGATTTTTAGGGTTTAGGGTAAAGTAATTACAAAATTGCGACTAAGTTGCGACCTCAAGTCGCAATCTAGTCGCAAATTGTATATTTTGCTACTAGATTGCGACTAAGCGACGCAATCTAGTCGTAATTTGTCCTTAGTTTATTTATAAAAAAAAATACGGTACATAATTCTTACAAACGAAGACTAAAACGCACGATACATAAAGTTACTCATAAGGATCGGAAACGTAAGTTTGTCCATTTTCGTCTTCTTCGTCATCTTCCTCAACTTCGTCCCCTTCATCAAACTCGTCTGACTCCGTTTGACTATCAGATTCCTCGCATAAGACTTCAAGTCCCCTATAAAGTGGGTAAATTCTGGTCAAATCATTGCTTGAATCGACGGGGATGGAAACTTTTTTTGTCCTTTCAGGTTGCACGGGCGGTGGATCATCATCAACATCAGCTAAGCCCCCGATAATTCGACACCGTAGGTTACCTTTAATAACGGACAACCAATTCTGATCATGTCGGACCCGAGTTCTAGGGTAAGGAATGAAAACTACTTGCTGCGCTTGAGATGCTAACACGAATGGCTCGAACTTACCAGTGTAACTCCTGTGTCCATGTACATCTACGACTCCGAATTTTCTTGATCTTACGCCAATCCCAATAGTGGGATCAAACCAATCACATCGAAATAGGACGCATTTAAGATTCATCATCCCAGCATACTCTACTTCTACGATTTCTTTTAGGATACCGTAGAAGTTGGTATCACCTGGGACATGGATACAATAATTTGCAGTGGCCCTTCGTTGCCAATGCTCAAATGTATGGAAAATAAATCCTTGAGTACAGTACATCTTAGCGGTTTTTATATTTGCGATAGGCCCCATCACGAACTCATGGACCCACATAGGCCAAGTTCCCGGCCGAGACCTCCTCTTGGTCACCTACAAGGCGAAATGCAATTAGTTGATTATATACTAATTAATATCAGATATATATAAGATTATGGTTATAGTTACCTTCTCTCTCATCCATCCTGCGAAATCACGTTCAACGTATGATCTCACTTCTTGGTCGTCAAGTTCCGGAAATGCTTCCTGTATTTGCTGTTCGAGCATCCTGTGCACCACATAATAAAGGATGATGATAAATTATAATTAATTGTATATGTATATATATCAATCGAGTAGTAAACTAGTACTATATATACCTCTCATACGGTCGAAGAAGTCACAGTTTAGCAAGATATATGTATGAGCTGCATGAGAATGCTTGTAATCACACCACTCGGTTGCCTTTACTTTGCCACCCATTCGGCCTAAATCTGGGAATACATCGGGTACTCCCATATCAGGATATGTTCGCCCAACCCCACCACCATCTTATCATGTACGACCCGTTTTTGTTGTTTTCACGGTTGGGCTAAAGTAGTAACTCGAGAAATTAGATGTCTCCTCGGTCAAACTTTCTGCCACGATCGATCCCTCAACCTTTGCAAGATTTTTTTCTTTCATCTTCAGATATTTGAAGAACCTTTCAAATGGGTACATCGATTGGACTGGTCCACCAAGATCCAACTCATGCGGTAAGTGGACTACTAGATGCTCCATCACGTCGAAAAATGAGGGAGGAAATATCTTCTCCAAGTTGCAAAGAATAACTGCGATGTCTGATTTCAACGTCAAGAGATCGTCCGCATTTAATGTTCGAGCACATAAGTCTCTGAAAAAGCCCCGATACCTGAAATTATGTACCACGTACGAGTTAATAAACTACAAATATATATATATATATATATACAATTAAAAATAATACATGCTCGTGCCTCGTGGATGTGATTTGGTAGAAGCTCCTGCAATGCAAATGGCAGTAGTCGTTGCATGAATACATGACAATCATGGCTCTTTATTCCAGAAATTTTTTGCCCTTGCTCGACACACCTTGAGAACGTTGACACATATCCATATGGGAACTTGACATCATCCTTAACCCACTTAAACAAACTATTCTTTGCGTCCAATGAGAGCTGAAAAATTGGAATCGGTGCTCTACCATCGCTTGTAATGTGCAACTCATGCCTTGCGCATATACCAGGGAGATCCAAACGTGATTTCAAATTGTCTTTCGTTTTACTCGGAATATTCAACAACGTGTGGATGATATTTTCGAAAAAGTTCTTCTCAACGTGCATTACATCCAAATTGTGCCTCAAGAGATGATCTTTCCAGTACGGCAGTTCCCAGAATATCTCTTCTTATGCCAGTTATGATAGTGCCTATATCCACCCGACATATTAGCGGGGACACTGTATCCGTTACCCCCCAACTGCTGCAGTTTGTTGAGCATCACAATAATCTATTTGCGCTTCCAACTGTTCCCCTGAAAGATGAATCGGGTGGGGGGGGGGGGACTTTGACGGTTTGTTTTCCTTGAACAACTTCTTGTTATTTCTATATGGATGACCCAATGGCAGAAATTGACGATGACAATCGAACCAGCATGTTTTGCGTCCATTCATCAATTGAAACCCATCAGTCTGATCCAGACAGTAAGGACATGATAATTTCCCGTGAGTTGTCCATCCAGATAACATCCCATAGGCGGGGAAGTCGCTAATGGTCCACATAAGGACAACCTTCATGGTGAAGTTCCGGCGGTTTGATGAATCGAACGTTCGTACACCAACATGCCATAACTCCTGTAATTCGTGGATCAGAGGCTGCAAAAAGACGTCAAGAGATCTTTTTGGATGCTTAGGCCCCGGAAGAAGAATGCTCATGATAAAAATTCTCGATGCATGCACGTATCCGGAGGTAAATTATAAGGCGATACTATGACTGGCCACAATGAGTATTGCCGACCAGATATACAAAACGGACTAAACCCATCAGTGCAAAGACCCAAATAAATATTTCTATGTTCTTCAGCAAAGTCCGAATGTACCGTGTTAAAGTGTTTCCACGCCTTCGCATCTGATGGATGAGAGATCACCCCTTCCTCACTAAAGTGTTATGCGTGCCACCTCATTGCCCCAGCAGTCTGCTCTGATTGGTATAATTGCTTCAATCTATTTGTTATCGGAAGATACCACATACGCTGGAACGACATCCTCGTGCGGCCACCTGTCTGTTTATATTTCGATTTTCCGCAAAAACGACATTCCTGCAACTTAGCATCATCTTTCCAGAAAATCACACAGCTATCAATGCAGATGTCAATAATCTCAGACGGTAAACCAAGACTCGCGACCAGTCTATGTATTTCATAGTAACTCTCTGCCGAGTTATTACCCTCCGGCAAATACTCGTTAAACAATGCAGTCCATTTATCCATGCAATTTTCACTAATGTTACCTTCGCTTTTAGTTGTCATCATCCTAGATGCTAGTGATAATTTTGAAAGCCCTTCTCTACATCCTTTGTAGATAGGTTCATTAGCAGCGTCTAACATATCGTAAAAATTTTTAGCACTCGGGTTTGGTTCTTCAAAAGTATTATCATTAAACGAGGCAGTACTTTCATGAAATGCATCAGTAACCATTTCATGAAACCTATTCCCATCACTATTACCATATCCATATTCATTATAATCTTGCTGATGAGCACGCTGATCATAGTTATTATCAAAACTACTAGCGCCATCTTGATTGCCATGATAACTCGTACTTGAACTACCCGGAACATTAACTACAAAATCTTCTCCGTGCGCAAACCAGACATAATAGATAGGTAAAAACCCCATCGTATATAAATGCTTACAAACAGTGTTTGCATCATGATGATGAATGTTCTCGCACTTAACACAAGGAAAGAAAATTTTGTGACCGTTGTCTCCCGCGAATGACTGATGTGTCGTGTGGGTCAAAAATTGATAAAGACCATCTCTAAATTCTCTCGTCGCTTCATCGGTATCTGGATCTCGCCGGTTGTACATCCATGCCCGAACCGTGTATATCTCATGATGCCAAGACATGATCGATTATTGACCTCTCCACAAAAAATATCGGATTTATAGTATTTTTGCGGAATAAAATCTTTTTGTGAATAGATTTGGGATGTTTGTGATATGATTTTCGTCTCCTCCCATAGCTTGCTATTTATAGAGGATCAGCCATTTTTGTTACTCATTTGCTACCAACCTTTGTTACTAATTTGCTAGGACAAAATATTTGCAAGGCCTTTGCTAGTAATTTGCTACCCATTTGCGACCAAAAATCCAGTAGCAAAAAGCAGTTGGAAATTATTGAAAACGTGTGTACCTACTTTCTAAATATCCTCGCAAACCAGTCGTAAATCCTAGAAAATATCTTTCCTGGCAAATGCCTCGCAAATTTTCAACGTCTTTGCTACGGGAACTCTTGTCGTCGCAAATTACTCGCAATTTTGCGAGGCATTTTCTACGAACGATATTGGCCTCGCAAATTAGTCGCAATTTTGCAGATATTTGCGACTAATTTGCGACGAAATTTATCCACGCAAATTTGCGACTAATTTGCGACCTCACACGCAAATTCGTAGCAAACGCCTCGCAAATTTGTGACCTCATAACGTGGTCACAAATTCTCTTCGCAAATAGGCATATTTTTTTGTAGTGAAGGTCTCACTACTCGCATTGATCAACTTTCACTTCTGGAAAAAGCGATTGACCTTGAAGATCAAATCGAGTTCATTCTTAAAGGTCTTCTGGAGGAGTATAAATTAGTTGTTGATCAAGTTGAAGGTCGTGAAACATCTCTATCTCTGACTGAAGTTCACGAGAAACTTCTCAATCATGAAGTTAAACTGCTCTCGGCAACGACCATCGAACCAACACCTCTCACTGCTAATGTTGTTAACTATCGTGGCAGCAACAACAATCACTACAACAACAACAAGAATGTCTCTCGCAGCAACAACAATTACCGTGGGCAACAACAGCAACACAACTGGCAGTAACAAAATTACAGAGTTGATCAAAGAAAACCACGTCTGTATCTTGGTCGATGCCAATTTTATGGTATCCAAGGAGACACGGCAAAACAGTGTCCTCAACTTCAGGGTCCGTTGCTGTCATCTTAGCAAGGTGTGCTCCAATCCAGTCCTTTCACGCCATGGGAGCCCCGTGCCAACGTTGCTCTCGGTTTACCCTACACTGTCACGAATTGGCTCTTGGATAGTGGTGCTACGCACCATATCCCGTCTGATTTAGCAAATCTCGCTCTCCATCAGCCATACAATGCAGGATATGAAGTTCTCATTGGTGACGGTTCTGGTCTTGCAATCTCTCACACGGGTTCCACTTTCTTACCCTCAACCTCTCGTCCTTTAGCTTTAACTAATGTTTTTTGTGTTCTAAACATCCATAAAAATCTCCTCTCTGTGTATCGACTCTATAATGCTAATAACATATCTGTTGAATTCTTTCTTTCTCTGTTTCAGGTGAAGGATCTCGCAACGGGGGTTTCCTTGATTCAAGGAAAAGCTAGAGATGAGTTATATGAGTGGCCGGTCTCAACGTCAGCTGTTGTGTCACTGTTTGCTGCACCCAACCAAAAGAAAAGTCTATCGGCATCGCATGATCGATTAGGTCACCCGGCTCTTTTGATTCTACAAACCGTTGTTTCTGTTTTTAATTTACCAGTTTCTTCTTCCTCTCCAAAACAGTTTTCTTGTCATGATTGCCTTCTAAATAAAAGCCATCAGCTGCCTTTTTATGAATCTTCAATCACTTCATCTCGTCCACTTGAGTTTGTTTACACAGATGTTTGGGCTTCTCCCATTACATCTATTGACAATTTCAAATATTATCTCATTCGGATAGATCACTTCACTCGATACATGTGGTTTTACCCTCTCAAACAAAAATCTTAAGTTAAAGAAACCTTCATCACCTACAAATCCCTGGTTGAAAACCGATTTCAAACTCGTATCAAAACCTTATATTCTGATAATGGGGTCAAATTTCTTGCTCTACGCTCCTTCTTAACTTCTCAAGGAATCTCTCATTTCACCGACCCACCTCACACACCACAACACAACGGTTTGTCAGAACGAAAACATCGACACGTTGTCGAAACGGTTCTAACTCTACTCAATCATGCCTCTGTTCTGAAACAGTATTGGCCATATGCCTTTGCCGTTGTGGTTTATCTAATCAACCGACTCCCAACACCGGTGTTGTCTCTAGCCTCGCCATTCCAATCATTATTTGGCACGCCACAAAACTATGCTAAGCTCCGTGTGTTTGGTTCTCTCTATTTCCCATGGCTCCATCCGTACACCAAGCATAAACTCGAAGATCGATCGGCTCCATGTGTGTTCATTGGGTATTCTCTAACACAAAGTGCTTATTTATGTTTAGAGCCAAAGACTGGTCGAAGTTACACCTCTCGCCATATCTTTTTGATGAAATGAGCTTCCCATTCCGCCATCGTCAAGCCGCTTCTTTAACAGATTCGCTCACCAAAGCTACACCAACGACCACTCATCGCTACGACAGTTCCGACGACATCACTGGAACCCTCAAGTGCTATTCTTCACCAGTCACTGCAGTCGGAGGTGGCTCCACCGCTGTCGACACAAACAGAGCCAAACACAGTCCACTCTCCTCTGCCTTTGAACCCGACACAACCTACAAACCCATTACCAATGCCTCCACCCTTACCCACACAACCTGAACCTACTATTATCCAGCCCACTATCGAAGCCCAAACTTCCTCAAACCCAACCCAAAACACCCACCAAATGCAGATCCGGTCCAAAAATCAATTTCCAAACCCACTACCACTGTCCCAGAGATAAAACGCATCCAACCACTGTTAGAGAAGCATTGCAAGACCCTAACTTCCGCTATGCTATGTCTGAAGAATTTGATTCTCATATTCGTAATGAGACGTGGGAGCTTGTTCCGTCAATGGCACATTACAATGTCATCGATTATAAGTGGATATTCACGATTAAACTTCTTTCTAATGGCATGCTTGACAGGTATAAAGCGTGTCTAGTGGCAAAGGAGTTCAATCAACAAGCCGGGATTGATTATGCTGAAACTTTTAGCCCTGTGATTAAAATAGCCATTGTGCGACTCATTCTTGGTGTTGCCACGATCAAATCTTGGTCTATTCAGAAACTAGACGTTAACAATGCATTCCTCCAGAGCAACCTTACGGACTATATGTCACAACCGCCGGAGTTTGTCGATGCTGATCAACCTAATCATGTATATCGCCTTCACAAAGCCATTTATGGTCTCAAACAAGCTCTTTGTGCGTGGTACATGGAGCTTAAGGCGTACCTTCTCTCTGTTGGGTTCAAGACCTCCATTGCTGACACGTCGTTGTTTATTCTCCGCCACATAAATGATATCATTTACCTCTTGGTTTATGTCGATGACATCATCGTCACTGGTACGAACGCAACCTCCATCAACAAAATCATCGATGCCCTTGCAACCAGATTCTCCATCAAAGACATTGGTGACTTGAGCTACTTTCTTGGTGTTGAAATCACTAGGACTCGTCACGGATTGCATCTAATGCAGAGGAAGTATATTCTTGATCTCTTAGACAAAACCAACATGGTGCATACCAAACCAGTAGCCACGCCTCTCGCTACCTCACCAAAGCTTCATCTTCACTCGGGTATGAGACTTGCCGATGCAACGGAATATCGTACTATCATTGGGAGCCTACGGTATCTCCGATTCACGAGACCAGAGATTACATATGCCGTCAACAAGCTGTCCCAGTTTATGCATGCTCCAACAGATGAACATTGGCAGGTCGCTAAATGTGTCCTTCGATATCTCTCCGGTACGGCATCGCATGGGATCTTCTTCAAGGCCTATAGCCCCTTAACGTTACATGCGTACTCTGATGCAAATTGGGTCGGGGATGTTGATGACTACGTCTCCACAAATGCATATGTCACTTATCTTGGCAGCCATGTCATCTCGTGGTCCTCGAAGAAGCAAAAAAAGTGTGGCTCGCCCATCGACCGAGGCAGAATATCGAGCCGTCGCTAATACAACTTCTGAGGTACGCTGGTTATGCTCCTTACTCTTTGAGTTGGGTATTTCCATTCCATCCAAGCCCGTTGTATATTGTGATAATGTGGGAGCTACTTATCTTTGTGCGAATCCGGTTTTTCACTCCCGAATGAAGCACATTGCCCTTGATTACCATTTCGTTCGTGATCACATACAAGCGGATGTTCTCTGTGTCGCTCATATCTCCACCAAAGATCAGTTGGCCGATGCTCTAACCAAGCCTCTCGCTCGTCAACAGTTCACTGAAATATCACGTAAGATTGGAGTCACTAGAGTCCCTCCATCTTGAGGGGGCGTATTAAGTATATGTATTAAAGACTATGTTGTAATTAGTAAATATCTAGTGTCTCTATCTATGTATCTCTATAAATACTTGTATTCCTGAAAGAAATAAAGGAAATTGATATTCTAAGTGTATTACCAGAAAAATAGTTTTTAATTACAAAATAGCTTGGCGTAACATTTAGAAAAATATGTCACAAGCTAGGGAGAATTCCCGGGTACCCGCAATTGAGATAATAAAATTATATTAATCTATATGATATATTAATATGTAGGGAGGTAGGCCAGCGCATTTCGTGTTTAAACATGAAATGGGATCCTAGTCACCATGACCAAATAAAATAAATGCATGACACAAAGTATCTTTGTGTTTGGATATTTAATAATGCAATTGGCACAGTATATGTTATGAGTGTGATGGGAATTGGGGCAGCTGGGCATTCCTATTTTTTTGTGCTCAAACTTAAACAAAAGTTTAGAAAGTACTTTTGCGTTGATTGGTTAAAGACTTAAAAGATGTGATGGGATATAGTTTAAGTTTGGTATCGCAACATCCACGTAAGACACTTTTCTACCGGTTGGGGAAAATGGCGTTTCCATAACAATTAATTTCATGTAAAAAAAAACTTTAATTAATAAGATTACAACACACATTTTAATTGATTAAATTTTGTCACATATCAATTCTATTATATAAATATTATAAACACATCTTATAAAAAATAGATATGTGATGTAATACAGCATGTGTCTATGTGACATGCCAATGTAGATCACAATGCATATCAATAGTTTTCAAGAAACTAATAATTAGGAAAGGAAAAGATATAAATTGAATTAAATTAGAAAGTTGGAAACATAGAAATTTAAAATTCTTTGGTCAATCGAATACTAAAGTTTGGGCAATACAAAAAATAATTATAATCAACTCATGGTGATGTATTTATAATTCATCATAATTTGCAGCTAATTAGCATTGGGCGATGGATTTAACGAATATATACATTACTAATTTATCGTCTATTTAAGATTCTAATCTAGCTATAGATTAACAACGAATATCTTCTATTTATTGTGTAGGAGAATCCAAAGCAAAATGGATTCAAGCTATTAACATAGATTATGCAAAGATAAAAGATAGATAATAGCTTATTAAAGCTTTATTTAGTGCAATAAAATAAATAAAATAAAATATTAATTAAATACCAAGATCAAATTGATTTTTAGATTTATATCATAGAAGAGGAAGAAGGAGAATTGCCTCTTTCAGTGATTCTCTAGGTTAGTTATCCATTGACATTACACACACATATACGTACGTGTGTGTATATATAGTAATCTATCTTGCTTAGAAACCCTGATTACATGGGTTAATGGACTTGTGATGAATCACTAATATTGGATTATTTTTTTGATGCTTTAATACCCCCTCCCCTGGCAAACTTGGCGTGGGTGAAACATCTATGCCAAGTTTGAAACCGCAAATGGAGATGACTTGGCAAGAGCATGAATAGTTAAAGCAAGACTAGTGTGATCTAGGCGGATGACTCTATTCACCATGGAGAATAAATATTAGTGTAAAATCTATTCAGGTCTATACTTAGAGAGTATTGCATGGCTCCCTCAGAGATATTTCTAAATACTTGGAAAGCTTAGTCGACCTCTCTTTCTCTAATCTCACTAAGAGTCCGAGTTTCCTTTACCCATTTAACTCCCCTAATCTATCTCATGATGAAGCATAATTCTCTGCCCATAACTACTGAAATCCTACTTGTTATATGCTTCTCATCCATAGCCAACTACAATCTGATTCACCAATATATTTTTTTTTTTGCATTTCACCGAACACCTTGTGTGCGTTCTGTGAATTCTTTTCTTTGCCATGAAAAATAACATAAATTTGCATCTATAATCACCCTTATCAAACCCAAAACCAGCATATTATTCTAGCTTCTCAATTTCATACGTATAATCTAAACCAGCAAGCATGTTCTTCTCAAGCAATCACACGACATGTCATGTTGTTCTGTATCAAAGTAAAGGACAGACACATTACCGTGGATATTGTTCGGTAGCTTCCTCTGGTTGTGATTACTTGATGGAACTGAGACAAACGGCTTGAGAATCACAGTATATTACATTAAAACTCGCAGCTTATCTTCTGTTGCAGCAGCCTTTGTAACGTTAAAAACATATTCAACTCGCAGCGATCTCAGCCTCCATGTTTCTGTGACAGTTTCGCATCATGTTCATAGCAACAGCAAGTGACGATTCATCAGCCAGATTCATCCTCCAATGGAGATTAATGACGTTTGCAACAACCTTGGCATTATCATACGCAAGCTTCGACGCCATGCACACACAAATCCATAAGCCCATAACTGACTGGCTCAATTTCAACCCTTCTAGAAGAACCAAATTAGCCGAGTCTATGCACTCCGTGTTCGACGAAATTATATCCCTTTTATTGATCAATTTGCCCATAGCTTTGATTGAGATCCCGAGATAGCCATCTAGAAGTTTGGAGTTCTAGATCTTAAGATTCTTTTCTAGTGCTTTCTGTCTATAGACGACGGATACGTGATAGATATGGACGAACGCAATGGAAAAGATCTCTGGTTTGTGGTTCGAGTTTTTTGTAAGAAGATACATCACGAAGCTATGGAGATAGAGACTGGTCGGATGCTAGAAACTGGTGAGATAAAAATTCATGAATCGCCGGTTCTCTGATACCATGTAGGAGAATCCAAAGGAAGATGGATTCAAGCTCTTAGAGCTTTATTAACGTAGATTATGGAAAGATAAAAGATAGATAATAGCTTATTAAAGGGTTATTTAGTGCAAGAAAATTAAAGAAATGGAAAGATTAATTAAACACGAAGATTAAATTGATTCTTAGATTTATATCAAAAAAGGGAAAAAATGAGAGTTGCCTCTTTGAACAACTCTCCCGGTTAAGTTATCCATTGACATTGATAATAGCTTGTTTAGAAACCCTAACTACATGGGCCAATGAACTTGTAATGAATCATTAATAGTGAGTTTCTTTGGAAGCTTTAATACATTGTTATTCCATGGTAAATATAAATGGATGTTTTTGCGTTGCTTATTTTTGTTGTTAGTTAAAATCCATTGCTATATATATATATAATAGTTAATAGTATGTGATATGATCATCAAGGTTTGAACCTGAATATTGTCCCACAAATGCAAAATTATTGTGTTGCGGCAATAATAATAGAACCACTAAAAGCCCAACTAGATACACAATGGAAATATATACGAGACTGAGTTATGCTGAAGCAATAGAAATAGTTGTTTTTGGATTTTCAAATTGCTAAAAACAATTACCAATTAAGAAACTAAGCAAAACGAATAAGCAAGCGAAACTAGAAATTAAAACACGCAAACAAGAGCAAGCAATCTAGCATAAGTAGCGAAAACATGTATGAATGGTTACTACATGCATACGTACATGTATATTATGAATGCGTTACGTACGGACACATGTGTGTATCTGTAAAAGGTACCCTTATGGAGTAAAAGCTTCTTTCACAGTCCCAAAACGTGCTCTTTTGCTGCATCATGTGTCCTTTTTAAGGAATCATCAAAGTCCCCATCACACCATCAATCATGCTATATATATACATATACCCTCATCTTAAAGACACCCACTACACTATTACTCTTGAGGGTACGTCTTATTTTTGCTTTTGCTTTACCACTCTGACAATTACGCATTATACATTGCATATACTCTCATCTTTGTACAATATCGAACCACAACATTGTTTCTTCAATAATCTATCATGCATGCATATATGCATCCCCACCACAAAGCTAAAGTAAAACAATGATTTCTACTTTATTCGACACTCGGACCTTTAACCTATTGACAGCGGAATCTCCAATTTGTACCAAAGTACTAGTTAAAATGTTTGTTCACATCTCTTTTTTTTTTTTTTAAACATATATAGCATTGTAATATATTTTTATCAAAAATCTTTTGAAAATTATAAACGCAAAAACGTAAACAAATTTTTCTTTCCCCATGTATTTTTTTTTTTCGTTTTGTAATATATATATGATGTTTGATTAAAAACACTATAAAATCTGATGTCCTCAATAACATAATATTGAACATATAAACATAAAAATAAACGCAAACCAAAAAGAATAATAATAAGATTCATATAGTAGTTGAATAACCATTATATGCATACACTAATATTTTTGTTGTTGATGGGATTAGCTGAAGCAAACGCCAGGGCCGTTGTGTTTGGGTACAAGTTCTTTAACATATGTTTTGTTTCCTATCCCTCCTCTAAGACACCAAGAAAATAATTTAGGGTTTAGGAGAAGACATATTGATATGTAGAACCTTTTACATAGTGTTTTCTAACTCATTCGAAATGGAACCAATTCCGTAAATATATGTTTTAACAAAAATTTCATACATATATATATATATATGTGTGTTATGGGTTTTACTTCAACTGAGTATAAATATCTAACTTTGATATTTTTAAAAACTTGTTCAGACTTATTGTGGATACTAAGCATACTACAAGAAAATATCGATTTAGTCGCAAGAAAATACAATAATTTGTAACCTAACTGCGACTAATTTGAGACTTCAAAAATTTAATCGCAAATTAGTTGCAATTTTGACCAAAACAAAAAGTAGAGTTAAATTGTTTATTTGCCAAGATTTTGCGACTGTTTTACAACTAAATTAGGGAGACGCAAAATAGTCGGACGAGAACCACAAAATTACGATTCAATTTGTAGTCCCAAAACCGTAATCACAAATATTAGTCGCAAAAATATTTAACAATTATGTAGTCGCAAAAAGTGGCTATATCTGCAACTTTTTGCGACTCTATTTTGTAATGGCAGAAGAGTGGCTTTTTAGTGGCTAATATTCTAATATAAAACACATGTTTCATGCGGTTGTGGTTGGTGTATCTAATTTTAGCCACTACCTCTATATAAACACATGTTCCATACGATTGTCTCAAAACAGTCACAAAACAATGGCAAAATATCTCTATATATACAACCCATCGCTTTCCCTGGCCTCTTTCAGAAAAATGCAAATAACAAAAATTTAGAGAGAGAATGCCAATTTTAGAAAAATAATGGTGCGCAATTACAATTATTGAAATTTTAGGGAGTGGGTGTACAATAGGATCTCGATGAATAGACACGAAATATCTCGGCCGAGTTTGCAGCGGGAGTGGAAGAGTTCATGAGGTTTGCAAGTAATCAGCCAATAACACTGAACAATTGCGGTAAGTTTTACTGCCCTTATATTAATTATAAAAAAGATAAATTTCTTACGTGGTGTAAAATTTGCAACCATTTGTATAATAAAGGATTTATACCATAATATTATGTTTGGTATATGCAGGGGGACGAATTGAATAACGATTTAGGAATGAGCCATGTTAATACAAATCATACAAGTGGTAGTCAAGAAGAAGTTGGTAATGTAGAAGAAAGATATGTGGACATGGTGAATGATGCATTTCATGATACAACAATTTCTGATAACTTTCGTCAAGAGGAGGGTTATCAGAATGCGGAAGAACCTAACTATGAGGCGAACAAATTCTACGATATGTTGGAAGCTGCAAAAAATCCATTGTATGATGGTTGTCACTAAGGTCACTCACAGTTATCTTTAAATGCTCGGTTCATGAACATTAAGGTAGATTTTAATCAGACAAAAATCAGGCAACTCGTTCATATTACGAGCTAACAAAATTGATGTGAAATTTAGGCCTTCCACTTTATACAATTGATGTGTGTATTAACAATTGTATGATCTTCTGGAAAGAAGATGAAAAGTGGGACAAGTATTTTTCAAAGCACCAAGATATAAGCCTAGCGAGAGACGAACCAAAATACCATTCACACTACAAGAATAAATGCCTATTTGCGACTACTCTTTTGGTCGCAAATGACAAATTGCAAGCCTTTTGCGAGGAACTCTGTATCATCTCAAGTAGCCGGCCGCAAATGTAAAATCTCTGCAACAGCGTCGCAAATTTGCGAGGCAAAAAAAATTCGTCGCAAAAGCCTCGCAAAATATTTGCGACCAATTTTCGAGGAAGTAGTTTTACGAGACGTTTGCGTTGATCAGATTTGTGACCAATTTGTGAGGACATAATTTTGCGAGGCCTTTGCGTGGATCTTATTTGTGACTAATTTGCGAGTACGTAGTTTTGCGAGGCATTTGCATGGATCTTATTTGCGGCTTTGTTGCGACTAAATTTTTGTGAGGCATTTGCGTCTAATTTGCTAGACATTTGCGTGGTTATTGAAGTCGCAAATCCCTCGCAAAGGTATTTAATTTATTTTAAAAATCGATTTTTTTTATTTTTTGTAAATAAAAAATAATAATAAATAAAGTATTTAATTTATTTATTAAAAATCAATTTTTTATTTTTCGTAAATAAAAAAATAAGAAAAATGAAATTTATTTTTAATTATCGATTGAGTATTTTTACAACGAAAATAAAATAAAATAAAAACTAGCTATTCGATATCTTCATAATCCGAGGTACCATCGCGGGATGTTCTTGGAGCTGCAGCTGCAGCTTCCTTCTTTTTCTTCATCATCTCACGAATCGCGGGATTCGTATCTCCAAGTAACTCAAACATCAAATTGAAGGCGTTCTGCTCCTCCCTCATCGATCTTTGGTCCACTTTGAGCGATCTGATCTCCTGTTCCGCATTAGCTAGCTTTTGATCTTTAAGCGGATCTGAAGCGTACGTCGAAACCGGGCAATACAAAACTCCCTCAGTATCCATCGGAATCGATCCCATGAAAGCAAGCTTTCCCTTTCTGTTACGGGGAGCAAGCTGTAAATTAAAATTGAATAGAGAAAAAATTAGCAATTAAACAATGTATATATAATAAATTAGTATTTAAAGTTTGTTTGAGAATTGTGTTGCCTGAAAAGCGATGCGGTTTACGTCTACTGGGGTAACCTGAGTGGGTTGACCATCGGGAGAGGGCTGCGATGTGATTTCTTCCACTCGGGCAATCACATTGTCGTGAAGCTGCTCCACCCGTCGATCAACTCACGTCCCGTCCTTGCGTCGGTGGGTCTTCTCCCAGAACTCAGGCATAGTAGTCGGAGCACCTTTCTCTTGTGCCTGAAAAATGGTAAAATTATGTTAATTCATACAATGTTGTGACTTCAAATTATTTTAAAATTATAACTATATAAATTTAAATCAATTTACAATACGACGCGCTTGTTCCAGAAAAGACAACTGGCCCGATACCTGCTTTGAGATCTCCTCCTCGTCGACTTTGGTGTAACGGGCGGCCCGACATTTGTTGCTCGTGTCTTTGGAAGTCTCCAACTGCCAGTAGTTGATGAGACCCTCTCAAACTGTCGGGTTGAACCACTCCGGCATGGCATGGTCGGGGTCATTCTTCCTTTTTTTTTTTCATCGACCGACCTGATCAACAAGGCGATGCATCGCCTTGTCGTTGAAACATTTCCGGACCAGTGTCGTGATCTCGGGATCCCAGCTGTATTTTTGTTACAAAACAAAAAATTTAATTAGTAGAAATTAAAATTATGTATGATTATAAATTAAATTAGTAATTAAAAATAACATTAAAAATAAAATTACCGCAAAAGTGTGAAGCCATCTATTCCTCGTCTCTTGAGGAACCTTGCTCCAATTCGGGTGCGGGGATTTGAAACCCCGCTCGATCAACTTCCTAACAGCCTTTCCAATTTCATTTTTCGAGAACCTGAAAAAAAAAATAGTTTATAAACAATATTAAAAAAATTAATTGTTTATTAATTAATTAGTTGAAAAAAAATATTTACAATGTAGTGTTAGGCGAAAAGATGCGGATCCAATCTCGGTAGCACACCTCGTGCAGGACTAACGAGAAACTGCTCCAACGTCATATGCTGAAAGTCTGGAGCCCCAGACGGCTCATCTGGTGGTGGATCATGCTGAAACGGCTGCGTCTCCAGAACAAATTCCGAGATATGAGAAGTGGATGTACTAGGACGACCTCCGTGTCGTGAGTGAGATCCGCCAAGTCGCGGTATAGGTGTACTGGAGGTGGATAGAAAACTAGTATACTCATTATCACCCATCTGCAATATAATTTAAAAAAAATTAAATTCTATACACAATAAAAACAGTTAATAATATATTTAAATGTAAAAACTAATATGTTAAACTTAAATCTAAAATTTCATACGTAAACTAATACTATCCACATAAATATCTAAAATGTACACGAATTTATTCCATACCTATTTCTATCATAACCATTCTAAAACAAATATATAAAATATTAAAAATTTAAATTAAAAATACCTTATTTTGTAGAGAGAGAAAGGTGTAGAGAGAAGGTGGAGAGGATGGTTGTGAGGAGAAAGCAACGAATTTTGCTGGTTATATAGAATTTTACCGAGTCGCAGTTTAGTCGCAAATCCGTAGCAAAAGTCCACCGATTTTTCACCCAATAGTAATTTTTGACCAGATTTGAGAGGCATATGAGATGCCACGTGGCAAATGCCTCACAAATCTGGTCAAAAATTTACCACGCGGCAAACATGCAAAGTTAATTTTTTGTTTTACTGCCAAGATTTTTGAGGCATTTGCGATGCCACGTGGCAAATGCCTCGCAAAACAGGTCAAATTTTCAACATGCAGCAAAAGAAAAAAATTTAATTATTTGTATATCCGCCAAGTTTTGAGAGGCATTTGCCACGTGGCATCGCAAAGGCCTCGCAGATCTTGCCAAAATTTGCGAGTAATTTGTGGCTCAAACAATCAAACAACATGCAAATAGGATTTAGGGTTTAGGGTAAACTCATAGGTCATACATATAAACATGCTATAAATATACATTAGGGTTTTGGGTATACGGTTTCGGGTAATTATATAACTGATTCGACAATCGGTCGTAAAGTAATTGATTCATCATGCATAAGCATATATAGTTACATACTTAATCTCTTCAGGTTTAACTAAAATGTAGATGTTGTCCGAGAAATTCAAAAATCCATATAAGTAACAGTAACAATATATGAACACTTATATCTTTAGTGTTTAGGGTATAATTAGTATTTTGGGTGTAATTAGGGTTTAAGGTAAAATTAGGATTTAGGGTATAACTTATCTTTTGCTTTTGCGACTAATTTGCGTCATTTCCTCGCAAAACTTCACATTTTGCGACTAATTTGCTTCGTTTCCTCGCAAACGCCTCGTAAATTTCTCATTTTACGACTAGTTTGCGACTTGACGCCGCAAACTAGTCGCAACTTGGACTTTTTTTATTTTAAAAAAGAACACACTATACATAATTCCTGCAAAAGCTTACTATAATACACGATACTAAAAACTACTCATCATCAGGATCGAAAACATAAGTTTGTTCATTTTCATCTTCGTCGTCATCGTCAACTTCGTCCCCTTCATCAAACTCCTCGGACTCCTCACATATTACTTCAAGGCCCCTATAAAGCGGGTCAATTCTAGTCATATCATTGCTTGAATCGACGGAGATGGAAACTTCTTCTGTCTTTTCCGAATTTGCTTGATCTTACTCCAACCCCAATAGTTGGATCAAACCAATCATATCGAAATATGACGCATTTAAGATTTATCATACCAGTATGCTCGACTTCTACGATTTCTTTCAGGATACCGTAGAAGTTGGTATCGCCTGGACATGGATACCATAATTTGCAGTGGTCCTTCGTTGTCCATGCGAAAATGTATGGAAAATAAATCCGCGAGTACAATACATCTTAGCTGTTCTTATATTTGTGATAGGTCCCATCACGAACTCATGCACCCACAGAGGCTAAGTTCCTAGCCGAGTCCTCCCATTGGTCACCTACATGGCCAAATGCAATATTTGTTGATTAGTAATTAATATCATATATATATATATATATATATATAAGAATGGTTAGTTACCTTCTCTCTCATCCATCCTACGAAATCACGTTCAACATATGTTCTCACTTCTTTGTCGTCAAGTTCCGGAAATGCTTCATGTATTTGCTGTTCAAGCATCCTTTACATGCACAACATAACGAAGGATGATTATAATTAATTGTATATGTATATATATCAAACGACTCATTTTCTATTATACCTCTCATACGGTTGAAAGTAGTCACAGTTTAGCAAGATATATGTATGAGTTGCGTGACAATGCTTGCATGTAATTACACCACTCGGTTGCAATTACTTTACCATCCATTCGGCCAACATCCGAGAAGACATCGGGTATTCCCACATCAGGATATGTTCGCCCAACCCCACCATCGTCGTATCGTTTACGACCTGTTTTATTTGTTTTCACTGTTGGGCTAAAGTAGTAACTCGAGAAATTAGATGTCTCCTCGGTCAAACTTCCTGCCACAATCGATCCCTCAACATTTGCGAGATTTTTTGCTTTCATCTTCATATGTTTGAAGAATCTTTCGAACGGGTTTATCCATCGAAATTGGACTGGTCCTCCAAGATCCAACTCATGCGGTAAGTGGACTACCAGATGTTCCATCACGTCAAAAAATGAGGGAGGAAATATCTTCTCCAAGTTGCAAAGAATCAGTGCGATGTCTGACTTCAACTTCAAGATATCGTCCGCAGATAATGATCGAGCACATAAGTCTCTGAAAAAACCCCGATACCTAAAATTATGTACCACGTACGAGTTAATGTTCGAGCACATATATATATATATATATATATATATATATATATATATATATAAATACAAAAATAATACCTGCTAGTGCCTCGTGGACGTTATCTGGTAGAAACTCATGCAATGCAAATGGCAGTAGTTGCTGCATGAATACATGACAATCATGACTCTTCATTCCAGAAATGTTTTGCCCTTGCTCAACACACCTTGAGAATGTTGACACATATCCGTATGAGAACTTGACATCATCCTTAACCCACTTAAACAAACTATCTTTGGGTCCAATGACAGCCGAAAAATAGGAATCGGTGCCCTACCATCGCTTGTAATGTGCAACTCAGGCCTTGTGCATATACCAGGGAGATCCAAACGTGATTTCAGATTGTCTTTCGTTTTACCCGGAACATTCAACAACGTGTGGATGATATTTTCGAAAAAGTTCTTCTCGACGTGCATGACATCCAAATTGTGCCCCAAGAGATGATCCTTCCAGTACGGCAGTTCCCAGAATACACTCTTCTTATGCCAGTTATGATACTACCCATATCCGCCAGACATATTAGCAGGGACACTGTGCCAGTTATCCCCCCCCCCCCACTTTTTCAATTTCTTCAGCACCACAATAATCTATTTGCGCTTCCAACTGTTCCACAATAATCTATACGGATGACCCAATGGCAGAAACCGACAATGACAATCGAACCAGCATGTTTTGCGTCCATTCGTCAATTGAAATGCATCAGACTGATCCAGACAGTAAGGACATGATAATTTCCAGTGAGTTATCCATCCAGATAATATCCCATAGGCGGGAAAGTCGCTTATGGTCCACATAAGGACAGCCTTCATGGTGAAGTTCCATCGGTTTGATGAATCAAACGTTCGTACACCGACATGCCATAACTCCTGTAATTCGTGGATCAGAGGCTGCAAGAAGACGTCAAGAGATCTTTTTGGATGCTTAGGGCCCGGAACAAGAATGCTTAGGAACAAAAATTCTCGATGCATGCACATATCCGGAGGTAAATTGGCATTGCTATGACTGGGCACAACGAGTATTACCGACCAGACATACCAAACGGACTAAATCCATCAGTGCAAAGACCCAAATAAATATTTCTATGTTCTTCAGCAAAGTCTGAATGTACCGTGTTAAAGTGTTTCCACGCCTTCGCATCTGATGGATGAGAGATCACCCCTTCCTCACTAAAGTGTTCTGCGTGCCACCTCATTGCCCCAGCTGTCTGCTCCGATTGGTATAATCGCTTCAATCTATCTGTTATCGAAAGATACCACATAGGCTGGAACGGCACCCTCGTGCGGCCACCTGTCTGTTTATATCTTCGTTTTCCGCAAAAACGACATTCCTGCAACTTAGCATCATCTTTCCAGAAAATCATAAAATTATCAATGCAGACGTCAATCATCTCAGACGGTAAACCAAGATTCGCGACTAGTCTCTGTATTTCATAGTAACTCTCTGCCGAGTTATTACCCTCCGGCAAATACTCGTTAAACAATGCAGTCCATTTATCCATGCAATTTTCACTAATATTATCTTCGCTTTTAACTGTCATCATTCTAGAAGCTAGTGACAATTTTGAAAGCCCTTCTCTACATCCTTCATAGACGGATTCATTAGCAGCGTCTAACATATCGTAAAACTCTTTAGCAGTCGGGCTTGGTTCTTCAAAAGTATTATCATTGAACGAGGTAGTAGTTTCATGAAATGTATCAGTAACCATATCATGAAACCTATTCCCATCACTATTACCATATCCATATTCATTATAAGCTTGGTGATGAGCATGCTGATCATAGTTATTATCAAAATTACTAGCGCCATCTTGATTTCCATGATAACTCATACTTGAACTACCCGGAACATTAACAACAAAATCCTCCCCATGCGCAAACCAAACATAATAGTTAGGTAAAAATCCCCTCGTATATAAAGGCTTCCAAACAGTGTTTGGATCATGATGATCAATGTTCTCGCACTTAACACAAGGACAAAAAATCTTGTTACCGTTGTCTCCCGCAAATGACTGATTTGTCGCGTGGGTCAGTAATTTATCAAGATCATCTCTAAATTCTCTCGTTGCTTCACTGGTATCTGGATCTCGGCGGTTGTACATCCATGCCCGAACCGTGTATATCTCATGTTGCCAAGACATGATCGATTATCGACCTCTCCACAAAAAATATCGGATTTATATAGTGTTTTTGCGGAATAAAATCCTTTTGTGAGTAGATCTGGGATGTTTGTGATATGATTTTCGTCTCCCCATAGCTTGCTATTTATAAGGATCAACCATTTTTGCTACTCATTTGCGACCAACCTTTGTTACTAATTTGCTAGGACAAAATATTTGCAAGACCTTTGTTACTAATTTGCTACCCATTCGCGACCAAAATTTCAGAAGCAAAAAACAGTTGAAAAGCATATAAAATGTGTTTACCTACTTGCTAAAAATTCTCGCAAATTAGTCGCAAAACCTAGAAAATATCTTCCGCCGCAAATGCCTCGCAAATTTGCAACGTCTTTGCTACGACCTTTCTTTTCGTCGCAAATTAGTCGCAAATTGGTGGATATTTGTGACAAATTTGCGACGCAATTTATCCACGCGAATTTGCGACTAATTTGCGATCCCAATCGCAAAGTCGTAGCAAACGCCTCACAAATTTGCGACCTCATAATGTGGTCGCAAATTCTCCTCGCAAATGGACATGTTTTCTTGTAGTGTTGTCACCACTGCAGTGGTCTTAAGTTAGTCGCAGAAAGAAAGACTATTTAGCCACTAATTTTGCAACTACTGCATGGGTTGCAATTTGTAGTCCCTGATTTTGGAGTCACAATTTAGTCGCTCTTTTGCAACTAATTTGTGATGAGCTTTTTGCAACGCCAAAGCGAAGTCACAAAAGCGTTCTATTTTCGCGATTTGCGACTCCTTTGCGACTATTCATGTAGTGGCAAAATCAATGATTTTTTGTAGCGTAGCAATGAAAAAGTTGTGTTTATTTTTTATATAGTGTGATTGGTAACTTTTATCGATGTGGTAAATGGTATATAATGTTTTTATAGTGACCAATCGGTAAAACGATATACGTTAAAGCCAGATGAGAGCAAAACGATATAAAGTTCTTACTGTTTTCTGTTTTATTATTTGAAAAATTCTTGTCAGTTTATCGTTTTTTTATCGTTTGAAATTTTTTTGTCAGTTTATACAGTAGTCGGATCTATAATTTTATGTATGATTAGATATATCATGGTGAATTTTTCAGAAATCAACCCCAAAGGACATAGGAGATTTTGGTAGATTAGGGACAAACACTAAGATGACAATTCAGATTCCATCTAAGAAACATGATAGAGCTTACGTGGAAAGTGATTAGGATATGTGAAAGAAAGACAATCCCTAGGGTTTGGCTTTTGTTGACGTGAAATATGGAAAGAGAAGAAAGATGCTGTGGGTGTTTGTCGAAGCCTCGTTGGTTGCCAGTAAGTCTAAAACTTGCTTATCCGAAGAAAGTTCCTTTCTTTCTAAATGTTTTTATGCAATGTAGTTACAATTATGATGTCGATGGAGGAATTCCATATAGGATAAGAATAAAGTACTAGATCTTGTCGGGATAATCTTTTTCCCCCTTTTATTCAAGATTCTCGATCGTTGGTTAGAAAATTTGATTAACAAATGAGGAAGTTATTACATGTATTATTGTATAAGAAATCAACCCAAATGAGCTTTCATACATTCCATTTAAACGCTTGGCGTACTTGAAGTAAATGGATTTGAATATAGGGCATACTCCGAGAAATTGGAAATCCTTTAAAAAAACGTTTGTAGCCTATTAACTTAAAAAATAATTAACCTTTAACAAAAATAATCTTAAAAGTAACGAAATTTAAAAAGTGGCAGTTGATGTATAATATATTGAGATTCCAAATTCATCATTTTCCAGTACTCACGATTGATCCGCGATTTTTGTTTTTGTTTTCTTCTCTAGTGGTAACAAGAATTTTTTTAAACACATCCATCACATGGGTTTAAACCGAGACACATTTAGGAATGATATGAAAAACTAAAATTACTAGACCATCAACTCATGCGACCAATCCGTGATTTGAATAAGGATCTTTAACAATTATTTGTAAAAATAGTGCCATTTCCTATTCCTGTAGATAAAAATTAAAGTACCATTGTAATATATGAATTGTTTTAAATATGTCTTGAATTATGTTTTTTATTTATATGAAAAATAATAAACAAAAAATTTATTAACTCGCAATTGGATCCGATTGATCTGGTGACCTAGTAATATCTCAAAACACATTCCATTTTTTTCTTCTTTTTTCGTTCAAGTTTAAAAACATTGATTGCTTGTGTGTAGGCACAATCAAAGAAGAATCTATATATAACTTTAACTCACATGGGGCGGGACGTAATGTGTGCTCGTTTTAGTTCACTGCTTAAGCCGTCGGTCCACAAAAAGACATCCTTTTGCAACTGAAGTGACCTGTGAGGACCCGTGAAAACTAAAAACAAAAGTGCACGTACGTGTTCCATACATACATTATAATATATGGTTAAGTATATTGAAGACACTCGAAAGTGGACTAGCGTACGAGACTGTCCTACCAGTTTCAGAACACATTAAGAAGCAAAAGTGGTTAAAAGACATGTCCGACTCTTGTCGATCTCTCATTCGTTGCTTCATCACCTCTTCGGCTCTTCCTTTTTCTTCATCTCGTATATATGTTATTTTTCCTTCTTTTCCGGGCGAACTTCTTATATTGATTAGATCAAAAATTAACCCAAGAGTACAACCATTTTACAGGTAGAACTACCATATATAGTAGATTTAACCTCAACCAAGAAGTAAACAACAACATTCCTAGAAAGGATTAGAACCGCTCATGTATCACATGATAACATAGGGAGTCTTTCAAACAACTACAATAAAATCTCTATAAATTAAGAATGTTGAGACTATGATATTTTATTAATTTATAGAAATATTAATTTATAGAGGTGTTATTTGGTTGATAAATCAATTTTGGGACCGGAAAATCTAGAGATTTATCGATATATTAATTTATCGAGTATTAATTTATAGAGGTTATACTGTAGATTTGGAAAAACCCACTAAATATCATTCTACCGGTAAAAACCGATTCGGGAAATTTAGAAGGCATACTTTTGATGTGATATTTTTTCCGAAATGCTATGACATCAGTTACAACACACACTCTTCTTCAATGGATCACGCCCAGGCCCAAGCCCAATATTTGGATTATGCACGTCTGATTGAGAAACACGTGAATGACTTTCACGTCAAGAAGAGAGCCCCGGCATGCCTATCCGAACTGCCGACCGTCGCCAGAGCCGATCTTCGCCGATCAGATCTGAAATACTCGTATTATTTGTATCTAATCTAGCCTCCGAATGATATATATGGACGATATGTAAACATGCAACAATTGGACAGTGGGAAAAAATTGGCCTATGCCCCATAACAATTTGCGATTGAAATGACGAGAATAAGGGCTTAATTTTCAGAGTAAAGGCCCAATAAGATGAAAAGTTTCCAGAGGAATAAAAATAACAGTTCGTAGGGACAACTTCTTACCCGGTAAGCCCAAAATTCTTGTTTTTGTTCGTTAACAGCCCAATGTTAAATTCTATAGAATCAGAAAGTGATAAAACTAATTCATTAAGTAAATTGATATGATCAAGTAATCAAATACAGAGGGATAAATGAGTCTCCAAGATCTCAAATATGATGCGGAGAAAATTAATAATACCAATCAAATTACGTGTAAAACGAAAACTAGCACAAACCAATAAAGGATTCCAAAATTCAAAAAGTAATTAACACTTGATGTTTAATCCATATTCAAGCAAATTCCCGCGCCTGCATCCTCATCTCATCGTAGAACTTTTCGATGAATCTCTCAGCCTTCAAGTCAATCGAATCATCTTCACTGAAGTAATCGAACGGCTGTGGAATTAGCTCCATTGCAGGAGAAGCAAATCCGTGGACACAATGCAATGGCTCATCATTGGACCGGCCAATGCACTGGGAAAGAAACAATAACCTGTAAATGCGTCTAAGACCCGATCTAGATATCCGAATGCTCTTCCTACGGTAGCGGATAAAGGATGTGTTTGTAGGCGAGAATTGATACTCTTGGAGAAACCTATAGTTGTATTGCTGAAGGAGCTTGACCCTCTTGGTTGTTCTTCTTGGTTTTATGGGAAGCTTGAGTCTTGGGATGATGGTTCTTCTCAAGATTGAGACTTTTAGTAGTTTAGAGACCCGCTGGAAAATGGGTCTTCTTCTTTGGGACATTTTAATTTAAAAGTTTTTAGGGTTTCTTAGAAGGGACGTTAATGTTGGAGATTTATAAAAGATGAAAAGTTTTGAGTTTTTAGATCTAACGAGGAGCGCCAAGCCAACCTGTGAAAAGTTGTGGTCGGTTGTCCTTTTTACAATCCTACTTTTTCAATTATATATGTATGTATTAAGTAGCCGTTGGAGTTTCTTTTGCAATATATATTTTTTATATTATAATTAAAACTAGATTAGTATCTACTTGATATTTAAGATGTACAAAATCAAAATACATTAAAATTAATTCATCACGATTTTACATAGAATAAATGATAAAAAAGTCAAATATCTTATTTTAAAATGTTAATAATATTTATAAAATATATATAATTAATAAAATTTTAACATTTTTTATTGTTTTTTTTTTTTTTGAAAGAATTTTTAATTGTTTTGATCTGTCGAATTTTCATTAAAGTTGGCAAGCTTAGAAGTGTTTCTTACTACAATTAATTCTTAATTGCATATTTCCTCTTCTCTTTATATGCACTTCTTTTTATAGGTTTACTATTAATCTAACATCATGACAATATGATCGAGAGATCAAATTCGATGGTCGATCAAACAAGTGGTTTATTATAAAGTATATTTGAACTTTTATCACCTCAAGAAGTCGATAAAGATCTACATCAAATAGCAAAAATGCAAAAGAGCAAAATAGACAAGACGAAAAGTGTTAGAGCATCCACAAAAAATCCAATAGTGTCTTACATCAAACCCAAAGCCATGTAATTAGGGTTCTTAGCAAGTAGAGAAGTAACTTTGGGAGTTGCTCAAAGAGACAACTCTCCTTCATCCTATTTTATGATTTCAATCAAAGCATTAATAATCTTGGTGTTCTTCAATTAGTTGTCCTCTTCTTTTTTATTTTTTAGCACAATAAAGCTCAATGAGCTATTTCAATTTCTATCTCTTTTTTATCTCTTATTAAGCTCATTTGAGCATGAATAAATTCTTACTTTGATTTTGCTTACAAAAAGGAGATTAAAAAAAAAAAAACATCCAATGGAGAGCATAAAGGATATAAAAACAAGATCAATTTCTTCGGTAAAATCCGAGAAGTGAAAAAAATATTGCTTTAAGGAAGGGATGTGTTGCTCTTAACTTATAAGAATGTTTTTTTAATGTTAATGAATTTGGTAACATTTTACCTAATGTTTCATCTCTTTTGCATGATCAAATTTTAATCTTCTAAAGACATAACACAACCAGTGATATTATTCTCCAAATCTGCTAAACATAAATCAAATTTTAGAAAAAGGATAATTCTCAAAAATATCACAAAATAAGTTTTTGTTCCAAATATACCATCACTAGTTTTTTTTCCAAAAATACCATTAAAAGTTTTCTTTTTCAAAAATACCACAAAGTTAAAACTAAACTTTAAACCCTCAAAATTAAGTCATAAATCCTAAATACTAAACTCTAACCCAAAATACTAAACCCAAAGTCAAAAATTTAAATTATAAACTCTTAAAACTCGTTTTTAGTGTTTGTGGTAATTTTTGAAAAACAAAACTTTTAGTGGTATTTTTGGAAAAAGACATCCAATGATGATATGTTAGGAACAACAATATATTTTAGTGGTATTTTAAGGAATTTTTCAAAAAAAAAAAAATTCTAATTAATATGCATATATTAAGGAACAACACGTGTGCATATCTATTGCAGGCTCAGTCCAACATTTTCTGGATTTCTGAACAAATAAAAAATTTAGGCCATTTTAGGTGTATATGATTAATTTTCAATTTTTGGGGTCATTTTTGTTTAAGAAATTGTTAAAATTTTGGCATGGACCTGGGCCTCCGCCCCTCCCACCACCCAGCATGTCGGGCATGATGTATTGGCCCAAAAGTTTTTCTGAAAAATGATAATATATAATTTTACACTAACCTCCCTACGTAGATTTCTCTATATACATACTTTGATAAACTCGAGATAAATAAAGAAGATGTGAAGCAAAATATTTGTTTTTTAAATGTTTTTTTATTATGAATTTTCTAGTGATATAAATAACTGTTTATGCATTTACCTAAGCACTAGACACCAATAGATCATGATAGATATTTTACATGTCGTAGAATCATACAATTTCTTTTTATAAAATAGAGTGAAGTGATCCTTGGAAACCTTAGACGAATCTAATTGGTACAAGACGGTCGTTAATCAATTATCATTCTATTGTAAATTAGTTTAAAAAAACAAAAACAAAATTCCCTAATAAGCTTATACAAAAGAAATCCTCTTTAAGTAACAATCCTACACATTTCACATTCCTAGTCTAAATTTGAAACGGTAAAGGCCCAAAAAAATCTTCGACTCTTGAAGGAGTTATTACGGTGAGTTAAGATCTACGGCTACGATGAGAGGTCAAAACAATCAAACGGTTGTTAAGCAATCTAGAACACACGGTGCATTTTAGCAAGAGTCAAATGATTTGTCGAAAATACCCTTCGATCCACATTAGAATTTCCAAAATACTCTCGACGTTAAAACGGCTCGTATATAAACTCTTCTTCCCCGTTCTCTTCTGCGGCATCCAAAACCAAAAAAAAGCGAAGGCGAGAGAGAGAGAGAGAGAGAGAGAGAAAGTGAAAATCGCCGATTGAATATTCTCTTTTGAGTTTCGACGGAGGAAGAAGATAAAGAGGCCCCAAAGAGGAGAATCAATGGTGTTGCGTGGTGAAGGAGACTACATGGCGACGACGAGACACGAGAGATCGAGCAAGACTCTCCACAATTTCTCGCTCCCTAACTTGAAGTGGGGGAGTCACCGAAATCTGAGGTGTATCAAGGTCGAATCTGAAGGTACCTCCTCCGTCGCCGGTGTTGATCAACGACTCCGACGACGATCTTCTCCTTCGAAACCGTTCCGCTTCGGCGGTGGTGCTTTCAATCGGAGAGCGGAACCGTGGAAATCGTCGGAGAACGGCGCCGAGGAAGGGATCGAAGAGTTTAGGGAGAAGATCATGTCGGATCTTAGAACGGTTGCGGATAAGATGACGGAATCGATTTTTAGGAAACAAGCTCTAAGCGACGAAGAGGAAGAAGACGAGGAGAGACAGAAAGAGGAATTAGAATCACCGGAGAAGAAGAAGAGAGAGAAGGAGAGGGAGGTTTCTCCGCCGGAGGCGCCGGGAGTAACGATGGAGGTAAGGCCGTGGAATCTGAGAAAGAGAAGAGCAGCCTGCAAAGCTCCTCCGATTCCAGAAACCGGAAACTGCGATGGGAATCAGTACAACAACCACAAGGGATTAGGGATTATTGAGGAGAAACGAGTGAATTCGTCGATTTTAGGCTACGAATCAGCGAATTCGACGAGATCGAGGGAGAAGAAAGAGCGGCCAAAATTGGTTTTGACGCTGTCGAAGAAAGAGATCGAAGATGATTACATGGAGATCCTGGGTCACCGACCACCGCGACGACCCAAGAAACGACCCAGAAACGTTCAGAAACAAGTCGATGTAAGTCGGAATTTTCCTTCTTCCTTGATTGCAAATTTTCGAATTTTGTTCACCAAATTGGGTTTCTCAAGTGTTCTCATTCTTCTTCTTCTTGTTTCCATGGTTACAGTTGTTGCATCCAGCTTTTTATTTTACTGAGATTACCCAAGAAATCTACAAAGTCCCAGATCCTGCTGAGAACGGAAAGGTATTATCTTCACCATTTTTCCCCCAATTTGTGTTTCATAGATTGTAACTAATCATAGAATGTTAAAACTGTTTGCTAAATTTTGCTTTACTAACTGTGCAGAGATGATGATGGATGATAAAGTTGTAGTGGAATCTCTTAAACTTGGAGTTGTGATTAAATCAGAATGTCGAAGCTCTAAAGATGCTTTGAATTGATCAATTTTGTTTCTTTAGTTATTATTCTTTGTTTAGTTTGGTTTTTTTTTCTTCTGTTGCAATGGCTGAATAAACCTGTACAAAGATATGGGACAATTGTATGTTCTGCTTTAAGAACATACTCTTTTCTTTCAGTAAAAGCAGCAGAGAAAAGCCAATAATAATCAATAAAAAAGGATTAACAACATTTCACCAAGTCTTGCCTTCTGTGACTACCCAAGGCTCATAGATTTAGTCTGTTGTTGTGTGTTGTAATTGAGAACATTCCTCTATCAACTGCTTATTGATGCTTGCTTGTCCATTGAATTACTGCAACCACGCGCTTGCCTATTATTGTCCATGATCGATATTAGTATGCGCTTTCGCGACAAGAAAATGTGTTTTTTTTTGCAGACGATTCTTATTTTGGGTGCATTCTATATCAGAAGGTGCAGCCATCTTTGCCAAAGCGTGTATGGTCCAATAATTCAAGCAGTGTGTGCTATACAAAAAGTGGACTTTGTTTAGGGGACTTTGTTTTTTCCCGCGTTGGATTGTTTATGTGAGTCTCTCTACCGGTTTACTTTTCTCGGTCTGGTTCAATTCAGTTAACCAAATGGGTATGATCGACTTTACTTTTTTTTTTTTTTCAACCAACCCAATATATCAAATTAATTAAGTGTAAACGGTATGGTGATTGCCTCGGAGAGCAAGTTATACCGATTATGTCTGGCTTATATGGGAAAAAAAAATAAGCAGATGCTCGTGCTCCTTTTGCAAGAGAATTGACACAAACATTTTCACTCTGAGAGATATAAATCAACCTAAAAACTTCAAAATAATCTCTAAGATTGCATAAATAATTTAGTCTTCATCATATTGACTTTACTTAATTAAAAGCTTAGTTAGTTCTCTTTCACTGTTTGTAGGATATGCGATCATACAAAACAATTTGTACTGTTTTAGAATGTGCTATGGAAAGATCTAAATTAAAAACTTTTTTATTATCACGTTTTTCTTTGGCGATCAGTTACACAAAAAATATGAACGAGTCGGTTTTGAAGTCTCGACTTTCCAAGATTCAACTTCCTTTTTCTTTTGTTTAGGCCGCATTGGCCTGGCCCATTGGCAGTGGAGATCAAACCCTAACGCCTGAGATCACAAAACTCCTCTTCAACGACGACAGAGTCGACTCTAGAGGAGAAAAAAGATTATCACTTAAACCTCCTCTAAAACAACTACATCTAAAGAAATGAAACGTCAAAACCTAGGAATTTGAATTAGAAAAAAAAACTAAGTCTCAACTCTCTCACTCGAGAAGGAAGATTTTTTTTTTGCTTCATCCTCCTCTAAAACACAGACTCTCACCCAAGGAGGAAGAAATTATTTGCTTCATCATCCTCCAAACAACTAATGCATTTACAATGTATGGTGGTCATTATACCAAAGGTATGCAGAAGAGAGGTGCTAAAATCTAACTCCATTTTACTTTGTTTTTAGTATATTCTCCATTTTCATTTACGCCCTAATCCGTGAGATTAAGATATATCTTTGGAAATATAGCAAGTAGGCCTCTCACCATCTCGAGCTTATTCTCCTCGTCGAAGCGATTCTCTGAAAAATTGTCATCGCACGAATATCGCAAGATTGTTTGGGTGCCCACTCCACTTCATTTCTTCACAGTGTCTTAGTCTCGTCAAGTCTAAGACACTGTGAAGAAATGAAGTGGAGTGGGCACCCAAACAATCTTGCGATATTCGTGCGATGACAATTTTTCACTTTGTTTATTTTATATCGTCGTCAAGTCTAAGATATGAGATTTTCTCTCATTTAAAAAAAAAATACTACTCATTGATATTATGTGATATCAAATGTTCTTACATGATCCTTCGAAAATGCTTAAAAAACAAGAGAAACTAATGAGATTTGTCTTGTACATTGGAGGACTAATATTGCAGTGACTCTTATGAGTCCTCATGGATGTATCAATAGGTATCAATAGCATAGCTAGTCATTTCAAATACACTACAATTATGTTTCTTTTTATGTATTTTAGATGATGTTTATGTTGAACTTTGCAATGCTTAACAAAGAATTGGATGAGGACACAGACGATGAGTATAAGAAGAGCACATTGAGGAGGTGGTTAAACTTGGATTTGTTTCTTTTGTGGATTTTCATCATTTTGTTTCCTAAGAGCACATATTTCTGATATTTCCAAAAAATGACCCGACTCACCCTAAGACTAAAAAGAAGAGTTTTCATTCTTTCTCTTGGCCACAAAAGAGTCTCTAGAACTTTGCCTCACCAAGAACATTTTATGCTTCAACTACCACTTTGGTCCTTGGTTATACCGTAAATTTTTAATCTGCATATACTAAAGGAACAACAAGTGTGCATATCTATTGCATGCTCAGCCTAACATTTTATGGGTTCCTAGACAAACAAATAACTTAGGCCTTTTTAGGTGTATATGATTAATTTTCTTTTCCTAGGCCATTTTTATTTAAGAAATTAATATTATTAAAAAATTGTCATGGACCCTGGACCTCCGCCTCTCCCGCCAGCCAGAGTGTCGGGCCTGATCTATTACCCCAAATAGTTTCTGAAAATGATATAATGTAATTTTACACTAATCTTCTTATATAAATTTTTCCATTTACATACATTGATAAACTCCAGATAAATGAAGAAGATGTGAAACAAAATATTTTTTTTACTATGAATTTTCTAGTGATATAAATAACAGTTTATGTATTTACCTAAGCACTAGACACCAGTAGATCGTGACGGTTATTTTATAGGTCGTATAATTATCAGTGTTCAAAAAAGCGGCTTAGGCGGCCGTCTAGGCGGTGCTAGGCGCTCCTAGACCGCTTGGATTTTACAGTAATCGGTGGTATTAGGCGGAAGGGGTCATTTGGCGGCTTGGGCGGCCACTAGGCGGGTTGGGCGGCCACTACGCGGGCTGGGCGGGTTAAATCCGCCTGTTTTTATTATTTTTTTTAAATTCAAAACAGCACCGTTTTGATATTTGAGTCAGATGATGAGCATGTTTAGAGGGAATAAGGTGAAAAGAAGTGCGAGTAGAATCATCATGAGAGTTTATTCATTTTTAAAAACTCAATTTTTTTTATTCTTTAGTCTACATTTACATTTATTTTAGCTTTCATGGATAATGTTTCTTAAGATTATTTCATTATGTTATATTTTATAATATATATAATTAGATTATATATATATATATATATATAGTTTTATTATAAAACCGCATAACCCGCCTACAAAATCGTCTAGGCCCCGACTAAACGTTCTAGGCGCTAGGCTGAAGATCGCCGCCCGCTTAGCGCCTAGCGCTTTCTTGAACACTGATAATTATATAGTTTTTTTATAAGTAGAGTGAGGTGGTCTTTGGAAACCTTAGGCGGTTCTAAGTGGTCCAAGACGGTCATTAATCAATCATCACTTAATTGTAGATTAGTTTTTATTAAAAACAAAAATTTCATTCGAGATTTTCAATGAAGAAATAAATTCAAACATATTTATAAATATATGATTATCATATGTTGTTTGAATTAAATAAAATTAACATGTTTATTATCTTTAGTTGAGGCCAATACCAATATCAGTTATTTCTGTGTATCTAATCAAGTATATATAAGCTTAACGTCTAATTAACCTTAAAAAACAAATGTCATTTATTAAAATTCTCTAATAAACTTATACAAAGGAAATCATCTAGTAACAATATCACCCGGCACATATCACATTCCTAGTCTAAATTGGAAATGGTAAGACCCAAAAACCCCTCGACAAGGAATTATTATGATTTTATGAGATTATACTGTGGGTTAAGATATATCGTACAATTTTATTTTATGATTTTATGAGCTTCTTTTCCTCGTCAAAATGATTTTCCGAAAATTATCATCGCACGATTGTTTGGATGTCCACTCTACCCGCTTTTAAACTAAGTCTTAGATTATACATCAATTTGGCTAAGTGTTCAGTCAAGAAGTGACCGGAAGAGAAAGATCCATCTTAAATTTTGAAAATTGATTGGATTTGATACGTGTGTGAAACATAATTTAGAATATTAATCTCAAGCCAAAGGGTTAAACTCTTGATGGATTGAATCTTGTTAAACTAAGACAATATTCATTTGATAAAAACATGTGTTTTTGGCTCGAGCAAAAATATCGAAAGTGTATCGCTTGTGCTTTTTCACTTGTTGACTGAACAGATGGACTCCCATTGATGATCTCTTGAATTATCTTGGTTGCAATGAAATGTTGACCGCAGATTGGACAAGGTAAAGTCTTGTTAAGATGAGTAGCCCTCACAAGTTCACTATATATCTTGCATCTATTGCACACCGTCCAAAAAGTAATGATTTTCTCCGGTTTCCGTGAATTTTTTTGTTTTCGTGAAGAATGAGACTCGTGTTCAGGCTCATGTGGTTTTGGTTGTTTCGGCATTCTGCTTTTTTGTGTTCAACCTGTTTCGACTTCTTCTTTTGATCATACGAATTTCTCTTGACCTTATCATATAATATTTTTCGATGTCGCGACAAAGATTTGCTTATCATGGTTATGCTTGGTCTGCGAAAAGCTTTTTCAGCCAAAAAAAGTTGTTCGTTCAACACCCTTATGATTGCAGAAAGTTCACTCCGAATTTAGGTTTGCTTAATTCTCAGTGCTTTTGAAATCACTTAGGTACAAGTGACTTTCTAGCTAAATAAGTTCGTTTCTTTCTGCAGCATCCTATGTACACGTGGAGCACCTCAGATATTTTTGATTTTCAGGTAGAGTCTTTGGCATTAAAGAATGATGTCCAAGTAGGTGTACTCTCAGACCATGTTTTCTACCTTCAGCTAGCGGGGAAACATGTGTCCTTAGAAGACATCAAACTCACTTATTTGAGAGAGGACAATAGCTGCTTGAAGATATTACAAATGAGTCCGCTAATGAAGCTGATCTATGTTTAAGCTTTTCTATAGAGATTAAGGAGGATCTGAATAAGAAAACTGAGATCCCGTTATGCGAATATGGTAACGATATTGATGTTACCTCCAAGAACAGAGAGAGTTAGATCAATATGAGAATAGAGAATCTCTATGTGACACTTGTAAAAGATCAAGTGTCACAGTTTATTCAAGGTTTTGAAGAAATGATTTCGGTTCCACACGATGTTTTTTTCAACACTCTTAACCTCTAACATGATCTGATCACCATAATTTTTTTTTTTTTTTTTGCTTCATCCTCCTCTAAAACAGCCACTCTCATTCAAGGAGGAAGAAATTATTTGCTTCATCATCCTCTTAACAACTAATGCATTTACATTGTATGGTGATCATTATACCAAGGAATTGCATAAGAGGGGTGCTCAAATATAACTCCATTTTCCTTTGGTTTTAGTATATTCTCCATTTTCATTTACGCCATACTTCGTGAGATTAAAATATATCATTGGAAATATAACAAGTAGGCCTCTCACCATCTCGAGCTTATTCTCCTAGTCGAAACGATTCCCTGAAAATGGCATCGCACGAATATGGCACGAGTGTTTGGGTCCCCACTCCACTTCATTTCTTCACAGCGTCGTAGTTTTGTTAAATCTAAAGTATAAGAGTTATCATTGGTTATTTTACATCGTCGTTAAGTCCAAGATATGAGATTGTCTCTCATTTAAAAAAAAAAAAAAAAACTACTCATTGATATTATGTGATATCAAATGTTCTTACATGATCCTTTGAAAACGCTTAAAAAAACGATAAACTAATGAGATTTGTCTTGTACATTGGAGGACTAATATTGCAGTGACTCTTATGAGTCCTCGTGGAGGTATCAATAGCATAGCTAGTCATTTCAAATACACTATAATTATGTTTCTTTTGTGTATTTTAAATGTTGTTTATCTTGAACTTTGCAATGCTTAACAAAGAATTGGATGATGACACAGACGACGAGTATAAGAAGAGCACATTGAGGAGGTGGTTAAATTGGGATTTGTTTCGAGGATTTTCATCATTTTGTTTTCAAAGAGATATTTTTGGTTTTTCCAAAAAATGACCCGACTCACCATAAGACTAAGGAGAAGAGCCACCATTCTTTCACTTGTCCACAAAAGATGACTCTAGAACTTTGCCTCACCAAATACATTTTATGCTTTAGCTACCACTTTGGTCCTTGTTTATACCGTAGATTTTTAGACTTATAATCTTAAAGTCGTAGTTATCCTTAAAATAAAGAATCACATGACTTATGATCTAATATAACAATGTAATTGTTACGCATGGTTTCACCCACTGAAGAAATGTGTTGAGCCCAGAGATTGTTTTGGCCCAACCAAAAGGATATAGCAAAAATTCAGCCCATCTGATCAAAAAGCGCAACTTAAAAAGTAAAATCCTGATAAAAAAAAGTGATTAGATCGAGTAGCTATAGTCACTATTCAACTATAGTTACTCAACCGAAATTTACTATAAATAGGGGATCATACCTTATAGTTGAGACATTAATTTCTTCTTATCAGAGCACAAGGGATCCAAAACACTGAGTTTAGGTCTCTAACCTGAGAGCAAGAATCCGACCGACCAGAAAAAAAACTATCTATACCCTGTCACACAAGCTCGGCAGATCCATCCGCCCTTGTCCATTCAGCTCGGCGTCATAGATCTTCCGACCTCACTCAGAGACATTCAGCTCGGCAAAAGAGATCACGATCTCAACTGCCGTCCTTCTCGCCTGATTCAGTCACTTGTAATCGAAACTATATTTTCTCTCTGAACCTTGTATTTTCGACTTGAATTCAATACAACGAGTGTCTCCGGACTCCCTCTTCTTTAAATACCGAACTACCATCCCATAGTTCAACAATTGGCGCGCCAGGTAGGAGGGCTTTAGAGATTTCTCCGATGCAAGAATTCAGCTCAGAAATGGAGGGAACACAACCCCAGAACGATGATACACCAATTCATGAAGAGGCAAATGCAGAAGAAAATACCACTCTCCAGCCCAGATAGACCAACACGGAGGCCATCTTAATAACTGACGAGCATGTCAACTTCGGAACTATGCTCAAAACCTTGCTAAAATAGTTCGATCACCAAGATGAGCTTAGTTGAGGAATGAACAAAAAACTCGAAGCTCTAGCTTCCGCTCAAACCGGTTGCCGCGATGAGCTGGACAACATAAATCAAAGATCAGTCACCGAATCACCGCAACCTCGACGAAGCTCTTCTCCTTTCGTCACTGAACGACCCACTCAATAGAACAACCCGAGCAGGGCAGTCAATCTAACAGAGGCAGGCTCGTCAGGAAATCCGGTGGGACTCTGAATAACAAGACCCACAACTCCGCAACACCAAAACCCGACCTCAGAGCGAGACACGAAAATCAAAGGGATGATGGAAACTCTCAAAGACATGACCTCCAAGGTTCACCGAGCACTAAGCTCGGCTCCTGAATCAATCGTGTACTGGAGGAAACACAACAAACTCCATTCACTGTGCGGATCTCCTCTGTCCTAATCAGGAACACAGGTAAACTAAAGATACCAATCTTTGAGGGTGGTACGGATCCCAGACAGCACATGATCGCGTTCAGTATCGCAATGGGTCGAGCCCAATTCTTCCCAGAAGAACGAGACACTGGACACTGCCAGCTATTCGTCGAACATCTAAGTAGGTCGGCATTGAACTGGTTCTTACGACTAGAATTGAACTCCATTGACAGCTTCCAACAGCTCTCTACCGCTTTCCTCAAGTATTACTCCATGTATATACAAAAGGGAGTATCAGACGCCGACTTCTAGAAGATGGCTCAAGGACCAAAAGAATCACTCCGGGTTTATATGGACCGATTCAAAGTAGTAGTTTCCTGAGTTGCAGTCCTAGACGGGTCAGCACTAGCCGCAGTCAGGAACGCCTCTGGTACAAGTCTAAGTTCAAGGAAGATCTCTTCACTAAAGAAGCTCAAACTCTGGAAGACGCGATGCATAGATCAACCAAGTACATCGTACTCGAGGAAGATCGAGCATTAAATGTAAAAAAATTCTCTCTGGCCAAACCTCCGACCCCCGAGGAAAAAACCTCGAGAAGATCACCACGAACCACGACAGCATTACGACAGAGATTATAAGGAAGACCGAGGCAAGCGAGCTATTACATATTACGTCGGTAATACAAAACCCTCTCCGCAGAGACCCTGGAACAAGTACACCGAGATGATTATCTGAAGGACATGAAGGACGTTAAGTCATTCTGTGAGTAACATCAATGGCCCGGGCACTCCACCGCCTAATCCCGACATATTTAAGAACACCTACTCGCTAAGTACCAGAGCAAAGAAGTTAAAATCGATGGGCCAACCCGAAGAGGAGACGAAACAAAGTATCAGTCCGGAGGAAGTCAACAAGCTGATAATGACTACAAAATGGGACAGATCGGCAATGACACCAATCCTCCAAAACATTCTCATGAAAACCGACCTAGTTCGAACGCTCTACCAGCATCCAAGAGAATGATCAACATGATTATGGGATGGTTTCAGACCGGCAATGATTCTGTTCGATCGATCAAGCAGTACGAAAGCAAAGCCATTGCTAGCCAAAACTGCTTGGAAAGAATGGAAGTCGATATGCCAATCCTCTTCAGCGAAGCTGACACCAAAAACCTCGCCATGCCTCATAACGATCATCTGGTGGTCGAGCTAAAAGTTGAAGACTGTGACGTAACCAAAGTACTGATCGATACTGGCAGCTCGGTTGACCTAATTTTCAAGGAAACATTAAAAAAGATGGAGATCGGGGAAGATAAAATCAAACCAAGCTCAAAATCACTTACCGGCTTCGACGGGGAAACAACAATAACGGTTGGGACCATCAAGCTGGCCGTGCACATAGGGGGAATCACGAAGCTCGTTGAGTTCGTCGTCATAGACAAACCGGCTGTGTATGACATGGTCATGGGAACACCATGGATCTACTCATTGAGAGCGGTGCCATCAACCTACCATCAGTACATTAAGTTCCCAACCAAAACCGGAGTCTTTACGATCCGTGGGAATTGGAAAATGGCTCGAACCTGTTTTATCACTGAACGAAGACTTAGGCAAATAAATATGCGTATCAGTAGCCCGGACGAACCTGCAGCCACCGAACCAAAGCGAGAACTAATAAACATGGTCAACCTAGACAACAACAGACCAGAGAGACGCATCGGCATCGGCTCTGAGCTAAACGAATCATTCAAAGATGAACTGGTCCAATTCCTGTGCAAAAATGTTTCGACATTTTCCTGGTTGATAGAAGATATGAGAGGTACCGACCCTAGGATCACGAGCCACGAGCTAAATGTTGATCCGACTTACAAATTAATCAAGCAGAAATGACGAAAGCTCGGTCTAGAATGGGCCCATGCAGTAAATGAAGAGGTCGGGAAGCCGGTTAGATCTCTGAAGTAAAATACCCAGACTTGCTGACCAACCTAGTAGTTGTAAAAAAGCAGAATGGGAAATGACGAGTTTGTATCGACTTTATCGACCTTAACAAGGCCTGCCCGAAACACAGCTTCCCGCTCCCCCACATAGATCGACTGGTCGAAGCAACTGCAGGGAACGAGCTGCTCTCCTTCATGGATGCCTTCTCAGGATATAACCAAATCATGATGCACCCCGACGATCGAGAAAATACCGCATTCATCACAGAAAGAGGAACCTACTGCTATAAGGTCATGCCGTTCGGACTCAAGAATGCAGGGGCCACCTACCAATGTCTAGTTAACAAGATGTTCGTCGAACAACTCGGGGCATAATGGAAGTCTATATTGACGATATGCTCGTCAAGTCTCTCAAAGCCAAAGACTACATCGGTCATTTAAAAAGTTGTTTCGAAATTCTGAACCAATACGAGATGAAACTGAACTCGGCAAAATGCACATTCGCAGTCACTTCAGGCAAATTCTTGGGTTACATCGTTACACAGCGAGGTATCGAAGCTAACCCAAAACAGATCTCCGCCATCGCCGAGCTTCCATCTCCAAGGAACACAAGGGAAGTACAGGTTTAATGGGCAGAATAGCCGTGCTCAACCGTTTCATCTCACGATCCACAGACAAGTGCTTCCCATTCTACCAACTACTTCGGGCAAATCGAAAATTTGAATGGGACGAGCAGTGCGAGAAAGCATTCAAAAAGTTGAAAGAATATCTGACCACACCTCCGATCTTGGCCAAACCCGAGGAGGGAGAAACTCTCTATCTGTACATCTCCATTTCAAGTGCGGCAGTCAGTGGAGTTTTAGTTCGGGAGGACCGCGGATAACAGAAACCCATATTCTACATCAACAAGTCCCTGGATGGCGCAAAATCTTGATATCCAATCCTTGAGAAGCTATCTCTGGCCGTGGTCGTGTCAGTACGAAAGTTACGCCCGTTGTCGTACTCGATTGCCATCATGACAACTCAGCTGTTACAAACCATCTTTCACAGCCCGAGCCAGTCAGGACGCATGGCGAAATGGACAGTCGAACTCAACGAGTACGATATCAAATTCAAAAATCGAACAAGTGCTAAATCTAAAATCTTAGCAGATTTCATAATCGAACTTCCGCCCGAGCTAATCGCAACTGACCCTAAAATGCAAGAATGGATCCTCCACATCGACGGATCCTCATCTCGACATGGCTCCGACGTGGGAATCCGACTGGAATCTACGACCGGAGAGATACTAAAACAATCATTCCGCTTAGAATTCAAAGCCTCAAACAATGAAACATAGTACGAGGCTTTTATTGTCGAGCTCAGACTGGTAAAAGAGATCGGCACAAAAAGGATACACGCTTACTGTGACTCTCAGCTCGTTACCAATCAGTTTAATGGATACTATGACACGAAAAATGAGAAGATGGAAGCCTACCTCGGGATCGTGCGAGGATTGACCAAGGACTTTGAATCGTTCAAAATAACAAAGATTTTCTGCGGTGACAATACGGTGGCCGACGCACTCACCGCACTGGCTTCTACTTTGGACGCTGATCTTCGACGAGTCATACCCCTCGAAACCTTTGCCAGTCCGAGCATCGAACTACCCCAATTGGTATGCCACATCACCGAATTTGAAAATGAAGATTCCGACGATCTCAAGCCGACCACAACTACTAGCCCCGAGCAAAGTGGTCATTCGGCAGAAGCAGACTGGCGAGATGAAATCAGAATATACATAGCTGACGGAGAGATCTCAAGCGACAAATGGGCAGCCCGGCGCCTAAAATCCCGAAGTGCACACTACATTCTCATCAAGGACAGTCTCTTTAGATGGAACGCAACGAGAATTTTGCTTAACTGCCTCGTCGGTGGCGAGACCAAACAAGTGATGGCCGAAACACACGAAAGCGCAGGAAGTAACCACTCCGGGGGTCGGGTCCTAGCTATGAAGATCAAGAAGCTCAGTTTTTACTGGCCGACCATGATGAAAAATGCCAAAGACACGACCCGATGATAAACTCTCCAACCATGCCCCTGTCAATCGCAATTGCACCGTACCCCTTCATGCATTGGGAAATGGATATTATCGGACCGTTCACGAGATCGCGGCAACGACGGTTTGTCTTGGTCGTTATGGACTACTTTACAAAGTGGGTCGAAACCGAATCATACGCAAAGATCCATGCAAAAGGGTCTTAAAATGTTGGCCAACCAGAATGGACATAGCAAAGATTTGGCCCATCTGACCAAAAAGCCCAACTCAAAAAGTCAAACCTTGATAAAAAAGAGTGATTAGATTGAGTAACTACAGTCACTATTTAACTATAGTTACTCAACCGACATTTACTATAAATAGGGGGTCAAACCTTATAATTGAGACATTAATTTTTTCTGATCAGAGCACAAAGGACCCAAAATGCTGAGTTTAGATTTCTAACCTGAGAGCAAGAATCCGATTGACCAGAAAAGAAACTATCTATACCGTGTCACACAAGCTCGGCAGATCCATCCGCCCTTGTCCATTCAACTCGGCGTCATAGATCTTCTGACTTCACTCAGAAACATTCAGCTCGGCAAAAGAGATCCCGATCTCATACACCATCCTCCTTGCGTGATTCAATCACTTGTAATCTAAACTATAATTTCTCTTGAACCTTGTATTTCCGACCTAAATTCAATACAATGAGAATCTCCAGACTTCCTCTTCTTTTAATACCGAACTACCATCCCATAGTTCAATAGTAATCACATGACTTATGATCTAATGTAATGCAATTCTTTTCGTTTTTAATTAAGTCTTAGATTATGCATTAATTTGGCTAAATGTGATTGGAAGCAAAAACTCCATCTTCCATTAAAAATCCGGTTGGATTTGATATATTTGTGAAAGATAATTTTTAAATATACATCTCAACCATAGTGTTAAACTCTTGATAGTTGATAGAATGAATCTTGGTAAATTAAGATAAGATTAATTTGATACGTTGAATCGATAGATCTCTAACCGAAAACAATTTCCAACTTTTGGCTTTTCCCTCATTTTTTATCAAATACTAATCATTATTTTACTAATTTATTTTAGTTTTTGATTTTACAAAATAATCTGACATAAAATAATCTAGAGCTCTTAGGAGTTGTAGAAGAACTCTAAGTAAGTGGAAGAAGGGAAACAAAATCAACTCTCTTAAGAAAATTACTCAGATTCAGAAAGCATTAAAGACCGAACAATCAGCAGCCTACCCTTCTCAGGTTCATTTGGCTTTACTTAAAACTGAGTTGGTAAGGGCGTACAAACAAGAAGAGTCCTTCTGGAGAGAAAAAAGTGGTTACAAGAAGGAGATCAGAATACCAAAGTTTTCATGCTTCAGTTAAAGCTGCTAGATCAAGGAAGAGAATTGTTAAACTGCTGGATGAAAATGGCAATATGCAGAAGTCAGAGGCATCCAAGGGAGAAATGGCCACTAGATATTTCAAGGATTTGTTCTCATCTACTAATCCAAGTGATTTCTCAAACATCTTTCAGGGTTTTCAGCCAAAAGTAACAAGGGCAATGAATGAACATCTGATTAGAAAGGTCTCAAAGGATGAAGTGAAAGAAGCTGTTTTTTCCATCAACCCTGCTAGCGCCCCAGGAACAGATGGGATGACATGTTTGTTTTACCAAAACTATTGGGAATTGGTGGGTGATCAGGTTATGATGGAAATTCAGCAGATTTTCAATGATGGTTTTTTTCCTGTGGAATGGAATTATACCCAGTTATGTCTACTACCTAAGATAGCAAATTTGGTTAAGATGTCTGATCTTAGGCCGATAAGTATCTGCTCTGTTATGTATAAGATCATTTCTAAGATCATGGTCAGGAGATTATAACCGTTCTTTTCTAACATTGTGTCTCCTACTCAGTCGGCTTTCGTCTCTGACAGGCTCATCTCTGATAACATCATGATTGCTCATGAGATGTTACATGCTCTGAAAACTCATCCAACCATTTCAAAAGAGTTCATGGCCATCAAATCTGACATGTCCAAGGCCTATGACAGAGTTGAGTGGAGTTATTTGGCAGCCTTACTTAAAGTTATTGGTTTTGATCAAAGGTGGATTCAATGGGTGATGGCATGTGTGTCTTCAGTTTCTTTCTCAGTATTGATCAACAATCAGTAACATGGGTTAATCATTCCAGAAAGAGGGTTAAGGCAGAGAGACCCTCTATCACCTATTATGTTTGTTCTTTGTACATAAGGACTGGCTCACTTGTTGGAAAAAACAGAACAACTTGGATGTTTGAGTGGTACTCAGTTCTCTCATGATGGACCTAGTATTCACCATCTTCTATTCGCTGATGATAGCCTCTTCCTGTGCAAAGCTAATCAAGAACAATGCATCGTTTTAAATCAGATTTTGAAAGAGTATGAGGAGGCTACATGTCAGATGGTAAATCTGAATAAATCTGCCATATCTTTTGGTGAATTGGTGGCGCAAGAGGAGAGAACCAAAATCAAAAAGTTAACAGGCATTATTGGAGAAGGAGGAACATGTAACTATTTGGGCTTGCCTGAGTGTTTTAGTGGATCCAAAATTGAACTGCTAGGTTACATCCAGGATAAACTAAAGTCTAGGGTTTCGGGTTAGTTTGCTAGAACCTTGTCACTTGGTGGAAAAGAGGTTCTATTGAAGGCAGTGGCACTGGCAATTCCGGTGTACGCAATGTCCTGTTTCAAGCTTCCAAAGTATACTTGTGAAAACATAATAAAAGCAATGGCTGCTTTTTGGTGGAACTCAGTGGAACATAAGATAAAGACGCATTGGATGAGCTGGGAGAAGTTGTGTCTCACTAAAGAACAAGGTGGTTTAGGTTTTAGGGACATCCAATGTTTTAACCAAACCCTCTTGGCAAAATAGGCATGGAGAGTTCTACAATACCCTAATTGTTTGTTCTCAAGAGTTATGAAAAGTAAGTATTTTGATCAAGGAAACTTTCTTGATGCAGTAGCAGGAAAGAGACCATCTTATGTTTGGAGGAGTATTTTATTTCGCAGAGAATTATTGGAGGATGGTTTGAAAAAGATGATTTGGAATGGGGTAGATACAAGGGTTTGGACTGGGCAATGGCTTTTCGACGAAAGAATGAGAGCTCCTCTGATTAAAAATTATCTCATAGACCTAAATCTCTATGTAAAGTATCTCATTGATGGTCAAATCAGAAAATGGAACATGGCAAAGCTTCAAGACTTATTTTTTCCAGCTGATGTGAAGTTAATTGTGAAACAGCAACCAGTGGTTTGGAAGCAAGATTTTTGGGTCTGGATGCACACCAAAAGTGGGGATTTCTCTGTGAAATCAGCATACTGGTTGGCATGTCAAACACATAAGGCAGATTTGATCCTTGAAGCAGAATGTCTGCCGTCCCTAAATGGTCTCAAAAACCAGGTTTGGTCTCTATGAACTTCCCCAAAAATTAAAATGTTCATGTGGAGAGTTATTAGTGGTATTGTGCCATGGCAGATGTTATTTCTTCTACAGGTATGAAAGTAGATTCTAGATGCCAAATGTGTGGTCTAGAAGGTGAATCCATAAACCATGTTTTATTTGTTTGTTCTTTGGCAAGAAAAGTGTGGGCACTGTCTAGATATCCTAGTCCTTTAGGTGGTTTTAACAGTGCCTCTGTGTATGAGAATGTTCACTGCTTGCTTGCTAATTGGATAAATAAGGACATTTCCCTAGAGATTAGGAAAAGTTTTCCTTGGATACTATGGTACCTCTGGAAAAATAGAAATGGACTATGCTTTGAAGGAAAAAGGTTTCTAGCTATAGATATGGTTGACAAAATTACGGAGGAAGGGTCTGGTTGGTTCCTTGCTCAAAGTCATCAGGAACAGATTGAGTGTCCTCCAGTTGTATCTGAAGCTGGTAATCAGAAAAAATGGAAACCTCCTCTTGATCCATGGTTAAAATGTAACATAGGAATTTCTTGGAATAAAGATAAATCAGTGGCAGGTGGATCCTGGTTATTAAGAGACTCAAAAAGGATGGTGCTACTACATAGAAGGAGAGCTTTGCTCATGTTCTTTTCCTGAAAGAGGATCAGTTGATAGTGGTAAAATGGGCTATGGAGAGTATGCAGCACCACAGTGTCAATATGATTATATTTGGGCTAGAAGTAAAGGTGTTTGTTGGAGTTATCAAAAAGCCACAAGCTTGGCCGTTTTTCCTGTTTGAGGCAGGTGAATTGTGGAGGATTTTAGCGGAGTTTTAGGAATGGAATTTGTTTTTGGAAGTGAGGGCCACAAACAGGGGAGCTTTTCTTGTAGCTCAGAGTGTCACGAGGGAGGATCGATCCCATTCGTATGTTGCAACTAGGCCCCCGCAGTGGTTACAACATCTGTTGGAGAGTGAGAAAAGCTTTGTTCCTGTTTGAGTTTTATGCTCCTTTTTTTGATTTAGTAATGCTGGCTTGTTTTGTCCATGTAAAGGTTTCTGCTCTTTGGTGTGAGTTTTTGGGGTTTCTCAAACCGTAAGGGTTTTTGTATTTTGTAATATGAACACTTTGGATGAATCAGTTTATAATATTAGATGACAAAAAAAAAATTGAAAATCAATAAAAATAGGTTTTGGATTAAAAAAACATTTTTTAAATTTACAATTAAATATTTTTTTTTTTGTCATCTGGAATATTAGAACAAGGAGAAATGCAAAGAGGGATATAAACCCGAGATTTATGGACACAACCCCGGAAACTAAGCCGGCGGAAAAACATTCAATCCCCGGAGACTAAGTCCAAAAGAGGGAAGCAAAACGAATATTCGTACAACCGAAGCCAAAATAAAAGACAAAGGGTATCACAACCCATAAACGAGAACAAAGAGCAACGAATTGGGACTTGAAAACGAACATGTCTCGCCAACTAAATTCTCTATCTCTTAAGTGATCAAAGCAAACCGAAGAGGACGATATGAGCCCAAACTACGACTAGCGAAACCTTCTATAGTGAAGCAAATACTATCTCTCAAGCAAAGTGTTCCTAGACTTCTATTCCGACAAAAAAGAACCAAGACTAATAGTCTAATTCTCCACACTTCTTCCGAAAACGGCGATGTCAAAAGCCACGACCTTTAGACGCCTCGTTAGAAGCCTTGAACTAACCAGACCACGATCATGTCTTGAATGTAGAGACAAGGAGCAAAACAAATCTCCAACTGGATGAAGCCAAACTCGTTAAAGAACAACAAGAGATCGAAACCGGGAAGATCATCATATGACCACCAGAAAAACCAAAGAGCAATACCAACAAAGACGTGAAACAACTAAAGGACCAAGCAAAACAATGCCTCTGTTTTGGCGAGGGCTAAAACACCCCATAAAACCCTTAGACAGAAGCAAAAAAAGCCTTAAGAGAACACCACAACCCGGCAAATAAAGAGCCAGAACCAATACCTAGCATAGACGCTGGCTTGTCACAAACAGAACCAGCAAAGCAGGCTATTCGCACTGCATGGCTTAACCCTCAAGAACAGACAAATCTGGACCGATAAGGAGAGACATCAGAAGGGATGCTCGAGCCAGAACCAAACCTCTACGGAAGACGAAGGCTAGGCCTAAACCAGACCGGCCAAGAGAAGAGCTTCACACACCATCAAAAGCTCAGATCCAGAAAACGGATCTAGATTTGCACGGCTAGACAGAAACGTTTGTCGTCACGAAATCACCGTCGAACCAAAGGAACCGGCGCCTCCAAAACCAGCAGGCCAGACTCCGATGCGGCTGAGCAAATCGAGTATTCTTCTCCGACGACCTCCTCAACCCACTGCAACTTCTTTAGGGGTGATAACCGAAAAGTACAAACATGAAACTAGAAAATAGGACACAACAAAGAAGACTAGACGGCGCCGGCGCTAGAGAAGCCGCCAGGCGCTGGTGGAAGCTCGGAAGTCGGCGACGGCTGTGAGCAGAGAGGAAGCACGAGAGATTAGGAGTGGAATTATTATCCGGAATTCGAGATCCGATCCGGGATCTGCTCCGATCCGCTCCGAAAATTAGAATATCTGAACCGTCCGGATTCGGATAAGGATAGTAAAATCTCGGATCCGGACACATTAAATATATTAAAAACATATATGTTTTTTATATATATTAAGTTATTTATATATATATATATATAAATTGATTTTAGTTCTTTTTTTAATATATCAAATTTATTTTGAAAAATATTATTCAAAATTTTAAATTATAATTTTTTTAAAAAATTTAATATTTTAATTTAGTTATTTTAATTTTTTTTTTTATTATATCCGGATTTTTTGTCGGCTACTCGAAGTCCGGATATCCGGACACCACGGATCAGGATCCGGATATTTTTGCTACGGATCCGGATATCCTAAAATTCCAGGATACAGGATATCCGGAATCGTTCCACCATTACGAAAGATTATTAAATAAGTTTTAGAAGTAAATTTTGTATTTTCATTGTATAGATTTTCTTGAGAAAAATAAAACGTAACAATAAACAATCTGAGTCTGAATCTCTCGGGAAATGTGTCTAACTACCGAACCCGAGTCTAACAAGCCTAGCTCCGGCCCAGCTCTATTACGACCTCTCCAGCGACCTCTCCAACCCAATAATATCTTAGACAAATTCTACTATTAATCTTAAATCATAGTTATCACCACGACGATCTATTTGTTTACATATAATTTTATTTCTTGATGAAATTTATTTACACGTGTTAATATTAATACTCTAATCTTACCCCAAAGATCCAATCAACGAAGCCGTTTCCTATTCTTCTGCTACGCCTAGTTTGTGAATTATTCTTGTTTTTTTTGGTTTTTGAAATTACAGACAAAACTCACATGCTGTCTAATCTTCACATGTGCCTGTCGATATTCCATCATTATACAAACAGTAAAAAATAATAAAAAATAAAATTTATGTTTTGAGTTTTTTTCCCTCTCCGGCCACAAAAGAACAAAAGATGTTTTCATATTCTTGTCTTCCTGTTCGTCTTACCATTACAAAGTGATCCAATGCTGAAAAATCCGCCGGCGACGTTGGAGATAAACGCCGGCGGTGGGAAATTTAAGACCGGACTTACTCGAATTCCTCCGTTCCCGTTACCGAAACTGTTTCTGCCGATTTGCTTCTTCGTTGAATTATATGGGAGTGAAGCTGAGAGCGAAGAAGATCTTCTTAATAGAGATGTGTTTTTAGGAAGATTGTGGGGTTTGTGAGGGTGATGAGTTTCCTTGGGAAGCAAGTTAGGTTTAGGGTTTGGAGCAGAGCCTGTGGAGTTGCTTCTTGAGAGGAAATGAAGCTCTTTGAGTCTTATTAGCCCTTTGCTGCTTCGGCTCTTGTCGTAGTTGAGACTTATGCTTCTCTTGAATTGCAAGAACAGCCCCTTTGGCTTGTCTTGGAGATCAGATTCAGGATTCAACAGAAGCAGCTCTTTGAGTCTCATTATCTTCTTTTCTGGTGCTCTTTGATTGCAAAATGATGAAGAAGAAGAGGAAGAAGAAGATGATGATGATGATGAGAGAGAAGCTGATCTTTGAACACGAAAGGTTACTGTCTGTGAAAAAGATTCGTCTTTCTTGATCTGAACGGGAAGAATCTTGCCATCGGAGAAAAGTTCATCAGCCGGAGACACTTCTTGAACAGAGCAACTCGAGCCAAAGCAGAAATCAAACTCCGAACCTGAATCAAGAAGCGTTGAGTCTAATCTGACTTCACCCTCCGTTGAGTCAAGATCGTAGGAGAAAGAGACTCTTGGGCTGATCCCAGAACCTGTAGCCTCCGAACAACAAACGTCAATAGCCATAACCTCTCTCTCTCTCTCTCTCTCTCTCTCTCTCTCTCTCTCTCTCTCGGTTTGATATCATTCAAGAACCAATGCCCGGGAAAAGAATAAAGAGACCGTGATGATTTGAAAAGAAGCGTTAAAGAATATATATGCAGAATGAAGAAGGTTTTGAAGTCAAAGTAGAGGAAGAAGAATGAAAGATTCGTAAGTCAAAAATGGCAGCTACAACTTTTATTTTTGTAGATTGTCTTACGAAGGGAAGAATAATAAGGAGACAATAAGAGATGGAGGGATTAATCAGCTGTTGTGTTATGATGTTATAAGTTTTCAAAATAAAACAAAAAGAAAAAGAAGAAGAAGAACAGCTAAAGAAAAGATAAAGGAGGAGGTAAAGAACAAATTAAAATAAAAAAGTAATGTCGAGATTTCAATCTATTTGTCCAAATCAATATAAAAAGATATACCCCATTATGATTTGTCCTCGTTCGTAAAAGATGCTTAAACGTAGTCGGGCAGTTTATGCGACATAAATTATTGTTGATGTGTTCAGCATAATTCATATAAAACAAATGATTTATACAATCAAACTGTTAATGATGAGTCGAATCTAACCAACTTTAATTAGTTTTTTAACTGTTCGAAAGATGAAAAATTATTTTTGTTTAGAACGGTTTGCGTTGATTATATTTACGTTATAAAAATCAAGAATGTGTCCCACACCTATGCTGCAAGTCGCACGAATACACTGAACGTTGGTGTCCTCGAATTGCAAACTAATATATATATATATATAAAGAGCATTAATTTTAATTTTTTTTTTTTTAAATTGGTTTTTATAACCAAGTGTTAACTTCTTCTTCGGCAGTAGAATTTCAAGAAAAGTGATTCCTTCTGTTTATCTTTTACCTTTTTGTTGGAAATGACATACGATCATAGTGTCTGTATTTGAATCTACATAGTACTACAATTCTTAATAAACAAGGGTATCATTTAATACATTGTACTTGATCATTTCCATATCTCTATATATCAGAGATATTTTTATATTTTCTCACATATTACATAGATATCTGTAAAGGGCAGTAATAATATCCACTCAGAAAAAATCAACCATATATAAAAAACAGAATTTAATCAGCAATGCATGTTTTCTAGTTTGAAACATTGCAGCTATATCAGTGATCTGAAATATTATTGTATATATGATTCAAGATTTAAATTTTGATATAAAGGTATAGACTACTATTGAATTATTATTATGAATTCAGATGAATTTAAAGCATAAAATCATTAAAAAAACTATTGAGGCAAATACTTTTTATCTAAGATTTTTTATCATTAACTTTGTGAATGAAATAAGTTACAAATGGTTGTTTTGGATACTTAAAATCTGATAGTGTATAGATTTGGGTCATTTTTGAGCGAGCAAGAAGAATGAGACGGGGTGAAAGAAGCTAGTACATGGCGATGGGAGAAGAAGTTAAAGAAACACTATGGGTCGAGGACTTGTAGCAGAGTTGGTTGTTGAGTAAGGTGGAGTTCAGCTAACACTGTGATAGTCAGAGTGCAATATTTTAGCTAAGAATCAAGTCTATAATGTTAGGACGAAGTACATTGATGAAAAGTTTCACAAGATCAGGGAGTTAGTAGCTTCATGTGATATTTAACTGGAGAAAGTACATACGTCGGAGAATGCAGTCGGGCTCGCTCAAAAAGGGTCCACGTATCTGATAGAGAGTCACTACCGAGACTAAAGTTCACATGTGGGTGCGGGGGGGCGAACCCCCGCGGTATGGTACATTACATTTTAGGTTTAGAAATATTTTATATTTGTATTTCTACTTGTATCGGATTTTGGAGTTTATATATGTGTCATAAGACTTTGTAAATATTCATTCACATAGTTAATGAAAAAATCTTAAACAAAGGATATTCGCGTCAATAAGTTTTTTCTCTAAATCTCTTACGAATTCATCTTCTTCATAGTTTTTCATTGGCGATTTCACAACCAGTGGCGGATACAGAAATTTTGTTGAGTGGGGCATATAAACATTAATTTATAGAATATACATATAGTTTATTTTATGTTATTTGTTTAATAATATTACATATTGTTTTGTATTTTCGACATCACTTTTAAAATCTTTTATAAACAATAAAACTGATGAAGCAACGTGAGGGGGTGAGGAAAAAAAATGAAATGATAGGTGACCCTAGCAAAAATGGAAAAGGAAAAGAGAAAAAAAAAATATTAAAGAGAGAAAACAAAAAATATAAAGGCAGGTGGGAGTGGGGGCAAAGTAAGTGATAGAACCAACTAGACTGCAAAATCTTTTGCAATGCTGATGTAAATCAATTTATTTCAATATTTTATTGGGGGCAGCTGTCCCATCCTATTCTAGTTGGATCTGTCCCTGTTCGCAACACATATCCTATAAACTATAAACCTCCAAAAAAAATCTGATACAACTAAAAATAAAAAAAATAATTTTCAAAGATATAGAGAAATAAATTACAAACCCTATAGAGATTTTTTTCCGCTTCATTCTAACGAATTTAACAAGACATGCTGATATTGAATCACTTTAAACAACAAATATAAATCAATTGTTGGATCAAGGATACTTGCATCTATGTATAAATTAGTACTTATTGCTGGCGACACCATTATAGGTAATAAATGAAGAGGCAGGAGATGTTTCTGTGAATTAATTGAAGTCATTTGCTCTAATGATGCGAAGAGAACATCGATCATATTAGCTTTTGATTATATAAATGCCACTAGGGAGCATGTGTTTTGGAGGTTTGATCGGATCTCTAACTGAATGATTTGAGGACATCGTACAAGATCTAGAAACATCTATGATAATTGAGGTAATCATGTTAGCATTCGTGTTGAGGTTTAGGATTGGTTCAATTTGAATAAACCAAATTTGAACCGATTCGATTCAAACCAAACCAAAAAAATACTATACTGAAAATGACTCGAGTTTTAATACGGATAAAATTGTAATGCTCAGTTGTTGTGTTAAAAAATAGGTTTGGGTATTGGTTTTGTTTTTGTTTTTTTAGTTCAGTTCGGATTTTTGGATTTTGAATTGTTTTGGGTTTTAAAAAAATAGGTCCTAAATAGAATTAAATTTTATTTTGGTTAGGTTTTGGCGAAAATGATTTTTAATAAAAATAAAAATAATTAATTTTAATATATTTAAATGTATTTTTAATATATTTAATTAAAAATATTAATTTTTTTTTGAATTAATTCGGTATAAAAATTTATACCACTAAATTAGAACACGCGTATTCGCAAGTTTATAAATTAATATTTATAACCTGTGAAAAAAATTAAAAACAAAAAAATAAAAAATAAAATCAGATCACCCGTAAAAATAAATAAAATAAGATTGAGAATGTCGACGTGCAACCACCGATAGAGAACCCTATAATAATTATTTATTTATTTTAATTCTCTTAATTTTTCTATTATTTGGATTTCAATTAAATTTTGTCACATATTTTCCGATATTAAAATTTTCATATTCCTATTTTAATTAGATTTACTTTTTTATATATTATTTAGCTACTAATATATGTATTTTTCCCTTTTAATGATTTTATCTTTTATTTAGGATTTAAATTATTAGCAAAAGTAAATTTATATATATACTAGATTATGATCCGTGTATACGCGGGTTTATAAATTAATATTTTATAACCCGTGAAAAAAGAAATTAAAAATGAAAATGTGAAAAAAAAAATCAGATCACCCATGAAAGTAAATAAAATATGATTGAGAATGCAGACGCAAAAACACCAATAGAAAAATCTAATAATTATTTATTTATTTTGATTCTCTTTATTTTTTCTATTGGTTTCCAATTAAATTTAATCACATGTTTCCAAATCTTTAGTTTTTTCTATTCCTATTTGAATTAGATTTAACATTTGGGAGTTCAAATATTAGCAAAAGAAAAAAAAATTATATAAAAAAGTTTTAATTTGTTTTTGTAATTTAATTAAAAAATATATCATTTTTATTAATTTATCATCTATTTGGAATCTAAATTATTAGCAAAAATAAAATTTATATAATTTTTTTAATTCGTTTTTGTAATTTAATTCAAAAATATAATGGTATTAGGTTTTTTTAAAATAGATAAAACTATTTAAAAAAGAAAAAAGTGAAAAATAAAATCAGATCACCCGTGAATGTAAATAAATTATTATTGAGAACGTTGATGCGAAACCACCAATAGAGAAGACTAATAATTATTTATTTATCTTGGAACTATTTTTTTCTATTTTTTGGTTTCCAATTAAATTTTGTTACATTTTCTTAATATTTAAGCTTTACTTTTCTTTTTTACTATTCCTATTTGAATTGAGTTTACTTTTAATTATTTATGTCCACATATATCTATTTTTCCCCTTCTTATTAATTTTTTTTTGGGAATTAATTATTAGCAAAATGAAAATTTACTAAACCAATTTTTTTTTTAAATGATTAAATTTTAAATTACTTTTTGTAATCTAATTCAAAAATATAATGATATTATGTTTTTTTTTTAAATAGACAAAACTCTTTTGATACGTGTTAGAATCTAACTATAAAATTTTTTTTACACGTGTAAAATTATGATCGACTGAGTGACACATATCACGATCATGTTAATTATAAAGTAGACACATCAAACTTTATATAATAAGTAGATAAATGATCCGTATATATGCGGGTTTGTAATCTAATATTTTATAACATGTAAAAAAAGTTAATCAATTAAAAGTAGAAATTAAAATTAAATCACCTGTAAAAATAAATAAAATAAAATTGAAAACGCTGATGCAAAATAACTAATTCAGAAGTCTAACATTTATTTATTTACTTTGATTATTTGATTATTTGATTTTCAATTAAATTTTATCACATATTTTCAAATTATTAATTTTCCTATTCTATTTGAATTAATATTATATTTTAATCCATTTTTAAAATCTTGATGAATTTATTCTCATATTTTAGTTTAATTATTTTGACTTCTTTAATATTTTATAAACCGCACAAAAATGGAAAACAAAATCATATCATCCGTAAAAATAAATAAAATAAGATTGAAAACGTCCATGTGAAATCACTCGTAAAAAAGCCTACAAATTATTTACAAAACCGAAAACAACAACAAACAACATCTAGATGTTATATCCAGATATTGCATTTGGACTCAGCATCTAGAGCCAACATCCAACTACAAAAACGAACAGGGCCTTAGAATCTAGAATCTAGGGTTTAGTCGATCGATCGTGTCATTCAATTCAAGCCACATAGAGGAGGTTAAGGATGTAACCTCACCTTCTAGCGAGAAGGAAGTGACGGAGCCCATGGAGACGACGTCTCCCTCATCCCTCCGATGAATTTTTGTCTCTGGGAAAGCGCAAGGCCGAAATCTCCGGCCACCCTGAGGATGATAGCGAAAGCCAAAGCGAAGAAGACGATAGCAGTGACGAAGAGGAGGAGAAGGAGGATAGTGAGCCGGAATGGGATAAAGATAGCTACGATGGTCGCGAGTATCATTCTGATGAGAAAGAGCGCCAGCTCATTGACACTCACTATGCATTTTGGCTATTAAAAATCTCATATATATATTACTCTGTTTTGTGTGTATATGCACACTTGTGACTCGTTATCATCGATATTGTTTATTTTCTTTCTAGGGTTCAAATGTTAAGTTGGAGCATGTGTTGTGGGTGAACTTTCTTGGAGGGTCTAGACCGGTTTTTTACATCACCTTTGTGGCGAAGGAGTTTGAGTCTCCTGATGCATCTCTTGTAGAGTATCAAGCTAAGGTGTTGCACACTTTTCTTCGAGAGACTTATCCCATCCTTGAAGGCCAAGCCCTAACCCAAAATGGTATAATTTTATGTTTCATCACTTCATTAATCTTGTATGACCCTTGTCTACTTTACCATATTGTTTATCTTTTCGAAATCTAGAGTGTGACGAGATCGTGGTGGTTATAAGTGTAGGTGCTAGACTGTGCGTTATATGCATACACCAAGAACATTTCTATGGATAATCTAGAAAATAGTGGTCCGAATTTCAATCATGGAGTAGTCAAGTATCAGAATTTTCTCCATTGTTTAGGGTTTCTTTATGCTCAATTGTTTTCTGGGAGGTTTCGAGATTCTAATTTCAAGGATATATATCAATGAGGTGTATGAAAAGGTTCTAGTTATATTATACATAAAACTTGATAAATCACTTCTTTTCTTGCAATACAACAAAATATCAATGCTTAACGAGTTATGGTGCTTCGATGTTTGTTTCGGCCAAAAGTCTTCATGAACCACTCATGCCTGTATGAAGCCACTATGTATTCCATAGTTAATCCAAATACCACTCCAGGTGCAAAGCCTAACCCTGCTGCTACCCAACTCAACCATTTCTCTTCTTCTGACTCCAGCGATTCGGGTTGTTGTGATGTTGGCGCGTAATTATCTCCACAAATATCCTTAAGAGAAGGACCATATAGTCCGGGGTTTCCCTCGTAGGAAGAGCAATTTTGTCGTTCAAACTGTGTGCCTTGTGGTATTGAACCTACAAGCTGATTATGTGAAACGTTTATCCACTCAAGAGAATGCAGGTTTCTGAGCCCAGGAGGAATCTCACCAGAAATCTTGTTTTGGGATAAATCCAATGACTCGAGGTTTGTCAGTTTTTCCAAAGATGATGGGATGTTCCCCGTGAAACCATTGCTTGACAAATTGAGCGCATGAAGTCCTTTTAACAAGCCGATGGATTCAGGAATTTTTCCTTGGATTTTGTTTCCAGAAAAATCAATGGCTGTGTAGATTGTGAGGATGCGTGTCATCTCCATTTCTATTCCTTTGCTCATCAAAACCAATGAATCATAGTAGTTTCCAGCACCTCCCATATACTTTAATTCTATATCATCTCCATTGGTGCACATTGCCTTCAAATTCGTAAAGTAATCACATCTTAAAGTTCCCGTGAAGTCATTATGTGATACATCAATGATCCTCATATGAGGAAATCCAATAGCAACTTGGGGATGATGTAACGCGCCATGAAACTCATTAGAGCGGAGGACAAGAACTTGTAGCTTTTGCAGAGAATTCAACCAAAACGGAAAAGTGTCGTTGATTTGGTTGTTTCCCACGTTCAGAACTTCAAGGCTTGAGCAACCAATCAGAGATGTTGGAAGCTTCCCTACCAATAGGTTGTGGCTGACGTCAAGTGACCTTAACCATTTGGCGTTGGTAAATATGTCAGGAAGACTTCCGCTGAGGTTATTGTTACGAAGATTCAGATCAGAAAGAGAACTCATCTGAGTCTCTAAACACCGAGGAATTGAGCTGTGGAGGTTGTTGTTTGATAGATCTAGGAGGGATAGAGAGCTTAGTCCACATATTGATCGAGGTATCTCTCCGGTGAAGTTATTCTTAGAGGCAAAATAATATTGGATAGATCTTGATGGGATGAAGATTGGTCCTTGGAAAGCATTTGAACTTAGATCCACAGTAGAGATCTGATTCCCAGGAGAAGCTTCTAAGGATCCCTTGAAACCGCTGAGAGAGTTGTTAGAAAGATCCACAGAAATCAGCGTTGATGCCCTAAGATGCTAGCCGAGCTCTGGTGGGGAGCCTGTCTAAAATAGCTGGCTAGCCACATTAAGTGTTTAGGAATCGAACATGAAACTGGTGGACTGTTGTTGTTGAATCCTCTTAAGTCCCCAAGTGTATGAAGATGAGAATCGGTTTTAGAGCTGCTCATTTGCTTGAAGGTATAAGTCTTCCTCTTGATGCTCTGCCTCTGCATCACCTTAGCTTAATACTGCATAAGAGGTGCATCCAGAGACTTGGAATCCCCAGCGGCAAATGGGATGCAAAACTTGTTAGCCAAGACAATCAAGTTTAGCAGATACAATCATACATCACCATCTCTTAAGTCCCGTTGCCATTATATTTACAAAATTTATAAAACAGACACTCTTCTAACCAAGTCTATAACTTATATTGTTTCATTCCTAACAGTATAAAATTATATTTTCCAGTGTGTACATTGGCAGGAAAAAGTTAGAAAATTCATGATTTGGAAAAAAAATAAAAAATAAAAACAATTGGAGAGGTGAAACTATACTATTTTGGGGGCAGGACTTGGCCTACACAGGATGAGATAAATCTTGTCCGCTACAGACCATGCCACCTTAGCTTGATACCCCACTAAAGGTGCATCTGGGGACTCAGACTCTTGCAACAAATGTGATGTAAAACTTTGTCATCGACCATGTGTTGAAATTCGCCCTCAAGATATGCTGATTTTCACATTCGATCCCTGGAAACAACATACGACAGATAATTTATTAGATATATATAAAAAAGTGTGAAATATAGCTAGGAATCTTATACTTGAGAGGCAAAAAAATGAGCTACTTGCCTGACATTGGTTTATATCTTTTGAGACATACGGATGTCAAGTTTGAGCAGAACTCACGGGTCGTTAAGCCTTCCCCAGCCTCCTCTTCAATATCCACAGTCAAAGCAACTCCACCATAGCAGTAAGGAGGAAAACTGTCTGATGTCTTAAAGAAACCCTAAATCACAATCCAGACGTGATCAAACATCGGAGGTCAAGACTCAAGAATTTGTTGAAATTTTTAGAGATTAAAGAGAAGAAACAACAAGATGATATACCTTGGTTTCGATCAGCTGGCGTCTATAACAACGGCATTGCATCTCAAACTCCATGTCCGAATACTCCTTCTGATGCAAAAAGGTGGTCCGATGCTCAGAGTGACGACCCCTTGTCCTTCTACAAGGTGAGAACTCTGTTGTAAGGGCTTTATATCTACACATAATGTGGAATGCCGATTGTTTTTTGCTTTGGTTCTTGATATAGGTTCTTTTCTCTAGAGTTGTATACATTGAACGAGCAGATTTTCTGATTTAAGGATTCAAGAGATTACTATATATGGACTTGCCCCTGGTATATTTAATCTGTATCTTGCTAAGGTAGATGCAGCACGCAGACAAATGCAGTTTTCTTAAGTAACTAATGTGGTTCCTGTTTGCAGATATGCTTTCCCTATCAAATGCACTGAGGTCATTCTTGCTGATGAAAATGAAACCGGACAATTGGCTCAATGACATTAACACAAACTCCAAAGTGGTAGTTTCAGATGCTTTTGTTGTACCAACCCTTAAAGAAGGCTAGGTAAACATCAACATCCCAATTGTTTCTCAATGGATTATTTCGCGGATTCTACACCGGAAAATCTAGTGTTCAACAAGACAATTGTAGGACCAAAAAATGGAACACTACGAAAATGGCGATTAAACAACGAGAATATAAAAAGTTAAGGGAAGAGAAGAGTGGAGTCGAGACTATGTACAGATCTCTTTCCTTAACTCTTTGAATCACCAGCAGTGCGACGAGAATCTGTGATTCAAGAGTCCCAGGATACAACCACCAAAAAACCGTTTTCGCTATCACTCGAAACACGGATCTATCAAACTAATTTTTCTACGATACTCTCGAATAAGAAACTTACTTAAGAAAAAATTGAGACAAATCACAAAGAGAGAGTTGGAGAGTTTTTTCGTTTCTGATATTTTTCAGAACTTGTATCTGAATGAGAGAGAGGAAGACTTCTTTTAAAAACAAAGAAGTGTAATTTCGGCTCCCACAAATCACGGAGGAAATTGCGGAGAAAATCAAGGAGAGTTTTTGACTTTGTGGACAAAGGATGAGTGGATGCGTCGGCGGGATTTTTTATCTGAAAAAATATCCGAACCATGGTCAAAAATAATATCTTTGACCCGAAACCGAATCTGACCCGATCACTAATAAGTGCCCTAAGTGCAAATTAAAAGCCAACAAGCCATCGAGACCACGAGCCCGAGCCGAGGCGAGGCGAGCGAGAGTGCGCGCGTGTGGTCTTTTTTATTTCTCCTCTCATGTTTTTTCTTTTAACTTAATCATAAGTTTTATCCTTTATATACCACTTAGAAATTTCTCAAACTTCCAATGTGCGACAAATGCATGTTCCTCATTAAACATCATTTTTTAGGCTTTCCCATGTAGCCCAATAGCTCACATTTCTCATTCAAAACCAAACCAAATTTTGTCTAATATTAATGTCCATTACATGACCCATTAATTTAGCAAAAAATTGTTCCAACAATCCCCCACATGAATTTAGCAAAAAATTGTTCCAACAATCCCATTAATTTAGCAAAAAATTGTTCCAACAATCCCCTCAACAACAGACGCTACTGACTAGACTTGACAGACTTTCGAGAGTATACGAAAATGTAACTATATCTGAGAGTTAGCATTTTTCAGCTTTGAATCAATCATTTTTAATATCTGTTGGGTTTACTCGGCCAGGAGGTGAACATGATGTCTTGAACCACCCGGACTTTAATGTAAATCGAGACAACAGTTATAGCATAGCGACATTTTCTCGTAGAGATCAGTTCTCTATTGTGTTCGTTTTGGCCTTGAACATGTCTGGTTATTCATGAGTGAACTTAAAGAATATAGCCTGACTTTCATTCTCCTAGAAACGGCCCCATTTCACAATCACTAGGTGATCTGCCATTAACTTTGTTTTTAGAAGCACCCTGTATTGTTCCACGAATATCTCAAAGTTATGGAATCATTAAAAGCCAATGCTTGGCTTTATCACACACAAGTTACACTGTTGATCATCCTAGGAACTGGGTATAGACATAGTCTCACAGTGCCCCGTTCTGAATCAGCTTGATTTCGTTATCCCTTTGAACCTAGATCTTGGGATCTCTAGTCATATAGGTGGGGTGTCCATCAGGAGTCATCTTTGGTTATAGGCTTTAAAACCATTCCTCTTGATGATTTAACAACTTGATATTTCGGTAAACTTTTGGTGAATGGATCAGCTAAGTTCTCTGCCGATTTGATGTAATCTATCGTGAGTACACCAGTTGAGATCAGTTGTCTAATGGTCTTGTGTCGTCTTCTAATATGACGAGATTTACCATTGTATAGTTTACTCAATGCCCAAGATATAGCCGATTGACTATCGTAGTGTACACGTAAAGCTGGCACTGGTTTTTCCCACATTGGGATATCTTCCAGGAAGTTCTGAATCCACTCAGCTTCTTCTGCAGCTTTATCTAAAGCTATGAACTCTGACTCCATGGTTGATCTTGCCAAGAGAGTTTGTCTGGAAGATTTCCAGGATACTGCTGCACCACCAAGAGTAAAGACATATCCTCTTGTTGATTTCGAGTTTCTAGAATCTGAAATCCAGTTGGCATCACTATAGCCTTTTAATATTGCTGGTTCTTTACCATAGTGCAGCCCATAACTTTTGGTGTATCGAACATAATTCAATACTCTAGTTATGGCAATCCAATGAGTATGACATGGATTACATGTGTAGCGACTTAGTACGTTTACTGAGTGCACCAAATCAGGTCTAGTACAATTTGTCAAGTACATTAGACTTCCAATCACTCGTGCATATTCTACTTGTGACACTTGTTCACCTAAATTTTTTGTCAAATGAAGGTGATGGTCAACGGGAGTTTTTGCCGTCCCATTTGAGTAGTTCTTAAACCGCTCAATGATTTTTTCACCATAATGATCTTGAGATAGTGTAATTCCTTCGGAAGTTCTTATAATTTTTATTCCTAGAATTACATCCGCTAACCCCATGTCTTTCATGTCAAATTTTCCTTTGAGCATGCATTTAGTTTGATTGATAATTTCTTTATTGCTTCCAATAATGAGCATATCATCCACATATAAACACAACAAAATGTACCTTTTTGGAGTAGTTTTGATGTATATGCATTTGTCGCATTCATTTATGCTGAAACCACTTGACATCATTACGTTATCGAACTTTTCATGCCATTGTTTAGGAGCTTGCTTAAGTCCATATAATTATTTCACAAGTCTACACACTTTGTGTTCTTGCCCAGAGATAACAAACCCTTCGGGTGTTTCATATAAATCTCCTCTTCTAAATCACCGTATAGAAAGGCAGTTTTTACATCCATTTGATGGATTTCGCGATCTCGTAAGGCAGCAATACCTATGAGCATTCTGATTGAAGTTATTCTCGTCACCGGAGAATATGTATCGAAGAAATCCAAGCCTTCTTGTTGCATGAATCCTTGAACCACAAGCATAGCCTTGTATTTATCTACCGCTCCATCGGTTTTCAATTTTGTTTTGAATATCCATTTACACCCAAGGGCTTTGCACCCTTGCGGTAGATCGGTTATCTCATATGTATTGTTTTGCAAAATGGAGTCCATCTCACAATTAACGGCTTGTTGAACTTCTTCAACTCTAACCCCATTGAAGGTGTTCTTGTTGACTTCAGCAACGTTGGAGACATTAGCGTTTTTTTTTCCATTTCTGGAAAATAAACACACAAAATTACGAGTTAGAAACGATTTAAGATACTTAAAAATCGTTAATAAGCAGTAAATCTCGATACATAGTTTAGAATCGCAATTCAGAAACTATTATCGAGCCAATAAAAACCGTAAAAACGCGTTCGAATGTGAGTCTCAAACCAGATTTCTGTTTAAAATGTTCGCAAACGCTAAACGAATCCTCTTCCTCACAGCAGAAAAGCAATCGCGAGAGCGTTTGTGAAACGGTCGCGATACAAGGTTGAACTGCGTTTGAAACGTTTGTATACTCGCTATTCAATCCGTTTGATGTTTATAGAACAATAACCGGATTCAAAGAGTTAAGATTGTAGGACCAAAAAATGGAACACTACAAAAATGGCGATTAAACAACGAGAATATAAAACATTAAGGGAAGAGAAGAGTGGAGTCGAGACTAAAGATATCTTTTCCTTAACTCTTTGAATCACCCGCAGTGCGACGGAAATCTGTAATTCAAGAATCACAGGATACAACCACCAAAAAACCATTTTCGCTATCACTCGAAATACAGATCTATCGAACTAATTTTTCTACGATACTCTCGAATAAGAAACTTACTTAAGAAAAAATCGAGACAAATCACAAAGAGAGAGTTGGAGAGTTTTTTCGTTTCTAATATTTTTCAGAACTTGTATCCGAATGAGAGAGAGGAAGACTTCTTTAAAAAACAAAGAAGTGCGATTTCGGCTCACACAAATCACGGAGAAAATTGCGGAGGAAATCAAAGAGAGCTTTGACTTTGTGGACAAATGATGAGTGGATGTGTCGGCAGGATTTTTTATCCGAAAAATATCCGAACCATGGTCAAAAATAATATCTTTGACCCGGAACCGAATCCGACCCGATCACTTATAAGTGTCCTAAGTGAAAATTAAAAGCCCACGAGCCCACCCACGAGCCGAGGCGAGGCGAGCGAGCGCGCGTGTGATCTTTTTTATTATTCCTCTCATGTTTTTCCTTTTAACTTAATCATAAGTTTTATCTTTTATATCACTTGGAAATTTCTCAAACTTTCAATGTGGGACAAATGCATGTTCTTCATTAAACATCATTTTTGAGGCTTTTCTATGTAACCTAATAACCCACATTTCTCATTCAATTCCAAACCAATTTTTGTCTAATATTAATGTACATTACATGATCCATTAATTTAGCAAAAAATTGTTCCAGCAACAATCACACTGAGAGACAGCTACGGTAAAGCTGGGAAGAAGTGATAACACTTGAAAATATCTTGGCTTGATACACACGTAACACAACAACTTTTTTTGCCTCTGTTTTTTTTTTTTCATTATCTTGAATTGAAAGTATGTGAAAGTCTTTGGTCAAAAATGTAAGCTTGTCAACATGCGAAGCAATAACCATTGGATCTGATCTCTTTCTCTATATTGCTATAGTGTTGATGTTGATACTTACTGTCCTACAAAGTGGCCGAAAGCTTATGTGGTAGAGAGACTAAATAGAGTTTAGTCTTTTCATGCATGTGATTTTGATTGACTAAAAAAAATTGAAAGAGAATGTTCTATGTGCTTTTTTTCTTTCTATTATGCTTTGCCTTCACATCATTCAATCTTTTTGATCTCCCTCTACAATGCTCAAAAGTTTCATAATTGGTTTGACGAATCTGGAATTTATCGTATATATGATTAATATTCTATAAAAAAAGTATTGGAAGATCCAGGAGATCGACTATATCAAGATTATGGAAGTTATGAAGAATCAAGAAAGATCTGTAAAGATCTATAAGAATATCCGAGAATATGAAATTACATTTATATTAAATATACCATTTCCATATTAGTTTATGAAATTAAGTTATTCAATCCCTATATAAGTTTATGCACTTTGTAATTTCATTTTTATGAAAATCTAATAATAATTCTTCCTAAACACTTTTGTGTTCTTATTCTCATCAATTTATCAGAAAGAATCAAAGAAGCACATGAAAATATTACTGATTTAGGAAGGAATAAGGTGCCAGTTGCCTTTGAGATTTATGGATAGTACTGCTCACATTATTATAGTACTTCTTTCACTAGACTTGATTCCATGCTCTACATGTGTATTAGTGTGCATATGGCATCACTTATCCTTTTATCTTTGTTCATTTTGTTTTTCATGGGACAGTGTAAAATTTTCACATGATGATATGAAGACAACTAAACCCAAAAGAATCAATATATTATCCCTAAAAAATATCGGTCCTTTAGGAAAGAATACTTTTTTTCTTCTGAATATCGCATATTACAAATTGCATATTTAGAAAAAAAGAGTTGGTTTGGTAAATGACAATGGGAAGACTTTATGTAAGAAATGACAAATTCATAAGTTGCTATTAGCAAATAACAAAAGGGTACTTACAAAAGTTTTGAGTATAAAAATATTTAACACGCAAAATAATAATATAGAACACAAGATAATAGACTAATGAGTTAATGACAAAAAATATAAGTCTATATATTTGATAAAATTAGATGTCTATATATAAATATAATATGTTAAAGAAAAATCACGCGTACTCAACATTAATTAACATGAGTAAACTAGATGTTCACATCAAAAAATATATATATTACAAAAAAAAAATTACGTATTCTATAACAGTTAAATGATAGGGAAAACAAATCAAAACGTGTTTTTAATCCATTTCTTCCTTAGGGAGAAAGAATCCACTACGTACCATTTCTATTGCCATCTAATACAAATACTCTATAGAAAAAAAAAATTCAATCACAAGTTAATTTTAAAATGGGAAAAATGTCATTTAATATCCGAACTTTCAATTTTCAGCCATTTAAAACATCAACTTCTGCGTGAACAATTTAAATCATGAACTTTTTGTTAACTTTTACTTTAAATCACGAACTTTCGTTGACTGGGCAGATTTAGACATGACGTTAAGTTTACTAACAAAAATTAGAAACGGAGTTAAGCAGACGTTTAATAACCCATTTATCTGAAACGAAGTCGTTTTTATGTCTTCTCAAAACACGAATCAGAGAAAGATAAACCCTAATTTTCTAAATCCCCAAATCGATTTCTACACACTCGATTTCTCTCTTCTTCGATTTCGTTCTTCTTCACTGTATTCCTCTTAGTTATCTCTGTCGGTCGATTTCTCTTTGGGATTCGTCTTCGTGTATGTTAAATCGTGATGACAGAAGCTCCGTCTCCCCGTCGAAGTCCCGTGTTGGAAGACGATGGAGATGATGAATGTGAAGCAAACAGTGGAGATGATTGCGCGGTTGGTGGTGACGATGATTGTGATGGGGTTGACGATGCAGTGAATGATGATGCTATGGATGACATGAACGGTTTAGGTGTCGAAGTAGAAGGAAACTTAAAAGAAGAGTTTGGAGAGGCTGCGAGAGATGATGAATCTGGGAGTGATTCATACAGTGGAGATGATACTTGGGATGATGAGAGGATTCCAGATCCTTTGTCATCTAGTGACGAAGATGAAGAAGAGGCAGAGATAGAGCGGAGAGATAATGATGATCCGGAGGAGCTGCTAGCGTTGGGGAAGACTTACAATTGTAGAGAGGATTTCAAACTTGCGGTTTTGAGGTATTCTCTGAAAACTAGATACGATATTAAGTTCTATAGGTCTGAGGGTACAAAGGTGGGTGCAAAGTGTTCTGACACTGATGTCAAATGCCCGTGGAGAGTCTATTGCTCATATGAGAAGAGGAAACATAAGATGCAGATAAGGGTCTACGTGAATTACCATATATGCGTAAGATCAGGGTACCCTAAGCTGTTGAATCGATCAACAATAGCGTGGTTGTTCTCGGAAAGGCTGAGAGTGAATCCGAAATTTACAAAACAGGAGATGGCTCGTGAGATCAAGAGGGAATTCAATTTGGAAGTGAGTGAAGATAAGTGTGGGAAGGCAAAGTCAAAAGTTTTGAGAGAAAGGAAAGCTAGTCACGAAGTCCATTTTAATCGGATATGGGATTATGAAGCAGAGGTTTTACAGAAAAATCCAGGATCTACATTTGAGATTAAGACCATTCCAGGGCCAACAATTGGAAGCAAACAAAGGTTTTTTCGTCTTTATGTTTGTTTTAAAGCACAAAGAGATTCTTGGAAACAAACATGTAGACCAATCATAGGATTGGATGGTGCTTTTCTGAAATGGGATATAAAGGGTCATCTTTTAGCTGCAGTTGGACGAGATGGAGATAATATGATTGTTCCTATTGCTTGGGCAGTAGTTGAAATAGAGAACGACATTAATTGGGATTGGTTTGTTCGACTTGTCTCTGCAGATTTGGGTCTTGATGATGGAAGAAACATAGCAATCATTTCAGACAAACAGAAGGTTAGTAGTAGTGTTTTTTATTTAGTAAGGTTTTCATGTATCCAAAAGTTTTGAATCAGTAAGGTTTCATGTATTCTTTCTTTTACAGGGTTTAGTCAAGGCTGTTCACACACTTCTTCCACAAGCCGAACATCGACAGTGTGCTAGATACATACTCGATAATTGGAAGAGAGATAGTCATGATCAAGATATACAATGCATGTTTTGGAAGATAGCTCGGAGCTACACCTTAGGAGAGTATGCTACCAATATGGAAGCACTAAAAAGGTTTAATCTTCAGCCTTTTAATTCTCTGCAGAACACAAATCCTCCTTCATGGTCTAGAGCAACTTGCTGCAATGACAATCTGAATAATCTTAGTGAGTCTTTTAATAGAACTATTAGGCAAGCAAGGAAAAAGCCTTTATTGGATTTGCTAGAGGAGATTAGGAGGCAGTGTATGGTGCGTAATGCAAAGAGGTATATTGTTGCGCAAAGGTTGCAGTCAAAGTTCACAAAGAGAGCACATGTTGAGATAGAAAAAATGATAAAAGGGTCACAACATTGCACCAGATACATGGCCAGAAATAATTTGCATGAGGTAGAGTTGAATGAGGTTAGCTATGCTGTTGATATGAATGAGAAAACTTGTGGTTGCAGGAAGTGGGAGATGGTTGGAATCCCATGTGTTCATGCTGCAAATGTTATAATAGAAAAAAAAGAAAAGGTTGAAGCTTATGTGAATGAGTATTACACAACAAAGAAGTGGAGAGAAACATATGAGGATGGTATTAGGCCAGTGGAAGGGATGCTGATGTGGCCTAGATTGAATAGGCTTGGTGTATTGCCACCACCATGGAGAAGAGGAAATCCTGGAAGGCCAAGTAATTATGCTAGGAAGAAAGGCATGTATGAATCTGTATCCAGTAAGACCAAGATGTCACGTGCTAACAGAGTCATGACATGCTCAAACTGCAAGGAAGATGGGCACAATAAGCAAGGCTGTAAAAATCCAAGTGTTGAGCCTCAACCAAAGAGGCCAAGAGGTCGACCAAGAAAAGATCATGTTAGTTTTGTCTCTTTGCAATTTTCATTTTATTTGCTACTTATCTCTACTGATTTGTTTGTGTATTTAATTTACTTTTTATTTTAGCGAGGTGTTTCGTTTCCACAACAAGGATCACAAACACAAAGTCAAGGACATGTATCACAAGGACAAGGATCACAACATGTATCAACCTAAGTTGTGTTTTGTGTTTGGAATATGTTTTTAAGTATTTTGGTTAGGATTGTTCAAGTTTTTGGTGTTCGGACCATGTTTTTCCATGGTTTTCTAACTTATGGTTTGTGTTCAGACAATATTTTTAAGTATTTTGGTGAGGAGACTAGTATTTTGAGTTTGGACCAATGAACATGTGCAAGCATGTTCATTAAACAAAGGGCAATGAACATCTTTTTTACCCAGGTGCTGGATGAGACAGACACTATGTTTGATCGTGGCTTTGGTCCTGACATTCGTAAACGTACATAAGTAGTCCATGAACGTACATAAGTAGTTCATGAACGTAAGTTTGTTCTTAAATCACTTTACATTGGGCTCATTATTACATGCTTGCACCATTCCTTTGCTATTATCATGATTTGTCCAAACTTTGGTGAGGAGGTTGTAGATGATTTCCCAAAATTCATTACAAAATTACAATGTCACGGACATCACACAAACGAAACACACACACAACCGAAAAGAAAGACAAACTGAACACACACACGGAGGCACTAGTAACCAAGAACAATTTTTTGCTCCTTTGCTTTACCAAACATGAGGTAGACAATGACAATGACCATCAAACAAAGGCACACAAAACACGATTGATCATCAGTTTGCAATTCCGAATTTCTTTTTTGCTCCACATAACATCTTCCTTCAATTCTTCGATCGTAGCTTTTAACTCTTCAACCCGAGTCTTGGCATTGCTAATTTCACTTTCAAAGTGTCCTAATGGCTGTTTGCTTCATATTCATCATCTCCATCGTCTTCCAACACGGGACTTCGACGGGGAGACGGAGCTTCTGTCATCACGATTTAACATACACGAAGACGAATCCCAAAGAGAAATCGACCGACAGAGATAACTAAGAGGAATACGGTGAAGAAGAACGAAATCGAAGAAGAGAGAAATCGAGTGTGTAGAAATCGATTTGGGGATTTAGAAAATTAGGGTTTATCTTTCTCTGATTCGTGTTTTGAGAAGACATAAAAAACGACTTCGTTTCAGATAAATGGGTTATTAAACGTCTGCTTAACTCCGTTTCTAATTTCTGTTAGTAAACTTAACGTCATGTCTAAATCTGCCCAGTCAACGAAAGTTCGTGATTTAAAGTAAAAGTCAACAAAAGTTCATGATTTAAATTGTTCACGCAGAAGTTGGTGTTTTAAATGGCTGAAAATTGAAAGTTCGGGTATTAAATGACCTTTTTCCCATTTTAAAATGGAATCATGTAAATCTTCACAAACGCTCGTGCCAATACACAGTCGACATGACAGACATGAGGTTGCTTCACTATTCACCGAAACATGATAGTTTCTTCATGTCTTAGGTTTGATTAAAGGATTGGATTTGTTTGAAGAATGTGAACAAAATGATGAACTCGGAAACACGGAACAAGAAAATTGTGAGCATCTATAAGTAGGACCAATACATGGGTAACGTGTGGTTGTTGTAAGAGATGGGTGCCAAAATAACACTGTTTGCTTAAGAGAGATAGATGATCATAACTTTTGTTGTAAATATGTCTTGTTTCATGAACCAAACCCAGGGCCGGTCCAATGAAAATGGTGGCCCGAAGCAATAAAAAAAATGTGGCCTTTTGTAAACAACAATTTTTTTTTGTTGATTTTTCAGTTTTTTTTATAATTACAATTTATTTGAAAAACAAATGACGAAAAGAATAAAAAATAACGTGACATATAATACTAATCACATTTTCTTAAAAAAAGAAAAAGTACAAAATAACTTGACAAATCACGTTTTTAATTTTTGGTGGCCCCTACATTTATAATTATGTAAAAGTAATCACGTTTTCTTGTTAATTGGAAACAATATTTTAAGAAAATATGGGCTTCAGATTTGGTGGTTAATAGACCCATTACTATTATCACAAAAATGTGGCCCTTGATTTTATGTTAAAAAGTGGTGGCCCTAAACCTTTGCTTAGCCCGCTTATGCTACGAACCGGGCCTGACCAAACCAGCTGGTGTTTTAAGTTGGTGTCTCTTCTTCAAACAATCATCTTGACTTTTGACTTCTCTAGTCTTTCATACTAACCTACCTAACCATACTAAAATACCACTCTACTTCACCATAAAAAAAATTTCTTAACCAAAAATTATTAGACTTAATTAAGAACCTATAGTTTCTTCAAACCAAAGCATAGAACATGGTAAATTAATATTTTTCTGTTGTCGATGTACAAACTAAAAGATTTGATCTTCTTCTCCCTAATTTTTTTTAATGTTCAACTGGTTAAACTATCGATATCGGATTCATAACTTTCAACACTTCATTGTCTGTGTTTCTCCAATTTTTTTTTTTTTTTTTGTAAACTTTCCAATAAAATAAATACTGCGGTGTGAATGTTATTTTGGCCAATCTCTACCTTAACAAGCTATATGGTTTTACAACGATCTTGATTTGAGCTTAATTATTTTAAGATTTAGGTTTGATCCGACTAAGTGGTTGTATGGACCAATCCGCATTCAGACAAAATAAAGATTAAGGATTTGGTCCGTTCCGTGCATATATACCGAACAGGACTTCATCTTATTTAATTCCAAAACATAAAAAAGTGGTTTGATCATATACTCTAACAAAGTTTGGGCAGTCTGAATTAATTATTTATAAATTAATTTCAACGAACATATATCCCTAATTAATGAACATTTGACCTATACTGTTTATGTTTAAACTAAGGTCCACCTTATCATGTTTTTTTATTTATCGGCCAACTATTATATTAATAAAAAAATTATTATATTAATTAGAAAATTTATAAGAAGATACAATACATTCCATAAAAGAAAGGGTTTATTAACAATATAGACACTTTTAAGAAACTTATTAACATTGTAGACAATTAAAAAAAATGTAGCACTTTTGCCACTGTAGACTAATTGATAATCTCATTATGCCCTGGAGTAAGAGCAATTTAGTTGACATAGCAAACGTAAAAAAAATCTGTTGGTCTGGCATTTAGTTACATGTATACAATATATAGGCCGTAGATATAGGATTTGTTAGTGGGAAGTGTGTGGTTGTGATTGAAAATTAACATCTTGGCCATTCGTGAGGAGGATTTACATTTGATGATCAAAGTTTTTTTTCTAGATCTTCTTTCTTTCTCATCTCCATGCCTTTCAACCATATCCCAACTAATTTCACTTCTCTATCATTATCCTCCATTAATTCTCTGCCTCAAGCTTTCTCATCCTCCATTATCTCTCTCTTTCTTTCTCATTGATTTCTGAATCTGAAGACTCGAAGACGAGGAATTGAAAATATCACGATCTCTCGGCAACTCAACGCAAATAAATATCTTTCGACTTCTCTTTTCTATTGGTTCTATCACTCTGCGCAATACATATATATTTTCACGACTCGGGTCTCTGTCCGATTTCTAAATGTAAACGGTTCAATTTTTAGATGTTCACCGTTGATTTCTTTGATTCGTTTTGGATTCTCTTACCGAGTTGTGAGTTTCTCTTTCTCTCTTTATGGGTTTAGGTTTTTCGCAGATGTATCTATTTTGATTTTGAGTTCTATTAGGGTTATATGCTCTTTGCAATATTTTGTTCCTTTTGAGGTTGAACCTTATCCTAATGTTTGCGTGATTTTGTTGGAATTTGTGTTGTTAATTTCGTTTTTAAGAATAATTTTTCTCTAAATTCACTTTTTTCTTCATCAGAATCGATTTCAAGTTAAGAACAGTTGAACTTGATGGAAAGTGTTTCAAATTGGAGATATGAGACATTGCTGGACAAGAACGTGTAAATGTGTCATGGATGAAGTGGTGTAGATGTGAATGTATGAATTATAAAAGTGCAACCTGCAAGTGTCTCGTTTTTCAGTTATCATTTCACTAGAATTCTGATTTCAGCTTTTTATTGTGGACAAGCCAAATATCAAACGTGGACGGGTTATCGTGGACAAGTTATGTGGTAAACGTGAACAAGATTTGGAGAAGAGCATATATCATGATATACAAACAAACATATAACAACCTATCTACCACTTCAGGCTGAAACCTTCACCATTATACAACTCTCTGAACATCGACCAATGCAACAATTCCATAACAAACCCACAAAAACAGTTCTCATATTTAGAAATAAATTCACCATGATACATTGACCAATTTTTATTGTCCATATGGATAAACAATTATGAAAGATGGATGGTAAAATATCACATATTAATATCGTTGTATGCAGAATATATGGTGAACGTAACCATGATATATTAACCATTTTGTATTGTCCAAATGGATAAGGAGTTATGAGCGACGGATAATAATTAAAAACGATAAAAAAAGTTTACATCTTGGTCATTTTTTGCTTCTTTAAAACCACATCAAATGACTTCATACCTAAAAAAAATGATTGAATAAATTGTTTATGCTCTCGACTTTTAGTGGTTTTATGATCGTTGGTTAAAGGCAAATTTGAGCAAAAGAAGTATGTGGTCAAGAACTAGAAATATGCATATTACACGAGATTCATAATCTTTTTGTGGAATCTATACATTAAAGTTAGGAAAAATGGGATGGGAAGACAATTGGTTTAAAATAAAATATTTTGAGACAGAACATAAGAGACTTCTTACAAACCCGACTGTCCACCGAGATTAAACCATTTACATCCGTCTAAGTGGACATCTCGCCCAACACAGACAATATGTCCACCGAGCTATGAAAGATGGATGGTGGAATATCACATATTAATGTCATTGTATGCAGAACATATGGTGAATGTAACTATGATATATTAACCATTTAATATTTTCCAAATAGATAAGCAGTTATGAACGACGGATGATAATTAAAAACGATAAAAAGTTTATATCTTTGCCATTTTTTGCTTCTTTAAATCAACATCAAATGACTTCATACCTAAAAAAATGAGTGAATAAATGGTTTATGCTCTCGACTTTTAGTGGTATTATGATCGTTGGTTAAAAGCAAATTTGAGCAAAAGAAGTATGTGGTTAAGAACTAGAAATATGCATATTACACGAGATTCATAATCTTTTTGTGGAATCTATACATTAAGGTAGGACAAATGGGATGGGAAGATAATTGGTTTAAAATAAAATATTTTGAGACATAACATAAGAGACTTCTTACAAACCCGACTGTCCACCAAGATTAAACCATTTACATCCATCTAAGTGGATATATCTCGCCCAACACAAACAATCTGTCCACCTAGATTAAACCATTCACCTTCTGGAGGTGTGTAGATTAGGTGATACATGACCATGAAAACATTGACCATTTGTATTGTCCAAATGGATAACGTACTTTTGAAATTGACTGCATATTCAAACCAATTTCATCCCTTCTCTAACATCCCCCACAAGTCTCTGTGTCAAAACCACAAACACCTTATGTGCATTGTTCCAGATTATGATAAAGAGGTTAAAACATCGAAATGCTGATTACCTTCTCACCCAATAAGGCATCCTAAACATCTCTACCAAGCGAAGCAGTTCTACGACGAGACAAAAAGGCATCCTAAACATCTCCACAATGGTTTCTGTAAACTCTTCTTCAGTTACGAATTTGACTTCCTAATATTGTCAATAGAATTTAGTATCTGACAAATCTCAAAATTGAGCCTCTTGTGAATCAACCAGTGTGTCCATCAAAATCATGTTTAACTTCTTGCTACAAGCTAAAAGCGAACTATATGCTAATTGCCAGTTGCTACTAATAGTTCATCTATGATGAGAGCTAATTAAAATAAGAAATTCAATTTAGGGTTTAAAAGTTTTAAATTAAAACTACGATCCAGATTCAAAAGACATTGATTGGAAATGTCAAACCTTTTTTTTATGGTCACAGGTTAAGCTCTTTCACTATATCAATCAACTAAACAAATGGGGGAGACCAAAAAAAGAAGAAGGAAAGAAGCAAATCTGAATCGAACAATCGGAGATATCATAGGAAGTTCAAGCTTTGCCGTGAAGACGGTGAAAAACACGACGAACTTTAGAACAAAAGAAAAAAAACACGATTTTTCAATTGTTTCCACTGCCATGGTTTTGTTTTCCTCGGCAGTTGAGGTTTAAAACTCCCATCGTTTTTTCATTTGCTGTAAACGATAGTAGATCGTCCATATCTATTGAAAAATTATCAGAATTTTGAAGAAGAAACTATTGATTTTACTAAAAGTAAAGAAAGAAACGATTAGTAAATTAAAAAGTAATTAGATGGGTATATCTAGTTGAGGGTATAATAGATATTTTCCCCACCAAAAGTTTGCCAAATTTAAGAAGTATCTCTATTGTTGATTAAGTTTCAGAAAGTGTCTCTAAAATCGTCCCCAAACCCAGACTAGGAAAGTTTCCATTTATCCCATTTAACCGGTATAAACCGATTTGGGATACTATGGGATGTACACGCTAAACAGTGCTCTCCGATTAATATAACAGAGAGGCTGACAAAATTAAACCTAAATAACCTATTTTACAAAACATAAGGACTAAAACTATTATACAACAACTTAAGACACTAAAAAGGCAAATAAAAGGGCCACGTGGAATATTTTCCTCCACTTGAGCTGGTGAGTCAACGGCGTAGACTTTGTGAAGCTTCACGAACCTGCAATCACCACCAGAATCACAATCGGCGAGTGCTTCATCATTCCAAACCCTTAAGCAGTTCCAAAGGTCACCGAAGACAACATCATGGCCACTATCAATACGAAAACTTCTCCTACTCCAAGTAGTCACCAGATCTGGAGAGAAACTGCTCCAAATCTCAACCAAAACAGCTCCATCTGCATCAAGGAAAAGAAGATTTGTCCAGAACCAAAAAGAAAAAGAGAGCAGTATTTATAATCTCACGACGACGGCATCGGAAAGATGCCAGTCGCCGGAGCCAAAAAACACGATAGCCTGAAGTTGAAATCAGATATAGGTTGTAGAGAGAAGTCAGAGAGTTTTAGGAGAGAGAAACTATCTAAAGTTTAATATCTGCTGAATTAGTTATAAAAAAAAAAAAAAGTCCACCAGTTTTAGATATTAACCATTCGTGCCTACATAATGTTAAAGTTTTACATCCGGCACAGAGCAATTTTTTTTTTTTTTTACTGAATGATTTGGATTGCAAATACTATGTGAAATTGTACATGCACAAAGATAAAGAAAAAAGAAAAAAACACACAAACTGGTCAAAAGATGACCAAAACAGAGCGCAACCAGTAAGACATAAAAAACAGAGCATTAAGCCATAAAACCGACAGAATGGTAGATATAGTCGGAACCTAATTCCCAGCCCTTTTGGTAGTTCAGATTACGTGACCAGTGTATCCTTCCCAATCTACATCATGGTACCGGTCCTTTCTTCGTCAAAAAAACCCCTTAACCACATTGGTGCTCCATTTGCAACATACGATTGTAACCGTAAGGCGTTGACCACACTTTTAGCAATCTCAGATGCTCCCCTGTTACATTTTTTTTCCTCATAACATATATCCCACCCTTCTTGGTTCAAAGTAAGACTCAAGAGAGGAGCTATATGTCCTTGAAAAGAAGGCCACTCCTGAGGCTTATGAAGAGCTTTTATAACTTCCATGGACGAAGCAGCAAAAGTAACATTACTTTTATGTAAACTCCTCATACTCTCCAAAACCCATTCCCAACTTTTAATTTTAGCATCGAAACACGAGAATACCTGAGTAAAGGACCGTCGGCTATGCATTAACACTGAGCCATCATCACTTCGCAAAACCCAAGCAGCCCCTAAAATTGATTTATGGTGTGACCACGCAAAACCAATATTACATTTAATCCGTCCTGTCTCTGGTTTCATCCACTTCTTTCTTCTTATCCCATTTCTATTATCTTCTGATTGGTTTACACTTTGTGCATTAAGTCATTGTCTTGCATCATCATAAGCTTTTTCAACCGTTTCATTTGGCATAAAAGTGTTTCCTTCAAAGAGCATTGTATTTCGGTTTTTCCAAAGAAACCACAAGATCCATGGTGCCGCCAGTCTTGCCTCCTCTGAAACATCATTTCTCTTTCCAACTTGAATCAGATGATGTATATTCTCCAAAATCGAGCTCGTAAATCCATTGATCGGATTAGGGATGTTTGCTAGGGCCCATATTTTTCTTGCTATTGGGCACTCAAACAAAATATGGTTGATAGTTTCAGCTTCTTCAGGACAGAAAACACATCCTGAGTTACAGCGCACTCCTCGAGTTAATAATCTTTCCGAAACAGCCAGATAACCCGTGAGAGTTTTCCATAAAAAAACCTTTATTTTCGGACAGGTTTTGACTTTCCAGCATTCTGCATCCAAACCATTTATCGATGGCTGGAACTCTGCTTGTCGAAAAAGATCTTTATGCTTTATTCTTGACATAACCTCATATCCAGATTTGACCGAATAGCAACCATTCACCGTGTGTGCCCAAACATAATCATCTTCCATATTCTGAATGGGTTTGTGTTTTTGAATTAACCGGATATCCTCGTCAGTGAATAGTTCGCAGAGAACTTGTGCATTCCACTTGTTAGTACCCGATACCATCAAATCCGCAACTTTCAGATTGATATTCATCATAGGCTGTTTTCCTCCTGGTCTTGTCGGAAAATGGTAGGAAAAAAAAACAAAATATATAAACATCTACATACACAAAGTGTGTGATCTTTCGTTCTTGACCTCTCAAAAGTGCATAAATGTTTGTTCCAACTTTAAGTGGTACCTTTGGGTTCAAATCATTGTGGAGATTCCATGTATTTATGAAAGGCTTTCGAAGTGACCTCCAATAATTCGATCTCTTTAACAAGACTTCTCCAAAGGCACCTTTCTCTATCATTTGGTTGAAGCTCTTTTGTGATAATGATGATAATAAATAATTATTAGGTCCTTTGTCTCTTTTATATACTCATTCCATTTCAAAAAATATCATTTTAGCTATAAAAATATATATGTCCCGTCCAAGATAAATTAGTTTTAGGTAAATTAGAAACTTGGTTTGATAACTTGCATTGAAAATGTAAAATAGTATTCTCTTAAACAAAAAAAACTCTAAAACGATATTCTTTACGATACGGAGAAAGTATCTTATTGAATTCACATTGATTACTACTGGTTGTTGGTGCCCAAACATTGAGATAATATACTAAATTTTCTTTTAAATTTGATTAACCCTGAGCATCTCTAATGTATTACACCAAAATGGTGCAATTCCAAAATGGTGTTAGGTTTTACTCATGTATTACACCATTTCTTACATCAAAAGAGAATATTCTAAGTATATTCTCTTTTTCAATTTTTTTATTAATTGTTAATAATACACCATATTTTTAAAATTTATGAATTGATCCTAACTATTTTACTTTTCTTAAAATTTTCACAAAATTTAATTTATTTGATGTTATTTATCTTTAATTTCGGTACTTTATGTGTTTTTAAATTTATTATCAAACTATGTCCTTATATTTACTATTAAATTTATGTTATTTTGCAACTCAAATTTTAAGTACCTACAACAAAAAGTATGATTTATATAAAATTTTGAAATAATAAAAAACTTTAAAAGTGTATATAATTTATCTCTTTGTACATAAATTTTATATATCTAAAATTTATCTATTAATTGTTTTTGATATTTATAATAATCAATTTTAAAATAACTTAAAATTTGAAGGATTTTTTTATAAATAAAAAAAAATTCAACACCAAAATGGTGTTGGGTTGGAGATAATTTTACATCAAAATGAGATTTGGTGTAGGGTTGGAGATGCTCTTAAAGAGTGCAATCTAAATCCATCATACTAGTGATCTTTTTGCATAGCAACAAGCATTTTTCTAAATGTGTACTAAAACTCTGTAAAATGTAAGAGCATTCAGGAATCAGAACTTTGATTTACTTTTTCTATGATGCCACAAAAATTATTTATGTCAATCAAAGCCAATTCTCCTGTAATATCGTCAACTTTGCACTCATATCTTCCAAAAGAAAACATCAAATTTGGTGAAGAGACATATTAGCATGTCCTTGAATTATCATCACCTATCCCCATCATTTTTAATTTCTTGGATACAGTTCCTCCTAGCTTTATGGGCTCTTTCGCCTGTTGAATGAGATTATATATATATCCTCTCACTAAAATCCACGTAAGTCGCAAAGAATTCAAGAGAAGAGACTACTCTTTACTATTTACCCTCAAGCTTAGTCAAGTATAAACTTGACCTAATTAATTCATTATTAAAAAAAGATACACTGATCGATACAATATTTTTCTTGAATTCAAAGACTTATAACAAACTATCATTATAAATATTTATCCAACAACTTTTAGTCACAAACTAAAATGAAAAATATAGCAGTATGCGAGTGGGAGAAGACTAATTAACTTGCTCTTATATATATCCCTGGTCCGAATAATTTATGGACCTAAGACTCAATCAGAACTTTTTGGTTACCAAAAAAATATATATATAAATAGTAGTATATAAAAAATAAAACCATGGTCATGGGCTCCACTCCACCCTAAGCATACTGTCATCTCTCGACTGACTTAATTACTCCCTAAACTGCCAAATGTCGTCCATGTTCCACATGGGATCTTGTGTAACATCCTCGTACGCTGAATAACCATCCGCCACGTGGCATTCCATTGAGATGTCCGAATTTCCCATGTAATATTCCTCCATGCCAGGGATATATCCGCCCAACTCTTGATCAGCACCTTCAAGGAAACACATCGAACCATCCATGTTAGTGTTGTGATCCATAAAGTGTGGAACTGTCATGAGATCAGACATGAAAGTGGAACTCGAAGTAGAACCGTCCATGTTGCTCAAACCCGGGTTCTGACCCGAGAAATCTGTATAGGTTTGTGTACTCATGGAGTCGTGAGATTGAGAAGGAAGAAGAAGAGAGTTATTGTTGTCGTTGTTGTTGTTGTTTTGGGGACAACAATAATTAGTAGTGGAAGATGAGTTTTGCTCCATCTTCTCGATCAATCTAGGGACCCAGAAACTACGAACAGCGTCAAAGAACTTGTCGCTATTAGATTCGATGTTGAGCTGACGAGCTTGTTTCTGAACTCTTGTTCTCCAATAGTTCTTGATCTCGTTGTCCGTTCTTCCTGGCAAGTACTGTGCAATCTTGGACCACCTTGAAAACATAAAGTTAATCGATTATGGTAAAAGGTCGGAACTTTTTGCTAATCATAACAAAAAAAAAAGAATATGTGATGAGATGGAGAGTGACGGTACCTATTACCCCATTTAGAATGGAGCTCGAGGATCAAAAGCTGTTCTTGGGGAGTTAGATTCCCTCGTCTGATGTCCGGTTTCAAGTAATTCAACCATCTCAATCTACAACTTTTTCCGGTTCTCTTTAGCCCTGTTTTTATTTTTTTTTTTTTTTGGTTAAGAAGATTAAAGATGAGAGAATCTAATAAATCAAGATTATGTTTATAATTAATTACCAGCACATTTGGCGACGAGATTCCAACGGCTTTCACCGTTATGGAGAATGTAATTGGTGAGAAGAGTGTCTTCCTCGAGAGTCCAAGGTCCTCTTCTCAGCTCTGCTTCTTCTTCACTTTCTTTGAATCTCTTCTCCTTCGTTGAATTTTCCATTCTAACTTTCAGTTTGATCCTAATGAATGCTTCTCTACTTTGTTTTGTGGGGTTTTGGTATCTTTTAAGCTCTATGCATGCATGACTGTATAGAGACAGATAAAGATAGAGAGGCTTGTAGTGGTTTGAGAAGTGAAAGTGAATGTAAAGGTTCTTGGGAATTTATAGACTCGTGGTATTGGAAAATGTTCATACTTTAGCCATCAGCTTGCTTTTTCCCTGTGAAAAACTAATTATCACACGTTTTCAAACTTTATTAAATATATTCCTTTTTTTTTTAATGAATGTAAAATTATTATTCAATCAAACGTTTCTACAAATGATTGTTGCCTTAAGTTCGAAAAGTATTTGACGAAGTGCAAACATGGATTTTAAACACCGAAGCAAAAGAGAAAGAAAACATAGAACGCGTAGAAAGCCACCTTAAGGAGGTTGCGAAGCAAACCATTCCATCAACCCATCGTTGTAGGAATTATCACCGGATATACGGATGGAGCTTAGCCGGTTGCGGACCGTCTTGTCCACCATTTTAACAAGTTGAGCGACCAATAGAAGTTTTTCTCCTTGCCGTCTTTTATTCCTCTCGGTCCATATTAGGTATAAAGCCGCTTGAAAAGCATAACGAAGAAGGAATTGCTTAAGTTTCCCAAGGGAGTGGCCATGAAGAAGCAGCACAATCTCTTCCCAATCAGTAGTAAATTGATCCAAGAGGAGTTTCAACATTAGAGAATGCCAAACTTGACTAGAGATCGGACATGAGAAGAAGAGGTGATTTCTAGTTTCTACCTGGTGTCCACAAAGAACACAATCCGTTCTTATCCCCATATTCCAATAAGACATTCTATCTCCCGTCGATAATCTGTTATGCATTGCTAACCAAACTATGAAAGCGTATTTCGGTGTCGCGTGCTTAAACCACACTCCTTGTGACCATTTGCATCTTGGTTTACTAGTACGTAACAGTTGCCATGTGGCTTTTGTTGAGAATCTTGTAGAATACTTATCATCTGCCTGCTTCCATAATGCCTTATCCTCACCAAGAAGTGGCCTTTGATGTAATTTATTTATCTCTTCCTCAATACCATTAAGAACATCAGAACGATGTTTCTGAACACGATGCCGCTTGCATAGAACCATAGCAACACTTGCATCACCTTGGATTTCCATATCAATAAATCCTCGTGGACCCGTCAGGTTGATTAGCCTACCTCTCCTCGACCAATCATCATACCAGAATATAGTGTTGTGTCCATTATGTACCTCCACACGACTAAAAGCTTGAGCAAGATCTCTATACTTCAATAATTTTTTCCACATCCAAGATCCTTTCGAAGTTGTCCCTTTAACTGTCCAAAAAGAATCATTGTAAAGATGATTCCGTTTAATCTATTGCACCCACAAAGATGGTTGTGAGGAGATGATACGCCAAATGAGTTTGAGACAGGAACCCTATTGGCTTCGTTTATTGATCGAATTCCTAGCCCGCCTTCGTCTTGTGGTAAACAGACATCACTCCAAGCTATTTTGGCTTTCTTCACATTTAAATCTGGTCAAGACCATAAGAAAGCAGAGCAAATTTTTTCGATTTCTTTTATACAACCATTAGGCAATCTATAAGCATTAGTCCAGAAGTTGACAATGCTAAAGATTACCGAACAAAGCAGCTGAAGCAGTCCTGCATAAGATAAGAATCTAGCTGTCCATGAACTCATTTTCAGCCTTATTCTTTCCACTAACGGCATATAATCTGACTTACTCATCTGTTTAGTAAGCAGTGGTAGATCCAAGTATCTCACCAGAAGTTGCCCAGCCTCAAAAGGAAACGATGCCATTATATCCATTTTGGTTTGCTCTGAAACACCCGCCATATAAGCAGTGGATTTTTCAAGACTAATCTTTAATTCCGATCTCTCTGCAAAAGAATCAAAGATAGTAATAATACCTTGAATTGAGCTTCTTTTCCCGTCGACAATCACCATTAGATCATCAGCAAAACAAAGATGAGAATTGAATTTGTTTACACTTTGGATGATACCCAATCAACAGCTCAACTGCTGCCTTATCAATCATTTTAGACAGCACATTCATACACAAGACGAAGAGATATGGCGACAAAGAACAGCCTTGTCGAAGTCCTCTTTCACTCCTAAAAAACCCCGCTAGTTCACTGTTTACCTGGATTGAAAATGAGGCCGTTGAGATACACAATCTGATCCAATGTATAAATTTTTCCGGAAAACTCAGAGGTGATAATGTGTTCAGCAGGAAATCCCATTGTACCGAATCGAAGACTTTCAATATATCAATCTTCATAGTACATCTAGGTGATATAGAATCCTGATGATAATCCTTTACTAACTCCGTGGCTAAGAGGACATTTTCTATTAATAACCTCTCCTTGATGAATGCGGACTGGTTTTGAGAAATGATCATTGGCAAGACCACTTTCAATCTGTTTGCTAAGACTTTTGAGATGACCTTATGCAACACATTGCACAATGAGATGGGCCGGTAGTCCTTTATTGCAATCGCTTCTTCCTTCTTTGGAATCAATGCTAAGATCGTGGAGTTGAGTCCCTTGGGTAGAAACCCTTTAACAAAGAATGATTGTATAGCAGCAACAAAATCAGTCCCAATTATCTGCCGAGAATTTTTGAAAAACTCACTTGTGAATCCGTCGGGTCCCGGTGATTTATTATTTGGCATTGCAAAGAGTATCCTTTGTATTTCCTCTGCCGTGACCTCCTTTGTAAGCTCCTTGATATCTGTTTCTGAGCAGCGGAATTAAAGAAGCTCCTCCAATTGACCAATATCCATACCTCTATACTCGCTTGGTTTTAAGGTTAAAAACTCGTGAAAATATCTCTCCGCTTCAGCCATTATATCCGTTTGCTTCGTAAGCATTTCCCCTGATGCAGATTTTATCTCCTTTATAGCATTATGCATCAGCCTTGTTTGGATAGTTTTGTAGAAGTACGCATTGTTTCGATCTCCCACTTCCAATTCCGCTAGGTGTTGCCAACGCTTATAAGCCTCACTTTCTTCCTCTATGGACCGTATTGTGGGATTGAGTAATGTCTCCCTCTGCTTTACACATAACTGATCATGAGCCTCCCGTGTTCTCATTGTTAAATCGTACAAGTGAGTTTTCCCCAATTCTCTAAGCAAGGCTTTAGAGCTTTTATCTTCTTTGAAAACCTATACAAAGATGATGTTGATACAAACATAGGACTTGTTGTTTCCCAATAACCCTCAACCATTGGGAGAAACGTAGGGATCTTAGTAAGAACATTAGAGAACTTGAAAGGCTTTCTACGAGCACTGGTTTCAGAAGTCATCATAATTCGACATCTCATGTGATCCGAGCAACCTCCTGCCTCAAAGACGCTATATGATTGGGGGAATTTGTCCATCCATTTCTGATTTACTAGAACCCTATCGAGCTTTTTGCAAACCAATCCCTCATCCCGCTTGTTGCACCAAGTAAATAACGGCCCTTGATATCCCAAATCTTGTACAGAGCAATCCCGAACCAGATTTTGGAAGTCTCGCATTCCAGGTGGAATAGTTGGTGCAATCAAAAAATTTGAATGCTCTGCCCCTTCTAATATTTCTTTAAAATCACCACAAATGAACCACGGTTTGTCTCGAAACAGAGGGGAAGAGTTGTGATTCCTTAAATCCTCCCATAGCTCACGTCTTTCTTCTATGAAATTCGATGCATAGACGAATGTACAAAAGAATTCCTCTTGTTCTCCATCGAGCAAAACTGTACAAAAAATATATCCCTTTTTTAGCTTCTCGGTTTAACTCATAATATATATATTTACATTATGAAGCAATCACACACACACAAAAGTGGAAGAATACAATTATAAGTCTACCTCTGAGTATGGTTATCTTAATATGTAATCGGACTCATATATGTAGTATAGTGGTTTGTGTTAATGGCGTTATTGTGTCACCATTCAGATTCACATTTGTATAATGCATATTATTGACCAAAAAAATTAATGTATAATTTCGAAATATTTTCACTCTTAACATATATTGAGAGACAAGAAATTATATATGGATTAGTCGAATCCTGCAATGAACCAGGAATATGAATAATTGAATATGATTTATAGGTATAGAATATATAGATACTGTTTCATTAACTTTTTTGTGATGATGAAATGGAATGGAACTTGGTGACTCAACTATATGGATTAGATGCTCACGTGAAAAGAATATGGAACAGAATTTTGGAAGAGGAAATACAGTTTAGATTCTTAAATAATATAGTACTACTTTACTGGAAAAGTTTAGAACATAATATGCCAAAGAATTAATTTAACTCTTACCTCTGCGAGATTATACCAACTCTAGATATGATACTATAATCGATTGAAGAGTTGGTTTTATCGGAGGTTTTGAGTTTTAGAGGTTAGAAGAGTTAGAGATTCGATGGATTCGGGTTTTGTTTCTTAATCTTTCTCGGCTTATCGGTTCCGATTTGGTCCAAATCGGATTTAACCTCTGACTATGTTCAGTTTTGTCTTTCGGCTTAGTCCGAGTTTTCTTCTTCCTTCTACATGGTTTTACAGGTTTGAAGCCGGTTACTCTATTCCAATGTTTCGGCGTTCCTTCACTAAGCTTGTTCTCTACCTTTGCGAGAGAGTAATATCTTCGCCTCCCCATGAGTGGGCCTATGAGTTAGGTATTGTGCGAAGATATCGAATCCACTAGGAGTTTAGACAACACACTAAGAATACAAGTAATTCATTAATAAATTTTTTGAGTATTGAAATTTGACCTAGTTGCATGGCTGTTAGGATAAAGTTTTAATCCTAAATAACTACCATAAGTGCATAACAATTCAGTGTAGCATTTAAGATATCGAATCCACAAGGAGCTTAGAACAACACACTAAAAATACAAGTAATTCATTAATAATTTTTTGAGTATTGAAATTTGACCTAGTTGCATGGCTGTTAGGATAAAGTTTTAATCCTAAATAACTACCATAAGTGCATGACAATTCAGTGTAGCATTTAAGATATCGAATCCACAAGGAGCTTGGAACAACACACTAAGAATACAAGTAATTCATTAAGCTAAGTTGATCAATGTTTTGTGTTTTCAAAAATCCTAATTATGCAAGCAACTAAGTGAAACAAGTGAAATAAAGTGCGAAAAGAAGATAAACAAAACTAAATAATTAAATAACTACTAAGCAAGATCAAGCAAACCAAAACTAAGCATAAACAAATTCAAATGCAAAACATCAACTAAAAGTCAAGGAAAGTCAACCGAAAATTCAACGATTAAGAACTTGATCAAATATGGGAAAAACATGGGCTTTGGGCAAAGCAATTGATTTAGGTTCATCATACTCGGTGCAAACCGATTGATCATGCACGCATCTTCACTCGGGTTCGTATAAACGGGTTTCACCGATTTATCATGCTTCCTCGACCAATTCTTCATTCTCTTGCATTTTTGGCTCATCATTTCAACTCCCAAGTCTCATCTGCATCCACATAGCTCAAAGATATCCAAAACACCTGAAAATATCAAAAACAAAATGGAAAATGTACAAATGACAAGTTCTAGATTCTAAATGCATCTAAAACTAAATAAGACTCAAAATGTGTATCAAATGATGCAAATGTGACACAAAGAAGATGGAAAATAATGAAAACATGAGTTCAATACGGTGTAAAAACACCAAATATCAACTCCCCTATACTTGCTTGCCTTTTGCTTATCCGCAACCAAACAAGAAAATACAACCCGAGAAAAGGGTTTAAAAAGCGGGAACTCAAATCCAAAAGCTTTCGTTCAAAGGGCCCAACTCAAAGTTTTTGAAAGCAATTACCTAATGCACAAACAAGTTCACTGAAGGAGGCTTCGTAAAACTCTTCACAAACGATTCCTACTCTAAATCCCGAAACCAACAAGGACTCTCACTATTTATTGATCCTCTCTTTGACATTCATTAAATTTGAATTACGCGCGGTCTCACAAAAGGGCTAGTGATCAAATCCATTTGGTTAGGAAGAAAGAGGCTCAAAACAATGTCAAGAAGAGGGTTTAAATTATTTTGTGGTTAACTCTCAAAGAAAATAAATGTTATCATTATGCAAAAGTAAGCAAGAAAGAAAGCCTTATGCAGACAAGCTTTAATTTCCCATGTTCTACCCATTCTCTCTTGTTGCACTCTCAATCTCTCTTCCTTTGTCTCTTCTTTTCTTTTCAAGTACAAAACCACAAGCCTTTTTGGCTAGATAAACATTAACGCTTACACTCACTCTTTTCTAAGCTCTTAGGGAAGTTTTCTAAACGTTTTTGCTATTCTTTTAATTTCACTTAGCTCTTTTACAATTTTTCTTTTCTTTGCTTATTTTCGAGAGGAAACTAACATAATTTTTTTTTTTTTTTTCATTTTAGAGCTATTTTTCTTTTTATTTCCTTCCCTAGAACTTATTTCTTCTATCATTCATTTTTTCTTTTCATCCTTTTTTTCACTTCTCACACCCACCATTTATGATTTCAAAAACACCCATTCTTTGGAATTTTCCACCTAAAGGCTAGTCTTAAACACAATAAACTAGTCTTAATGGAAGCTAAACCTTGTCGTTTCCAATATTAGCAATATTTTACACATGAAACACGATCAAGAAAAGGTCTCACTCATCGAAATAACACAAGGGTCGAAAGAATGGTTTGGATTTAGGGTGTAGTACCATCTTAAAGATGAAGATGACCATTCGAGTCATTTAGAGAGTGGTAAACTGGATAAGATGACTCGAATGTTAGTGTTTAAACCGTGCATAAGATCAAAAAGCCCTAAGTGAGAGATTAATGTCAATATTAGAGTTCAAATTACTTAGAGAGAATCAACATCAAGCAAGTTTCAAGAAGGTAGAAACTTTCAAAGTTAATGATTCAAGCAAACTAACAACCTAACTCAAAATTGATCAATGCATTAAACAACTACTAACAATAGCCCTAAACCAAACCCGAAAAACGAAGCTTTATGAGGAAAATTTTCATCATTGTTCCCTATGCATTTGCAATGCAATCATAGAATGAACTAGACTTGATTCTATTAATGTGGAATGAAGATGCAAACTACATCCATTTTTTGTTTTAAAATTTTCGAATTTGTTTTGATTTTTTGATTTTTTAATGAATGCAAATGCACGACTCAAGGCTAAAGAAAACAAAATAACTAAAAACGTTATTAATAAACAATGTCCCTCCTCCGGACTTACTTCTCACCATCTCGGTGAGAAAATAAATACAAGGAAGAAACATGACACGAAAGAAGAAAAAGATGAATTAAAAATGGTATATACAATGGGAAAAAGGGTGGTACCTTGGAAACTAATGGTGTGGAGGTTGTGGTGGAGGCATGTGAAGAGAATGCCTCGCAGGCTTATAGTCCATTGGAGCGGAAGAAGATGATTGCTCCGCGTATGAGTACATATGTGGAAATAAGAAAGGATCTAGAATTGGTGCTTCATCTTCAAATTGATCTCCTTCTTGTTCCACCTCATCTTCATCATGTTCAAAGTCCTCCTCGTGAAAATATTTCTCCGGAGAAGGGACATACCCCGATATCCTTCTCATCCGCTCTTCATTCTTGTTCATCTTGAACATGAGCCACTTGTTGACTCGTTGTTGAATCTTGTAGCCTCGGTGGAGCCACTTCTCACAGAACTCTTTTGGCTTGAAAGGAAAATCCGGCAAAGCGAAAGAATTTACGTCCGAAAATTGTTGAGATGGAGGCGGTGCTTGCTTTTGTGTGGTGGTTGGAGCTAATTATTCCACAAGGTGGTTGGTGAAGGTGATGTTCTCTAACTTGTCAAGAGTGGTCTTTTCCTTGTTGGGAAAAGGAAAGATGTAGCGCTTATCATCGGAACCCCGGTATGTGTAGATATACTCTTGCTCGTCCGGTGTGATCTTAAGCATCGTGCAATTTGAGAGATATTGGAGATCTAAGTACTCCCGGAGTCCCTCAAGGTGAAGGACATGTAAAGGTACCTTGACTTTGGTGAAGAGAGGCACAAGGACTCCACCAATGTAAAGGTTGGGGTGTGAAGAAGCCAATTCCTTAGCGAAGACGCATCCAAGGTTCAAATCATCTCCGAAATCTTCCTTAAGTTAGTTCCCCTCATCATCCGTCACTATATATTTAAACCCTTGGAAGATGAGGCAAAAATCTTCGGTTTGGACTTGGCTTGTATCATATCTAGCGAAGACGGTGTTCGCTGTTAACTTATGAATGATGCTTAAGATGGGGTTCTTGATAAATGTGGCCTTCAATGACCCGGACTTGAGTGGTCCACTTGCAATCACCTTCCAAAACTTCTCTGCGTTTTTAAACTTAGGGAACTTTGCCTTGGACCCATTAGCAAACCCATATGCTTCACACACCTCTTCTATGGATAGGGTGAAGGTATCCTGCTCAACATTGAAATGCAAAGTGCATTCACTCGGTATCTTCTTCCTTGGATGCTTGTACCGAACCTCCAAGGTAGCCAATAATTGCTTGGTAGCCTCCGGGTAATGCTTTTCTCGATAGTTAACCAAAACACCAAGCCCCACTCGCATTAAGAGTGCGTAGATATCGTCCAAGAACCCAATGTGTGTCATTAGGCGTGGCCTCAAGTACTGAGATGAATGAGTCCGAATCTTTCGAAAACTCATGTATGACTCTTGATCTTTATCATTCCAATCCACCGGTGGATCTTGAGGTGGTGGAGCCACTTACTCTTGCCTTTGCGGTTCAAGAACATTCTCTGAACCTTTCATCTTTGATGATTTCGTGGGTGCTTTCCATTTGCGTTTTGCATATCTTCCTCTTGAAGTTGAGGCTTGAGAAATATTGGGACTAGCGACCTCAGCCTTTTTTGTATCTCAACGATGGTACCGGGTGAAAAATTGGACCGGTGCAGCCCCAATCGATGTCTTCACAATCGGTTTCAAAACCGAGTGAAGAACATTGATGTTTTGTCCAGTTCCAGAGCCCCAGAGCTGATCCACTTGGTCATGTTCACTCGATTCAAACTGATTGAGAGGGCATTCCCTCCTTTACTTGAGTTTTTTTCCAATGTTTTGCTCTATGACCAATCCATCCATGAATCCTAAGTGCCACTGCAGCATAAAAACACCAAAACACAACCAAAAGAAGTGAAAATAAAGAGAAATAAAAAAAATATTTACAAAGGATACTGTGAAAATGCCTCCCAAGCGCACTTGTTTTACATCTCTAGCTTAACGTTGATGGCGGATTAGGCACTTGGAGGGTACGAAAGAGGAACCACAGTGGCTTCCTCAATCGGGACATCCGCGAGATAAGTCTTGCATCGTTGCCCATTCACGGTAAACTCTCCCCCGGACTTGTTGACTACAATAGACCACCATAAGGCTGCACCTCCATGACTTGAAATGGACCAGACCATCTTGACTTAAGATTGCCCGAGAACAACTTCACCCTTGACTTAAGATTACTTTATGTCTGGTCCGATTACTCTCCGTCTATCCGATTATTTACTAAAAATTCAATTTATTTGCTTAATATATTACACTTATAATTAAAATTGGAGATGTAATTAGATGATGACCAACTAAAATCTATTAAAATTTTAATAACCGATTAGTTTTCTGGTTAGGTGACACGAAAATATTTTCAACTTCTAACCCTTCTCACTATTGCGTGTCATGTGATTGAAAATTTGATTTTGTATTTTGTATTTGATGTGAATTGGAATTAGCTTTTATATGTAATGACATGGTGAAAGTTTTAACTTTATTTATATGTGTTTTGTAAAACTTAAACACAAATTTTATATCAAAATTATAAAATTATGATAGATTCATAGATTTAAAAAATATTAAAAATCTAAAAACTAGTCTCGATTAATTTCTATTTAATTTCTGATTTTGTCATTAGACGCTAAGTCCATTTCAACCAACCGATTAACGTCTAGCGAGTTTTCGAACTATTACGTTAAACAAATAATAATTTCGGAAAAATAAGAAAAGGTCGTGTCGCTTTATACCGAGAAGTCAAAATGTCTATGTGCATGTATTAAAAACATATGGTATTGCTAATACCTCTCACTTACTGTTTAAACCAATCATTTGAAGATGACAGAACCAAAAACAAATGTAAATAAAGTCTAAAGACCAGGAATAAAGAAAATAAAGTCGATTTGACATTTGTGTCCTCATTAACATCTTCTTAAATAATCTTATTAACATCCAGCCAAACAAATATCATCTTATTAGATAATCAACAGTGATCAGAGTGGCATTTAGCCAATTGTTTAAATGAGACCACCAGCAATAGTGCTGGCGAATCTAGAAATAATTTTTACCGGGTTCAAAATAAAATATATATGCTACTATAACATAAAGTTAAAAACATATATAAATTTGTGGGGAGATTTGGTGATTCAAACGCAATTTTGGGGGTGTCAATAAGTAATTTTTACCAATTATTTTACTAAATCTAACTAAACATTAATTAATATGATAATTTATAGGGCTCACATGACACCCCTTGTTTCTTCTGGGGTCCGCCTCTGACCAATAGTATGGCACATGAGCCTCGTTCAGACTCTTTAACGGATAAAGCAATTTTCACTTGTTTTATCGACGGGTCTTGGAAGTTGATGACCAGACGTATAGGTTGGATTGGGTTTTGGAACTACAGGATGGTACTACTGATATTATAGGAATCCATGGGAGTCAACAAAGTCTATTCCCCTGCATACGAAGTTATATGGTTTGCTTTGGGCCATGGCTGAGTTAATTAAAAAACAACATTTTTGTAATTTGTTTGTAACATATTCCAAGGACCTCACTACTATAGTTTCAAATCCTGAGGAATGGCCAAGCTTCCAATCGGAACTGTGTGAGTTCGCAGAACTATGTAAATCATTTCCGGAGTTCGTTCTTATTCACCGACCTCGGGATACGAACAAAAAAGCGGATTTATTGGTACAGAATACTCATGCGTGGAAGAAAATTTTCTCTTTTATAAGCACTTCTATTCCTTATTGGTTTATAGATACAAACAATGTATTCATTTAAGGGATAATTACTCAAACAACCTTGGAAAGTCTCATAATTACTAAAACAACTTTGGGAGAAAATGGGTTTACTCAAAAGTTGGTAAAAGACCTTTAAATCTTTTTTTTTTAATAACGAAAATGCCATTGACATTTCAAAAAAAAATATATATATATTTTTAATAAAAACTTAATTAATTTTTTTTTTTTTTAGCAAACACTATTTATAAATGGCATTTGCGATTGACGATTAGCGTTTGCGACTGGTGTTTGTAATTAGCATTTGCGATTGGCATGTGCGACTGGCATTTGTAATCATCGTTTGCGGCTGGCGTTTGTGATATGCGTTTGCGATTGACGCTTGCGTTTGTTTTTGAAATCATGATAGACTTGTTTACTAAATGATGGTAGACTTATTTTCTAATGATGGTAGACTTGTATATCGAACGGCATTTGCGACTGGCGTTTGCGTTAGAAAGTCATTGTATTTAAATACAAGTCTACCATCATTGTATATAAACATACAAGTCTACCATCATTGTATGTCAGTATACAAATCTACCGTCATTGTATGTATACATACAAGTCTACCATCATTGTATATAAGCATACAAGTCTACCATCATTGTATGTAAGCATACAAATCTACCATATTAAATCTACCGTCGTAGTAACTAATAAATCTACCAACTGAAGGTTGTTTTAGTAAACTCGAAAGATTGAATAACTCTACCACGTCAATAATAAGTCTACAACATATTATAAATCTGCCACCACTATAAATAAGTCTACGATCCAAAACACGTGTAAGTCTATCTCCCATAAATTTAAGTCTACCACAAATATTTAGTCTGCCATCAAACAAAATAAATCTACCACTCAGTAATAAATCTACGAGATAAATCTACCATTCAACTACTAAGTCTACCACTCGAAAACAAATCTACCACCGTTGGCGTTAACTCTACCACTCACAATATAAGTCTACCACTCACAAACATCTCTACCACCAAATAAAAATAAGTCTATAGAATAAGTCTACCATTTGAATATCAAGTCTACCGTTCATGGACTAAGTCTACGGACTTGAATTAAGTCTACCGATCATTAAATAAATCTACCATCATTATAACGGTAGACTTTTCATTTTTTTTGGGAAATTCATTAATGGCAGTTTCGTAAATACGTTTTTTGTCTTCAAAGGAAATAAGGGTAAAACGGGTACAGAATGTTGTTTGAGTAATAATGAAAGATTAGCATTGGTTTAGTAAAAAAATAACTTTCTAAGGTTGTTTGAGTAAACTTTCCTTCATTTAATCAATAGTTAAAGTGTGTTTGTGACAAAAAAAACAAAAAAAATAATCAACATTGACATTTTTTTTTCACCTTATTAACTTACGACATTAAACAAAGTTGGTTATCCAAACTATTTACGTAAGTAAAATTTAGATCACGTGTTGTAGCACTACATGTCAAGCAATTTATCTTTTCATTCATATTGCAGGGAATGTGGGAAATGGTGAAGAATTGAAAGGGGCCAATATTCCACTATCGTCACTAACTCTAGACAATCCGTTTAAAAAGTGATTTGGACGATACACTCGTATATCGTCCAAATTAAAGTTTCCAACTCCGCATACAAGAGAATTAAGCTGTCTTTATCCCTTATGGGGTGCGTTAGCGTACCACATCAAACGTGGTGAAAACAAGATCGATGATCACTCGGGATAATTGACTTTTGCTGATTCACTAGTCTAGAGCGGTCCAACAATGTCCTAATTTAAATAAAAAATAGTGCCCATTTTCATGTATTTTGTTGCTAATGTAATTTATAAAAAAAAAAAAAAAAAAAATCTCCTAAATTTTGACCAAATATATCTGAGGCTCGAAACTATAGCTTTTTTGTTTCCTTTCTATGTTCTGGACCAGACCTAACAAGTCTAAATTTTTTAAAAGATCCAACGAAAACATTCTTTACCAGATACACCGATAAAATATATACAATTAGTTGATTGCAAGATTCTATTGGATCGTCACAAATTATGCAATTAGGTTTGATCTTGAGACCAAGTTGTTATACAAATTCCTGTTAAAGTAGGATTTGAGTCCAAATATTATACAACGAAACAACTTAACAACACAAATCATTCTTCCAACTATTTCTTCTAAAGAGTTTGGATAATCAACAAAAGAGCTAGAGACTTTGTGACACCTTTTATCATAAAAAAGAACAAAGTGTGTAACAAGTTCCATGGAGAAAAGATGAAAAAGGAATGTGATTTAAGATAGAAAAACAAATGGAACACTACTGAGAGAACAGGGAGACACAGAACAGTTTAAACTATCAAATTGTAGCTGTGGATTGCTTGTTCTGGATATAAAACTACAACAGATCAAAGTAAGTCCTAGTCGTGCGATGGACCAAAATCTTTGCAGACAAGAATACATAAAGTAGGGAGACATGTATGATAGTGTACCTTGAGATGACCAGGCTTGTAATCACTTGTTCAGAAGAAAAAGAAAAAAAAAGGATTCACTCATATGATGGAAGGAGACATTCATCGACCATCTCCACGAGGTTTGGATTCTCTAGTGCAGCCGCCACACGTTCTTTGTCGTTTAGTTGTTTGTTCACTGCATTGTTAAGAGCAAGAAACGAGAAATGTCTTAAAACAAGCACACTTGTACTACTGCTTCAAACATAATACAGATCTACTCTTAGGGCAGTTTTATATTTCATTTGCTATTTTGAGAATCAACAGAAACAGTGAAACTTACTCTGTCACTCTACTATTTCATTGGCGACAAGGTAAATAAAAAGATTGGATCAAAACCCAAACACGCATACCAAGGATATCGAAAAATGACATACCTGCATCCTCTGTTGCATGAGTACCAGGTGCTACCCTTATATCAACCTGAAAAAGAGTATTTAGTTAAGAATGAAACAAAAAATGGTTCTTTGCCTCACGTACAACAAGGAGAATATGTGTGTGTGTGAACTTTTATTTAGCTCTAGCACTTCATGAATATGATTCTCGCCAAATGTTCTAACTTAAACTATGTTCAAACCACTCTCAGTAATGCGTAAGTCAGAAAATGGGATCAGAATATCATCTTGACAATAATCAAAGAAAATTGAGAGCTGGTGAATCTAAGAAAACAAAATATCAGAAAGGTTGTACACCTTGTATCGAGAAGGAAGGCTTCGCATAAGTTTCACGCGGACACTAAGACCGATAATGGTTACCATGCTACAATGTTCAACAGTTGGAGTGAATGTAACCCTGCAAAGAAAATGGCAAAGCTCAGCACAGATTGGCTCAAAGGAAAACTTAAAATCCATACAAAAGAAATAAAAAAAGGTTCAATCACACCGTTGTATACCTAACATAACTCTTCTCATCATCCACTTCAACTGAATCTTCAGTAAGTACTTTGAGTTCTTCCAGAGAATAAGGATGCTCTGGATCTTTGATATCTCTTATATGATTTGTGAATGTTAAGGAGAAATAAATGATCCAATATCCTTCTATATCAACTTAACACATAGATTCGATCATTTTATAAATTACCATATGAGAACAAAAGAATCATGACTTGTAATAGCGTAAAGAAGCAGGCTTTCACAGTGAAAGTGAAAAAGAACAAAGGATATCAAAAATCTCAAGCTGATCTATTGCTTCTGATGAAAGCTCATCGTTATTGCTCGAATCAGGTCGAGCGCGACGCTCACTTTTCTGGTAAACAATTGGGTTCTCGTTAATCAACCCAGAAACCATTTTTTTTCCTCTGCCATTAAAACAATGATCCATTAGTGCAAGCACAGAGACACGTCAAAGATTTTAACGACGACAACAAAGATTTCCTCATGGGTCTTCGCCGTGTCCTCACAATGACGACGGATCTTCGCAAGAAGACCCGTATACTTATCCGTCAAATGTTTTCGCTCCTTCAAAACCATATCCGTCTGGACTCCCTTAGCCTCTTCTAAAGACATCTTCTCACCAGCGGCAAGCGCTAAGTTTTCTTCAGCACGGGCCAACAATTGCTTCAGAGCGGCGTATTCCTCGGCAAGTTTCGCCGACGTAGCCTGTTCAGCAGCCAAACTCTTCTTAAGGTCAACCGACCCGTTACAGATGATAGCCGCCCTATTCAGCTTACGATCGTACTGCTGAATGATATGAGAACAAAAGAATCATGACTTGTAATAGCGTAAAGAAGCAGGCTTTAAGATACCTTGGACGTAAGCAGTTTAAGAGTTGTTCTCCTCTACGGAGCACTTCTCCTCTCTCTTCGATTTGATGATGAGTGATTTTGTGGAGTGTGATTTAAGAGCACCATTGGAGGTTATACAAGAAGCTTACGAAGATGACGATGATGAAGAAGAGAATCCGTCGGTGTCGAGTGAAAAAGAGCCGACCAGATTCGAATCCATTTTTGTCTCAGAGAGAAGAGAAGAGAAGAGAAGAGTGTAGACTATGAGAGAGAAGAGATTCGAAGGATTTGGGTCGTTTTCTTTATTTTGGTTTGGTTATTGTGCTCTATTCGGTTTTAATCCGATTTATTATTGTTTTTAGTGATTAATATATAATTCCAAAAGAGTAAACCAACTAAAACCAATGTTTGTGGATTCTCATGTTTCAAACTATGTTTTTGGGGTGACATATGTTTTCTACTTTCAAATCGGAGAGATATAGGTTTCAAACTTTGTTTTCGAGAGATATATAAAGAGGTCTTAGTTTGGGCAGCATATATAATTATACGATAGTTTTCGTGGAAAAATAGATTCGTCAGCCCATTATTTCTCTAGTAAGAAGAAATCACAAGTCGCTCGTTTTTCCACTTTGTTCATCTGACGATCCAACGAAGAAGCCATGGCAGAAGAAGAGAAAAGCGGGAAGAAGCAAGTGATGGTGGCTCTTCAATGGACGCTAGTGTATCTCAAGGATAGCATGGCTGATTCCGATATCATCCTCTTCACCGCTCAGCCTCCACTTGATCTTAGCTGTGTTTATACTTCCTCCTATGGAGCTGCTCGTTAGTATCTTCTTCATCTTCTGTTTTCGCTTCTTCGTAGCGATCGATTTCATTTGTTGTTTATGAATATCGGACACACGCGTGTTACTTGTGTTCATCATGGTTGGATTTTGAAATTGAATTGGATTTTGTTATTTCTGTTTTGCAGCGATGGAGTTGATAAACTCAATGCAAGATAATTATAAGAACGCGGGCTTGAATCGGCTTGATGAAGGGACTAAGATTTGTGCTGAGAGTGGGGTTTGTCTCCACCTCCCTCGACCATTCTTTGTAGTTGTTTTACGATCTTTTAGTTATATGAAATTATTCAGATGATGGTCTTACCATTATTCTTGATAGCAAGATCACTCTCTATTAGAGCTCGAAAAACGCTAAACCCATCGTTATTATAGAGTGCTATGTTGTCAAATCTTGCGTTGAGCTTTACCTGGTTTGGTTGTGTATCAGGTTACCCCAAAGACGGTGTTGGAATTTGGAAATCCTAAAGAAGCTATATGTCGAAGCTGTTGAGAAGCTTGGTGTTGATTTGCTTGTAGTTGGGAGCCATGGTAGAGGCGCATTACAAAGGTTTGTAGACGAAACTTCAATGTTTAACTCATAAACAAGAACATTAAGATGTTGACGAGTTGAGTTTTCGAAGATAATAATGTATCTTACTCTGTGTTTGTGGACAGGACTTTCCTTGGAAGTGTTAGCAATTACTGTGTTAACAATGCTAAGTGCCCAGTTCTCGTGGTGAGGACAAAGGCTTGAGAGACTCTTCTCCCGCAAGATTTTGAGAACCATGGCTTGCTGTGCTTGTTTGCTACTGTTTGAAGAAACTTTGTGAGTACATATAATTTATTTTGTTTGATAAATAAAAGAGCTTTGCTGTGCTCGGGGTTTGCAATCTGCATTTTCTTTGTTTTCAATATGCAGTTTTTAATCTGATACGAAGACAAGCTTAGACCAATCAGATGCTATAAACTCAGCTTCAACCAAAAATCCTGTTTATGGTAGCTGCCAGCCTCACTCCTTCCTGTGCTAAGCGCTGATACACTATCGGTAGACGTGAATAAAAGTATTCATCTGCGAAGAAGACATTATGTTCTTGTTAGCTTCTTTATATTTGTGAATCATCATAGTTTTTGGGTGAATTCTTTTACTGTGTAAAGTGTCTCCTTCAGTTACCCCCTTGTATGCCCAGTCACAGGCTACTTTAATCCCTTCGGATGCATATTTGTATAAAGATTGCAGGGGAAAGCAAGTGGAAGTTAAATCTTGTTCTTGCTGGCTTGAAGAACAATAACTTCTATTCAAAGGTACATTAATCTTGTATCTGACTTACATGTCTGGGCATGCTGTCTTCTTAGTGCAACTCTCCCATCTCTTGACTTGATCAGCCCATTCTGTCTGCATTTTTATCGAAAATATGTCAACAAGAGTAACGCCTTGTAGCATATATTAGTTAGTCATTAAGTCAATTGCTTTGTCCAAAACCTATGCTTTTTCATATTTGATCAAATTCTTGTTTGTTGACTTTCCGGTTGACTTTCCTTTGACTTTTAGTTGATTTTTGCATTTTGAATTTGTTTATACTTAGTTTGGTTACTTTGATCTTGTTTAGTTTCTATTTAGCTATCTAGTCTTGTTTGTCTTTCATTTGCATTCTCATTTTGCTTGTTCACCTAGTTTTATTTCATAATTAGGATTTTAAAAATACAAAAAATATCATTTGGTTTAGCTTACTTAATTACTTGCATTCTTAGTATGTTATTCTCAATTCTTTGTGGTTCGATACCTTGATTACTACTCGTTTGCTTGCACTTGAGTATTAGTTTAGAATTTAAAATTTGTCTCAACAGTTGTATACTATGACATTTTTTGGGCAATTTAGATTCAATTATATGAGTTAAAACCAAGAACATAAACTACAAAAAAAAAAAAAAAAAAACTGGTGTAAGATTCAAGAACCTGGAGATATCCATTTATGATTGAGAATGGGAGGTTGAGCAAGCATCCTTCTGCTACTGCCTGCATGTTAGTTGGCAAATTTGTTAAATAACAAACTCCAAGCTAAGGAGAGAAAAAAAATGAGCAACTTTTTGTCAAGCAAAACCAAAGCGAGTTATAACAGATCAACCCTCCAGCAAAGATAATGTTTGAGGGTCAAACAGAGTTAAGAAATCTAGTATTGAAGAAATAGTAACCAAAATGATTATATACTGATAATAAAGACCTTAAACACTTGTCTTTTCTAGAAAATCAAAACATCAAAAGAATGGATAATCGGGAAGAGATATGCAATCCAGTAGTTCCCAAAGATTCACATAAAACTGATATAAAGAAGCACCATTACCAGAAATAAGTTTCTCTTGTTTTTCAACTCCACATAATTCACAACACACAGATCAAAAAATTATATTTCCTATAAAGAAAAATCATAACATATATGCCTTTACAAAATTCCTTAGGCAATAAATGAAACCAATTTGGATCAAGAATGAAGATAAAACCATAAATTATTGAGTTTAAAATGAGTAATCAAACAGAAAATTAAGAAAACTCAACATGTATACGCAAGACCTCTATTTTTGTTTAAATTAAACTCAGTATACGTTTAGAATCAATTTTATTTAACATTTTACATTATCTGCAATCAATTCATTTTAAAGTTATTTGGTTTTGGTTTCATTTTAATGATTTTTTTTTAGGGAAATTATCATAAAAACATCAAGCTATTTATATTTTTTCAACTTAAATCTCAAACTTTTTCGATTTCCAGTTCAAACCTTCAACTTAATTATTTTTTTGAAACAAATTTCCAATTTACCGAAATAGTGCGTGACGTTGGGTTGACTAACGGTCAACGTTGGTTCTGTTTAACACCGTTACAATAATTAATTAAATTATTTTTTATTTATTTTTAATATAAAAGAATCAAATAAAATAATAAAATAAATCTTTTTTTTTGAAAAAAAAAAAATTCCACTGTTCGTCTTTCTCATGGACTTTTCATCGGCAGAGGTAAACGAGCGAGCCAACCTCCGAATCGATTTTGCAAAAATTCTCAATGCTTTTAAGCCATCTCGTTGATGTCATCCAGATTCGATCTCTCGATATTGTTCAAGAGCAAAGCAGGTTCTACAGTCGGAAGATGAAGAACATTTTTTTCTCTTTAATTTTTTTTTAAAATTTACCGATTTTAATTCTCTAATAAATATATTTATATTTTTTGTTTATTTTTCTTACTTATTTTTATCAGTTATCTATTTTAAAAAATAATAATTTCATTACCATTGATGGACTTAACGTGACCATTAGTCAACCCAACGTCATGCACTGTTTCGGTAATTTGGAGATTTGTTTTTAAAAAATAATTAAGTTGAAGGTTTGAACTGAAAACCGAAAAAGTTTGAGATTTAAGTTGGAAAAATGTAAATAGTTGGAGGTTTTTTACGGTAATTTTTATGAGTTTTAAAACTTTGTCAAATTTAGAGTTTAGTATTTTATTTTATTTTATTTAGTGATGTTCTGGAAATTCTTTTGAAATTTTCGGGGCGTTACATTGGCCATCAGCTTTGCTTTTTCCCATTGAAAAATTAATTATCACACTTTTTCGAACTTAATTAAATATATTCTTTAATTAGCTTCTCGGTTTAACTCATAAAGATTTATTTACATTGTTAAATGTTAAGCAATCACAAAAATGGAAAAATACAATCATAAATCTATATCTATTGAGTATGGTTATCTTAATACATAATCGAACCAAAATCTTATTATATAAAGGAGAATGCACTCAAAATTATAACTCATTAGATCGTGACATGTGTCATTTTAATTGAGATGATGACACGTGTTAATATATCTTATTATATAAAGTTAATTTTAATTTAAATAAAATTTAAGGAAAATTTGCTTCATGTCAATACGTTTACAAACAAAAAAGGAAAACTGTCATAACTAATCGAGAAAGAAAAAAAATAATATAAAGGAGAATGCAATCAAAATTATAACTCATTAAATCGTGACATGTGTCATTTTAATTGATATGATGACACATGTTAATATACTAACGTATAAAATTAATTTTAATTTACTTTTTTTAATAACATTTTTACAAATTTTCCCATTTACCTTTATTTAATGATATTTTTTTTTTTCCAATGATGTATTTTTTTTCCTTTTTTCTCGATTATTATGGCATTTTTTCTTTTTTTGTTTTAAACGTATTGACATGAAACAAATTTTTCCTCTTTTTAATGATATTTTTTACAAATTTTCTCTTTTACCTTTTTATAATGACATTTTTTACAAATTTTCCTTAAGGAAAATTTGCTTCATGTCAATACGTTTACAAACAAAAAAAGGAAAACTGTCATAACTAATCGAGAAAGAAAAAAAATAATATAAAGGAGAATGCACTCAAAATTATAACTCATTAAATCGTGAAATGTGTCATTTTAATTGAGATGATGACACGTGTTAATATACTAACGCATAAAGTTAATTTTAATTTGCTTTTTTTAATAACATTTTTACAAATTTTCCCATTTACCTTTATTTAATGACATTTGTTTTTGCAAATTTTTCCAATGATGTATTTAGTTTCCTTTTTTCTCGATTATTATGGCATTTTTTATTTTTTTGTTTTAAATGTATTGACATGAAAAAAAAATTTCCTCTTTTTAATGATATTTTTTACAAATTTTCTCTTTTACATTTTTCTAATGACATTTTTTACAAATTTTCCTTTTACCTTTTTAGTGACATTTTGTTTACAAATTTTCTCTTTTTTTAATGACAGTTTTTTTTACAGAAGGACATTGACTTTTTTTTGTTGCGTTAGTACATTTTTTTTTGGCGATGATGTATTATATTTTTATATTAATATATTGACACATGTCACAATCTCAATTAAAATTAACACATGTCACGATCTGGTAAGTTACGATTTTTGCCTACGTGTCACACTCACGTTGGGCAAAATTTATAGTAAAATAGCTTTGATCGATTTGTGGAACTCTCGAATTCATAATTTGCTTGAATGATGTATTTTTTTTCTTTTCTTTCTCGATTAGTTATGACTTTTTCTTTTTTTTAATAACATTTTTACAAATTTTCCCATTTACCTTTATTTAATGACATATTTTTTTACAAATTTTTCCAATGATGTATTTTTTTTTCCTTTTTTCTCGATTATTATGGCATTTTTTTTTTTTTAAACGTATTGACATGAAACAAATTTTTCTTCTTTTTAATGATATTTTTTACAAATTTTATCTTTTACCTTTTTCTAATGATATTTTTTACAAATTTTCCTTTTACCTTTTTAGTGACATTTTATTTACAAATTTTCTCTTTTTTTAATGACAGTTTTTTTTTACAGAAAGACATTGATTTTTTTTTGTTACATTAGGACTTTTTTTTTTTGCGATGATGTATTTTTCTTTTAACTTTTAGATAAAAAGGAAATATTATTTAAATTAAAATTAACTTTATACGTTAGTATAATAACACGTGTCATCATCTCAATTAAAATGACACATGTCACGATAAAGGAAATATTATTTAAATTAAAATTAACTTTATACGTTAGTATATTAACACGTGTCACAATCTCAATTAAAATTAACACATGTTACGATCTGGTGAGTTACGATTTTGCCTACGTGTCACACTCACGTTGGGAAAAATTTAAAGTAAAATAGCTTTGATCGATTTGTGGAACTCTTAACAATTTTTTTTACAGAAGGACATTGATTTTTGTTTGTTACGTTAGGACATTTTTTTTTTGGCTATAATGTATTAAATTTTTATATTAATATATTGACATGTGTCACAATCTCAATTAAAATTAACACATGTTACGATCTGGTGAGTTATGATTTTGCCTACGTGTCGTGCCATGTGTCATTTTAATTGAGATGATGACACGTGTTAATATATATAATTATATAAAGTGAATTTTAATTTTAATAATATTTAAGGAAAATTTGCTTCATGTCAATACGTTTAAAAACAAAAAAAAGGAAAACTGTAATAACTGATCAAGAAAGAAAAAAAAAAAAATATAAAAGAGAATGCACTCAAAATTATAACTCATTAGGTCATGACATGTGTCATTTTAATTGAGATGATGACACGTGTTAATATACTAACGTATAAAATTAATTTTAATTTAAATAATATTTTCTTTTTATCTAAAAGTTAAAAGAAAAATACATCATCGCAAAAAAAAAAAAAGTCCTAACGTAATAAAAAAAAGTCAATGTCCTTCTGTAAAAAAAATTGTCATTAAAAAAAAGGAAAATTTGTAAACAAAATGTCACTAAAAGGTAAAAGGAAAATTCGTAAAAAATGTCATTTAAAAAGGTAAAAGAGAAAATTTGTAAAAAATATCATTAAAAAAGAAAAAAGATTTGTTTCATGTCAATACGTTTAAAAAAAAAAAAAAAAAATGTCATAACTAATCGAGAAAGAAAGGAAAAAAAAAACATCATTGAAAAAATTTGTAAAAAAAAATGTCATTAAATAAAAATAAATGGGGAAAAATACATCATTGGAAAAATTTGTAAAAAACAATGTCATTAAATAAAGGTAAATGGGAAAATTTGTAAAAAATGTTATTAAAAAAAGTAAAAGAGAAAATTTGTAAAAAAAAATATCATTAAAAAAGAAAATTTGCTTCATGTCAATACGTTTAAAAAAAAAAAAATGGAAAACCGTCATAACTAATCGAGAAAGAAAAGAAAAAAAATATAAAGGAGAATGCACTCAAAATTATAACTCATTAGATCGTGACATGTGTCATTTTAATTGAGATGATGACACGTGTTAATATACTAACGTATAAAGTTAATTTTAATTTAAATAATATTTCCTTTTTATCTAAAAGTTAAAAGAAAAATACATCATCGCAAAAAAAACATCCTAACGTAACAAAAAACGTCAATGTCCTTCTGTAAAATAAATTGTCATTAAAAAAAGAGAAATTTGTAAACAAAATGTCACTAAAAGGTAAAAGGAAAATTTGTAAAAAATGTCATTTAAAAAAGATAAAAGAGAAAATTTGTAAAAAATATCATTAAAAAGAGGAAAAATTTGTTTCATGTCAATACGTTTAAAAATAAAAAAAAATGCCATAACTAATCGAGAGAGAAAGGAAAAAAAATACGTCACCGGAAAAATTAGTAATAAAAATGTCATTAAATAAAGGTGAATGGGAAAATTTGTAAAAAATGTTATTAAAAAAAAAGTAAAAGAGAAAATTTGTAGAAAAAAATATCATTAAAAAGAAAAATTTGTTTAATGTCAATACGTTTAAAAACCAAAAAAAGAAAAACTGTCATAACTAATCGAGAAAGAAAAGAAAAAAAATACATCACTCAAGCAAATCATGAATTCGAGAGTTCCACAAATCGATCAAAGCTATTTTACTTTAAATTTTGCCCAACGTGAGTGTGACACGTAAGCAAAATCGTAACTCACCAGATCGTAACATGTGTTAATTTTAATTGAGATTGTGACACGTGTCAATATATTAATATAAAAATATAATACATCATCGCCAAAAAAAAATGTCCAAACGTAACAAAAAAAAGTCAATGTCCTTCTGTTAAAAAAATTGTCATTAAAAAAAGGGAAAATTTATAAACAAAATGTCACTAAAAAGGTAAAATGAAAATTTGTAAAAAATGTCATTCAAAAAAGGTAAAAGAGAAAATTTGTAAAAAATATCATTAAAAAAGAGCAAAAATTTGTTTAATGTCAATACGTTTAAAAACAAAAAAAAAGAAAAAAATGCCATAACTAATCGAGAAAGAAAAAAAAAAATACATCATTGAAAAAATTGTAAAAAAAATGTCATTAAATAAAGGTAAATGGGAAAATTTGTAAAAAAATATTATTAAAAAAGGTAAAAAGGAAAATTTGTAAAAAAAAATACCATTAAAAAGGAAAAATTTTGTTTCATGTCAATACGTTTAAAAAGAAAAAAAAAATGTCATAACTAATCGAGAAAGAAAAGAAAAAAGTACATCATTCAAGCAAATCAAGAATTCGAGAGTTCCACAAATCGATCAAAGCTATTTTACTTAAAAAAATTTCCAACGTGAGTGTGACACGTAGGCAAAATCGTAACTCACCAGATCATTACATGTGTTAATTTTAATTGAGATTGTGACACGTGTCAATATATTAATATAAAAATATAAATTTTCTTTCTCTACATTATCTATTTCTTAAATCAAAGTGTAGTGTAACTAAAAGGAAATAATAGTCTAAAAACAAGACATGTTATAAAAAAAAAATTAAAAGGAAATAGTAAATCAAAAAGAGTAAAAAAGAAAAATAAGACAAATTATTTATAATTGTAGTGTAATCAAAATAAAATAATAGTCAAAAAAAGAAAATAAGACATATTATTAAAAAATTAAAAGGGAATACTAAATAAAAAAACTAAAAAAGGAAAATAAGACAAATTATTTCCAATTTCTAAAAGTATTAGTGCGGCATAAAAATTGATATTCATGAGATTACAACATGTTTTGTTAATACTTTTAAATTTATTTACTAATATATTTTGTTAATTTTGTTACTATTTGCACTAATGACATATATAAACATAAATTTGATAGAATGCATTATGCATATATTATTTGATATGAAATTTTGGGTATTATTGATTGACAAGGAATGCATGAGTAAAAATATGGTTTTAATATTATGGATGAAATACATGAGTTGTATTGCGAGATGAAATACGTGGAGTTGAAATTCAGTTTGAAACAAAGTTACTAATCAACATCTAAAATAAGTGTGCGAGTAACAATCAAAATCTAAATATTTACATCAACAAGATTTAACATATATTTCTTACATTTTCATAAATTTTATCTTTATGAAATTTAATCGATTACCGACACGTTTTACTTTATTTTTTATCATTTATAAATAAGTTATAATTAAAATCCCGCGTATTACGCGGGTCCTAATCTAATATATAATATAGTGGTTTGTGTTTAGTGTTGTTATTGTGCCACCATTCAAATTTACATTCGTATAATGCATATTATTGACAACCAAAATTAATGTAGATTCAAAGTAAGTACTCTAACACATCATATATTGAAACAAGAATTAAACACATTAGATATAGATGAAAATTAATTAGGATTTATTTTGCAACTGAAGATCTTCTTCTATTCTCTCCTCTCTTATCTTTTGCGTTTTCTTTTTATTTTTGTGGGAGGTGTTCTCGTGAGTGCACGAGATGATAAATAGTGATATTGTCTTTCTCTGTTTTCGGATTATATATTAGTTCGGGCCTTCGGGCTAATGTGCCTTAGTGGGATTTGTCAAAAATTAGCATGGGCCGTGACATCTTCTTTCTTTCGATGACGTCGGATTTGAGAAAGAAAAGAGTGATTTGGGTTTTTGTCTTTTAGGGAAATTTGGGCTCACACAATTAGATTTGGATAATGGGCCACAACAGAAATCTTCGATAATCTTCATGTCGAAACCCTGTACGCATCTCAGTATCAAATTTTGTGTATTAATATCTTATTTATGTAATAAGAGATATATGTAGTATGCAGTCATAATTACTCCAAACCCTAGTTCGCTCATAATGTTGTTCCCGTCTGTAATGTCTGTTCCAACCATGACACTCCGGTTCGACAACTCCTCCAGCACTTTGGTTCCTCGATTCCTCTCTTCTTCCTCCCTTCATCTTTTGTCAAACAATTCACTGCCAACGGTAAAGACTCGAGTTATCCGCGTTCCTCGAGTCCTCTCTTCTTCTGTGTGCCTTGACACGCAAGAAAACATAAGTCGTTCTGCTACTGATGCGGCTCTGGACTCGGTGGTGAAGATCTTCTCTGTCTGTAGCGAGCCAAACCTTGTTAAACCTTGGCAGAAGAATGACGAAGAAGAAGCCACGGGTTCTGGTATCCATAAAACATTCTCTCCTCTGTGATTTCTCTATTAAATTTCACGTCTTGGAACAATTAGGTCAAGCACTTTCTTTAGACTCAAATATCTTTCATATGTGGAATATTATTTAGGATTTGTAATCGCCGGAGAGAAGATTCTTACGAATGCCCATGTTGTTGAAAATCACTCGTATGTGCAAGTGAGAAAGCATGGTTCCTCGTCCAGATACAAAGCAAAAGTTAAAGTGATTGGTCATG